>CM050217.1:33965490-34457990 GCA_027475355.1 Coilia nasus
GTGTGTGTGTTAATGGGCTGTGTAGAAATGCACATCTGTGTGGGCATGTTCTCATTTGCGTGTGTTTGTGGGGATGTGCACATGTAAGTGTGTGTGTTTGGGCATGTGAACATGTGTGTGTCTGTGTGTATGTGTGTGTCAGTGTGTGTGTTAGTTTGTGTGTGTGTTTCTGAGAGTGTTTGTGAGTGTATGTTGTTGTTTTGTACATTTGTGTGTGTGAGTGTGTGTGTGTTAAGGATATGTGCAACTATATGTGTATGTGTGTTTATATATGTGAACATTTGTTTGTGTGTGAGTGTATGTCTGTCATGTGTGTGTATCTAGGTTTAAGTATGTGAGCATCTGTGTGTGTGTGTGTGTGTGTGTGTGTGTGTGTGTGTGTGTGTGTGTGTGTGTGTGTGTGTGTGTGTGCAGAACTGCATCTGTCCAACTCACAGTGTAAGAAGTCCTCTCTGGTCACTGGTTCAGTAATAAGAGCCTGGCCATCAGACACTGAGACAGAAAACATCACATTGGCCTAAATAAGTGCATGAACACCACAATATGCTCCACATTCAATCAGAGATCAGAGATCACATGACAAAGTGACACTAGGAGTCTGCAGCTTTAGAAATCTTACAGGGCAGCATCTCCTGTGGAACAGACAGCTAAAGATGGGGATGCACTCTGTAGGTCCCTTTGTGGATTGGGGATTGATTACTGCAATGGCCTTTTTACTCGTCTCAATCACAAATCTATCAAACGCCTTCAAGCTGTTCAGAATGCAGCTGCCAGGCTTCTTACTAGGACAAAGAAGTGTGATCACGTCACTCCTGTTTTAGCCTCACTGCACTGGCTCCCAGTATGCTTCAGAATAGATTTCAACATCCTTCTGATGACTTTTACTGAGTACTTAAGCTCTACAAGACTTATAGTGGGGATAGGCCATTTAGTGTTAGGGCACCTTTGTTCTGGAATAATTTGCCTGAACAAATCAGGGGTGCGTTTCCCAAAAGCATTGGTGCTAACTTGTTAGCCACTACCGTTGTTGGTAGTATCTTTGCTCTGGAATAATTCAGCTCTAGGAAGCAGGACTCCCCATCTAACCCCCTGATTTCACTAGTTGGCCCATAGGTATGCTTGCTGTCTGAAAGTACATGTTTGGCTTGGTAGTGGGCCTTGGTCAGGGAATGCCTTTAGTGGAGATAATCACTGGAGAGTGATGTCTGCTTGCACCCCCTATGTCTAGAAGGGGAATGAGAGTGTAGAGCCACTAGTGAAATGGGGGAGGAGGGGGAGGCAGAGGCCTAATTCTCAATGCCAGTGTGTAGACATGTCAAACAGCAGGCAGGTTACAAAGGAAGGTGGGACACAGGTGAGTTCATTGCTGTCAATCATCCCTATGAGCTCCTCCCAAACTTGGTTTAAAAAACAACATTTAACACATGACAAGAATATGACCAACCTGCTGCAGGTATCTTCATGATGTCCTGCTTGCAGATATCCTCCAATAGCTTCTTCAGTGTGGAGACAGATTTTGTCACAGCATCAAAAGAGAGACTCTGACTGACAGTGATGCAGGATAAGTTCTTTGACTGAGGTGGATTACTGACTGAGGAGAAAGTCTACAAGCAACAGAGTGAAATGTTTGGGTAGGAAACCAATTCTTTAAATGATGGTGCATCTTCTCTTTAAATGGGACTTGAAGTAGCTTTTCTTTAACATACAGAGTTATTCAAAAAGAATGAACCGTTTTCATGACGCATTGCTTAAGTTTTTAAGCATCGTCATAGAATGAGTCAGTGGCCATACACCGTACAAAATCCATACAAAATCTCAGTTCTTCCACATCGTAACTGGATATTTTGCCTACATTTTTTCAGATCTGTTCTTCATCTTTTATCAGCCGATGTACTTCAGATTATAAATACATCACTACAGACTGGCATATTTCTTTGGTCTTTGAAAATGCAGTTGTAAAACCCTTCTTTAAAAAGAATAACCTTGGTGGTTCAGTGCTTAACAACTACAGGCCCATATCCAATTTACCATATATTGGAAAAATAATAGAAAAAATTGTCTTTAATCAATTAACTGCCTTTCTCTCATCAAAAAGCTCTATTGATAAGTTTCAGACAGGTTTCTGTGCCAATCACAGCATTGAAACAGCTCTTATTAAGGTCATAAATTATATATGTCTTAATTCTGATGCTGGCAAAACATCAGTCTTGGTGCTATTGGACCTTAGTGAAGCTTGACACTGTTGATCACTGCATACTACTACATCAACTGGAACATTGGGTTGGATTCACTGGTACAGTTAAAAAATGGTTAAAATCATACTTACAACAAAGGAGCATGCTTTTTGAAGGCGATTTGACATTAATTTGCCTTCTCCTAAGAACATTTGACGGTGATTTCAATACTTTCAAGGATGTCTATGTAAAGGAAAAAGTACATGAAATTGTTTCATTGTTTTTCAATAACCCTGTATAATGCCGATTTGAAACTGGATTTGAGAGAACTTCAGCAAAAACAATAGAAGAACATTCAGTTAAAAGAGCATAATGTTAGAATGGAATTTATTACTAAATCACTACATGTAAAGAATGAAAATTCGATATTGGGAAGTAAACATTTTTCAGTGTAACAATGTATGTGAAAATACCGTAAGAAATTGTATGGGATCCTCTGTCAGTGAAAGCTGCTTCATCTCAGCATCTCTCCTCTTCAGCTCAGCAATCTCCTGCTCCAGTCGCTTCAGGAGTCCTTCAGCCCGACTCACCTCAGCCTTCTCCTGAGCTCTGATCAGCTCTGTCACCTCAGAGCGCCTTCTCTCAATGGAGCGCATCATCTCAGTAAACAACCTCTCACTCTCCTCCACTGCTGTCTGTGCAGAAGACTGATAGGAGACACAAATTAGAAAGTTATTCAATCTAAAATTGGCCAAAAGGTGGAAAAGCTAATCCTATCACAAATACTCCAGTATTTATGTCACATTATATCCTTCTTACTAATATCTGTTTGTTTTGTATTGCCAGTTTTTAACTATATCACGTTCAGCAGATGTCCATGATTAGACTACAGAAAATTAGGTGGATTGGTATGGCAAATAATTTCACTTTGAGTTGTTCAGTACATCATCAGAACTGTGGTATTAATGACCATAATGTTACTGTGTGGGAGCTAAAACCTCCATCAGTCAGCTGCTGTCTCCTCTGGTCAGTTCTCACCTTGAGAGTCTCCACAGCCTTCCTCAGCTCCTGTAGCTCCTTCTCTCTCTCCTGGATTCTCTGCTGACATCTCCTCTGGCTCTGCCCCAACCCCTTCTGTTGATTTAAAATTATAACAATACAAATTATTATTATTATTATTATTATTATTATTATTATTATTATTATTATTATTATTAGTATTAGTATTATTAGTATTATTATTATTGTTATTTTAGCACAGGAACCAAAGCAAAAATTGCACAACACTTTACTTGTAAAGTGCAGCTGTACAGACACCTATAATTTGTTGCTATCCAACCTTTGAAATAATTCCCACTGGTGTTATAACCAAACCCTCTAACCCTGGTATTTAACCCTTGTGTGGGGTTCATATGTTTGTGTCAGTGGGTGTTCACGGGTCTGGTGGACCTGCTGCAATATTGCAGCATATGCATACAACCAGAGCAATTAAAATCAATTCAAATCAATATAGATAGTATTTCTGCTTCAAAATTTGGCATTTACCTCTTACATTTACAAACAAATGTCCTATTCATTTCTCATGTAAATTGTCAATGATATATAAACACAGTTATGTCAGTCAACAAAACATCCGTCCCGTTGAACAGAAACAGTGTGAGTTTCTCCACAAAACAGAACTTACATAGCCTTGCCACGCCAGCCTATACAGTACACACTCTTTACTGTGTGTGGGCTACACGTGCTGTATATTTCTTGCATTTGATGCACACATAGTGTCCTGCTGTCCAACCCAGGTCCACACACATCACAATGTTTTTTTTTTATTTGTCAGGCAGGCAGCAACCCAAAATACTACTACTCTAAGATAAGGAACTTCACTAACACTTTCAGTAATTGGGCTGATCCAGAGGCTGCCTATGAATTGTTACACCCATCTAAGTCCCTTCAGGTCCCCGATTGGGTTATTGAGTACACCTGCACCTTGGGGTGGGGCTTTATAATGGCTTCTCACAGTCTCTCAGTAGACACTTCTTTTCTGTTCTTGCAGGCACTACTTTGATTTCTCTCCTCTCTCTTATGTGCTCCCCTCTTATGCCTCACTCTCTTTCTTATTTTTCTTTAACACATCTTATATACTGACACTCTACATCCACACACACATGCAGCCTCATCCAGCAATTCACCCCTAGAGATTTGTTTGGTCAACTTGCTTTGCTTTAACAAATCTCTTATTCTCAAAGTCTAACTTCTGTTGTTGTGTCCATTGATCTCTATTCTTGGATTAGGCGTCATGTGACTTTCGGACTGTCAATAACTTTGCCATTTTGAAAAGTGCTACTTTCATCTGCAGGCATGGCAGCTAGCAGCACCAGCCAAGGAAATTATCGCTCTAAAGGCATCCAGTGTTTTCCTTTTGGCTCCTACAACTATGCCAATGAATACTTCAGACAGCAGGGCATCTCCTTTCACAAGTAAGAAGTAATTTTCATATTTAGTGTATCACAGTAAAACAGAGACATTATACCACATAGTGCCTCAATACTGCTAAATTGAATCAGTTTGACTATTTATGTATGGCGAATGAAGTAAAATACAGGCTTATCTGCAGCCTACACCATTGACAGCTGTTTGTTTGCATGTGTACTAGCACTCTTCAAAATGGCATTGCTATGCACACGTCACCTGCAATGCTAACCAATAGGATCTGACAGGACAGAGATCAATGGTTGTGTCTCTCATTATGTAATGGTGTAGAAGCTGATCGTTTCGCCAATTGTGCCAAAAGGGCCTCAGAAAAAAGAAGCATTGGGAGATAATGCAGAGAAAGAGTTTTTAGAGTTTCACATGTCTGTCAATTCAGAATGTGACAGTGAGTTCAACATCATTCAGCCTCAGGACTAGTCCATGTAGAGCCAGTCTTATGCAGCTGGAATGAAGTTGAAGAAAATCTCACTGTGTGACACAGCACACAGGCCAACATGTCTGGGAAAGAGGGGCAAACAGGTTGTGTGTGCTTCAGTGTCTGAATGTGTTCCAACCTTGTAGTGTGCCAATGGCAGGAGCCCAACCTGTTTTTCTGCATTGCTCTCATATGTGCACACACTCACATGTACGCACAATACATTTTGTTCATCCTTTAGGTATTCATAAAAAGCAGCTGTGCCAGACCTCTGAAATAGTAGACCTGTGCATAAACTATAAAAAGAATATAAAAAGAAGCCCCAAAGATATTTGTAGATCCACGTCTTACCTTTTTATTACTCCACTCTGTAATAGCCGTGATTGTGTCATGGCCTTTATGATCGTCCATCATGCACAGATAGCAGATACAACTCTGATCCGTACGACAGAATATTTCAAAAACCTTCTTATGACGGGAGCAGATCCTCTCCTGTAGCTGGCCTGTGGCATCGATCATTGTGTGATTTCTACCTGGGTTAAGTTCGTTGTGAGTTTTTAAATGAGTGTCACAGTACGACACGAGACACTCCAGACAGGACTTCACAGCTTTGAGTTTTCTCCCGGTGCAGACATCACACTCCACATCCCCAGGTCCGGCATAACAGCGAGCAGGAGCAGCAGCTTGGAATTTCCTGAATCTCTCCACCATTTCAGCAATCAGAGGGTTTTTGTAGAGGACAGGTCTGGCAGAGAAGGTGTGTTTGCACAGGGGGCAGCTGTACTCTCCTTTCCAATCCTCCTGATCCCAGCAGCCCTTAATGCACCTCATACAGAAATTATGTCCACAGTGCACCGTCACTGGATCCCTCAACAGCTCCAGACAGACTGGACAAGTGAGGGACTTTTCCTCCTGAGAAGACACCGATGCCATGTTGTAGCTCTTCCAAACACCAAGTGCAGACTCTGAGAAGCATCAGCAGAGTGACAGCTGACACACTTCCTCAGAACACTAAGGAGGAGGCCAGGTAGGGTGGGGTTGGAGATCAGCCAATCAGATCTGTGCACGTCTGGCAGACAGACCTGTTCTTGGAGAGGGAAGGTAGGACCAGGTGGGGATGTGGGTGTGGCCAAACAGGTATCTATTCCTGCATGGGTGACTGCAAACTGGCTTTGGATCAGACTGACATTGGCTTGGCGGTAATCAGTAAGACACTTAGTTTCAGGAGTCTCGTGTCTCTGCTGTGAGATCAGTGTGGTGTGTTGTGGCCCATCTGGTGTGGTGTTAAAGCCTCGCCAGTCAGTGGACATCCCATAATAATAATTATGTTCTCATACAAATATTACATGTATTATTTCATGTTATTGGTTGAAATACTATGAAACTCCATGATGTTTAGAGTACATGTCATATGTCTTCTGACCTGTGAGGAAGTTGTTTTTTGTGCCTGCATAATAATAAACAGTGTTAAAATGAGAGGTTCAGAACAGAGAGATATCTAATGTTTATTGGGTTGACACGGGAAATATTGTATGAGTAAATATGGACAAAGAGGAAGAAAACTCTACAGATTATGGGCCCAGGCACGCCAAAGCTTACACTGCACATGTACAATGACATTAATAGCAACTCACTTCAGTGCAGACATGTATGTAGGATATTCACAACGAGGATGAAAATAAATAAGAATTATTGCAAGAGAAGATAAAGATAGAAGAGGGGGTGGGGTGGGGTGCACAGTTCTGAGGTAGAGATAAGAAGCTCTATATACAGGGTGTGTCATGGTGTCACTCCAGGCTTGGGGTTTTTTCTTGTCATTTCATCACTGCTTTCCCATTAGTTCCTTATTAGGTTCACTCTACCGTGCTACACCCCGCACCTCCCGCTCTGTCTTGTTGATTCTCCTCACCTGCCTCCCTCGTTTCACGATCACGGTGATTATCTGCCTCACCCGCACTTCCTTGTTTTCTGACCGTCACGAGATTATTCAATCATCTTTCCCTCCTGCACTCTTCACTTAACGTCAATTTACACTCGTTTAGTTCCCGGGGTTTTCACTATGTATACTCGCCTCTCTCACTCAC
The DNA here is from genome assembly GCA_027475355.1 of Coilia nasus. Classification (NCBI taxonomy): domain Eukaryota; kingdom Metazoa; phylum Chordata; class Actinopteri; order Clupeiformes; family Engraulidae; genus Coilia; species Coilia nasus. The sequence goes on from CM050217.1 coordinate 33,972,651, forward strand.
TCACTGTCAGTCCACCTACGAACCACGGTGTACTCCTCGGCAAGCGTTTTGACTCCTGACTCTCCTGCACCCGTTTGGCTGTTTTCCCCGTTGTCTGTTCGTCTCCTGTTTGTTCCTGTGTCTCCCCTGTCTGCCTGTGTGTGAGCTGTTCTCCAGTCCTCCGGTATCGACCCCTGCCTGCCCTCCACTCTGCTCTGCTCTCCTGTCCCTGGCATCGACCCCTGCCTGCCCTCCACTCTGCTCTGCTCTCCTGTCCCTGGTATCGGCCCCTGCCTGCCCTCCACTCTGCGGAGCTCGTCCAGTCTGCACGCCTGTGAGCTCCGGCAACTGATCCTCTGACCACCTGCCAGCCCTACTCGGACTCTGACTTTGTCCCTTTCCCCTGAACCCTAAATAAAAGTCCATTGAGAGGTTACGCAATTGGGTCCGTTTTCTGTCTGGTTGTGTGACAGGGTGACATTGCACATTAAATTCTGCAAGTTATTGCACATTTATTAATATTGCCAGTGGAAGAGAGAACACACAAGGAGAGAGATGTGCCGTAAGCCTCCCTGAGCAGCGACACTTACACTACAAAAGTCTTTTTGTGTCATGTGCAAAGTAGAATGGAAGCATGTGTGTTGATTTTGCAGTAAAGATATTGCACTGTGTCCCATACCAAGTTAAATATTGCACAGTAAATGGATGGAAGGAGGTCTGGGGGTTGGGGGATTGCAATGTGGGGTCAGTGCATGTGTGTAGTCAGTGCATGTGTGAGTTCAAAGTGGGAAAAAACTGTTCTTAAGTCATGTTATGGACAGGTAGCGGGTGTAGTCTCTGAAGCAGGTGAAGTGATAATGTGCTTCACTGGCAACCACGTCCCTGCCTCCAATATGTAGGAGGAGAGCTTCATCTTTTCTCCCTTCAGCGGCAAGAACCGCTTTTCCTGCTTTCATTGTTTCACACTGCATACGTTTTTCTTTTCCTCTTTTCCTGCTGTGTTTTTCCTGTTTGTGTTTTTCACGTCTGCAGATTCTGCACTGTACCGGTAGCAGGTGTGATGCTCGCGCTGATGTGCATAAGCCACTGGTGAGTGACCTCAGAGCCCCAGTTTTTGATGGGTCTTCACCATCCTCTACCTCTGCCTCCACCTCTAGCCCTAAACAACAAGCAGACAAGACAACAGATTTAGGCTGTGCACCATACTTTCAACAACTGTGCATTCACTGACAGATAGTAATGTATAAAGAACAGACATTTCAGCCTGGTAGCTTTTCTCAGTGCTCATGTGAAGCAGACACAGACATTCACTTAAAAGATCACTCGCATGGGAGGTCCTCACTCACTTCTGAATCATTAGCCTCATTCACGTCACCAACCTGTTTGTCTGCATACGTCAACAAGAACTGTTTGTCACAGCAGGGGTGGAGTCCAACACAAATCTTCTTCCTGCAACAATATGACTGAGCTCATACCTTCCCGATCTCTGTAGCAGATGACATGGATGTCATGTGTTGTGTGTGGAGGACAGGGAGGGGGCGGGGGGTTGTAGTTATAGACATGCTATACATGCACCAGACAACGCACCTGCACAGATGTCAGTACATTTTTAACCAACCAGGGCAAAGTTATATCACCATAGCTAGATCCTTGCAGTTGGGTTGGAGCAACTGCAAGGATCTCTAAGACTTGTCTGCTTGCTCCCGTGAGTTTCCGGGTCATATGACATGGTCGCATTTTGGTGACATCCTCACACCTTTCAGTCAAGTCTGACACGTTTCTAACCATCATGCAACACTTTCAGCCCAGAATGCATACCTAAGTGCAAACAGCTGCAAATGTTTTTATCAAGTTGTATGCGTCTAATAACAATAAACACATTGAATCTTTTTTAAGTGAATGTCTGCGTCTGCTTCACATGATCACTGAGAAAAGCTACCAGGCTGAAATTTCTGCTCTTCTTAACTTAGTGGGGTTCTGCGTATAGGCAATTTGTCATTTGAGCTGATTGAGCTGATCAAAACATTGCCCTCCAAATACAGTTTATGTAGATTTCCCACTGAAATAAATGGGGTTCTCTGGATTCATATGGAAACCAGTACACAACCAGTACATTGTTGTCTAAACCATGAAGGGGAAATGAAGTCTACCATATATAGCGTATATTTTTAAAAGCTTACATCCTCAGGATGTGATATGATATGACATAATAATTGTTACGGCTAGCCTTACAGCCTGAAAGGCAGCACAGCGAGTCAATGCGCAAGGTTCAACAACGGCTTTATTTCCTTCCCCAAGCAGGAAAAATTATCCAGAGAAAACAAAAAGAAAAAAACTCCAAACGAAAATAATCAGAACTCAAACTATTTAAACTACAAACTAAACTTTTCAAAGATGACAAATTCAATTCAATAATACAAAGCAATGGCAAAACTATTTAGTGCTCAAAATTTACTCTGGTTATCATCAGGTACTCTCTACAACTCACCTCAAAACCAACTGATTGCTGTGTGGTTTTGCCTGGGTTTTCTAGCCCATGGATCAGACCAACATGTGCAAAAATCAATGAACTCTAAAAAGCTTAGAACCAGTACAAAAATATATATAATACTCTGTTTAAAACATACACACCACATAGTTCACAAATGCCATAAAATGCATAAACACACCAACAGCCCTCTTCCCCACTCACTGGTGCAACAGGCATATCTCTGGCGTGAGCTCTCCAAACTATAATTGTCCCTCGAGAGTTTTAGTCCAAGTCAGGAAGCGGAGCAGCAACTGCACAGTAAGCTGTGCTCATTGTTATTCGCTTACTAGTTTGCTAACTATTGTTTGCCAAAGTAAAAATGTTTGTTGTGTCCATAGTCCTTTGTCAGTTGGCAACTCCTGAAGGTGAGGCAGGTTATCGATAAAAGTTTGTTTTATATTTGTGTGTTGCAGATGCGTTGCTCTCATGACTGCCAGCTGCGTGCTCACGTTTGTGCTTTTTAAGAGTGTAGTGAGGGTCAGCCTGAGGTGGAGAGAGATCCAAAAAGCTCCAAACACTATTGTGTGAGTGTGTGCAGCTGTAGGAGTGCAGTATGTTGTGTGTGTGTGTGTGTGGTGTGGGGACGGGGCCCAGGTGTGCTGGAGGTGCGAGGACAAACACTCACTGACCGTTGCAGCGTGTTGCATGTTACCAGTGCACAGCAAGAAAATGTCCCCTCAGTGCCCCCAACTGAAAGGAGCAGTAGCCAAGTGCAGGTCCGGCCTTGTCCAGAGAACCTATGCAGGGACAAAAAGAGGAGAACAGCCAGCTCCCAATACAAACTAACCACAGTGCTGGCCTGGTTAGAACTACCATGCAAGGCTACACTAGACAAAAGACAAACACAGGACAAAGCCAAAGGACAAGCAAAACAAAGGAACAATAAAACAGTGGCTGGCCTGGTCCCTTTAAAAAGAAATAACACATACATACAACAAACATAGTATTGCATTCCAAGTGCTACAGATACATAATCAATACATTTCAAATACCTGTATAAAACAATTTCAAAAACCGAATCACATGAAACAAGTTACCAGAATGTCTGTAGTCCAAACACTCATGAAGAGTGGAACACAGTGTTCTAGCAGTCACCCTGCATGACAGGGAAGGCTGGTCACAGTGGCAAATGGCAGCAGAAAGAGATTAGGCTCGTTCGAGATTCGAGCCCGTACGTCTGCGTCTTACATACGTCAACGAGAATTGCTGGTCACAGCAGGGGTGGGCATTAAATGCGGAAAATAAAGTCAAACACGAACTTACATGAGACTGGGCTCGCGCCTCCTCGATCACCGTAGCAGATGACACACAAGTCATGTGTGGAGAGGGAGGGCGGGGGTTGTAGTCCTCTACAGTCTATGGTTGTAGTGGGGTGCACTGAGAGTTCAATTCAAGTTAAGTCTTTCTTATTTTTTAGATTAACATTGGAACAAAACGAGTTGCCCCAAAGTGCTCCACAACACAAACATGAAAACTAAGACAGCAAAACCATAAAACAAAGACCATTAATAGGTATATAACACGGACAATATAATAGAAATGAGGTTAATAATGAAATATAATATAAGGCCAGGCTTGACAGCATCAGATAAATGCATCAAAACAATCAGAACAGGGTAAAAATAGAGAGAAGAGATTTGTCTTCAAATTGGAGTAAAATAACATACATTTTAGAATGACAAGTTGAGTGGGGGAGCACCGGACAATGCACCTGCACAGACGTCGGTGAACTTTTAACCAACCACGACAAAGTAGCGTCACCAAGGAGGCGTTAGCTAGTCGCTTGCAGTTGTGTGGAGGCAACTGCAAGGGTCTGTACGATTTGTCTGTAAGCGTCATGCTCCCGCGAGTGTTCGGGTCATGTGTCATGGTCGCATTGTTGTGACAACCTCACACATTTCGGGCATGTCGGACACAATTTCTAACCACAATGCAACATTTTCAGCGTCAGACTGCAAACGGATGCAAACGGATGCAAACAGATGCAAACGTCTACCCCAAGTAAAATGCGCCTAGTGTAAACTCCACAGGCCAAACTTTTAGAACTTCCTAGTCTGTCATGTGACTCCAGACAAGCAGCCACACAATGCAGATCACATGTTCCCCACACAAACATGCCAAATCTTTTTCATTTCGTTAATATAAATATCACTTTATGTTTACGTCTGTGCCAATAAAGCCACTCTTCAAGATGGAGAAACAATAACGCATCGTCATCTTTTCACGCCTCACACTTCAGCACCTTTTACTAGCAAGGAAGTGGGAAAACTGGGGAAAGTTTCATGAAGACTGGAAAGAAAGGAACATCTGAGACTGAAGCTCTTTTAGCACTCCAGAGATGGTGGTTGACTTCAGACAGGATGCAGCCCACTCCCCCATTGACATGGATGAGGATGCTGTGGAGAGAGTCAGCACCTTTCAATTCCTCAGGGTCACCCTCAGTGATGACCTCAAGTGGACAGAGCATGCAACAGCTGTCCCCAAAAAATCCCATCAACGCCTTGACTTCCTCAGGCATCTGCGGACAGCCCCAATGTCCACTACAGTCCTCTGCAGTTTCTACAGGTGTGCTGTGTCCATCCTTACAGGGAGCATTCCATCCTGCTATGGCAGCTGCAGTGAAGAGAAGAGAAGAAGAAAGCACTATAAAGGTGCTTCAAAGTGCACTAAAGATGATAGGAGCACAGCTCCCTGCAGTACAGGACAGTACATCACACGATGGAACAGGAACACAAAGTGCATCATGAAAGACTCTAGTCACCTTACTTCCCTCTGGCAAACGCCACAGGACTATCTGTACAGGCACAGCAAGGTTTAGAGACAGTTTCTATCTCTGTGCTATAAGACTCTTTAACACTCCTCAGAGTAAACTAGATGTACCGCATAGTGGTACATGGTATGAACGCCGCAGTGTATTGAAATGTGGGAACTGTTGGTATGATGAATGTGTGGTAGATCAGTGTTGTGAGGTGAGAAACTGTGTGAAAATGATTTCCTGGAAGTGGGCATGGATGTGGGTTTTGAATGGGTTTTGTGTGTGTTTGTGTAGTGTGTAGAAGTGATTTGTGAAAGAAATAGGCTAGTTTTAAAAAACCGCGCTCTTTCTTTGTTGGTGCGTCACTGTAGTCAGCAAACAATGGGAAATGGAAGGTCGCACTCAATTTCTTCTTAGTTTTTTTTATTTTTTTTAAACATTCATTGCAGTGTTAGACAGATGTTTCGGCAAGGGCCTTCATCAGTGTCAGACTGAAAGAAATAGGTAAAATGAGATTTTGTACAATTACAGCGTCCCCTATAGGCCCAATTTTATGGCATGTACTGTGCTTTTAGAGGTCTATGTGCTGATTGTACATGATATATTTTGTGCAGTTCCCACCTTCTCGGTCCAAGATATTGGCAATTCAAAATCCCAATTTTTGCATTTACCCATATCACTAGGTGGCGCTATGCTTCAAGTGTTTATGGGCTGGGTCAATATGCTTCTGTAACACCGACATACTAACACAAAATAGTTGTCTTGGGCAAAATTGTTGCAAAAACTGTTTTTCGACACTTAGCTTCAACGATAAACATCGCCCCCTATGACGAAATGTCACAAAATTTAGTACACATGAAAAGAAAGCTGTTTAGGGTTGGCACGTCAACTTTGACCAAATTTGACCAATTAGAAGCCAAGATATGGACTTTTGAAGAATTTTGAGCTACGTGGTAAATGTTCATTGTCAAGTAACCTCGAAATGGTTTATCTCAAGATAAATCCTTTAATAACTTTTTGTCAGCATTGTCTGTAGATGACATACCAAATTTGGTGAGATTCACATTAACGGCCTATGACGAGTTCGTTTGGATTCGTTTTCGCGGTGTTGAAATTTCACTGAATTTTTTGTAATTGGAAGTGGGCGTCGACCAGCATTTTCAATGGGTGAGGGTCAATAGATTTTACGATAAAAACAAATTGGTTGTAAACGTTAGCATTCTCTAGATAATAGGCAAAATGACATTTTATACAATTACAGTGCCCCCTATGGACCAAATGTTATGGCATGTGGTGTGCTTTTAGAGGTCTTTGTGCTGATCGTGCATGATGTATTTTGTGCAGTTCCCACCTTCTCGGTCCAAGATTTTGGCAACTCAAAATCCCAATTTTTGCATTTACCCATATCACTAGGTGGTGCTATGCTTCAAGTGAGTGTTTATGGGCTGGGTTGATACGTCTCTGTAACACCGACATATCACAAAAATGTCATGTTGTTTGGTGAAACGTATATTGAGTTATTCAGCAAAAAGTTTTGCGGGTCTCCCCCTCTTTGATGGACACTGGGCCAAAATCCGTTATTCGCTCACAAACTTCTAGGGCTACATGCCTACAAACATTCATGTCCCCACGAGTTTCAGTGTCCCGGGAATCATTGACGAAAATCCGTTAAAAAAAAAAAAAGGGAACACCAATATGACCGCTTTCGCTAGCTTTGCTAGCGGCGGTCATAATGAAGAAAACACCCAAACCAAAAAAGCAAATATTCGGTATGTCGGACAAATTCTACCTGATAAGTTGCGCAGCTGAAGTAGGCTACAATCTTCAGCAGGTCAAGGCCTTGACAGCCGTCAGGAGAATCAGGTATTTTTGCCACACTATCCCTGCTGTTTTTAAACACTGCCCGTCAACAATGTCTTCACAAATCACAGCACTCCCTTTTTGTTAAGCCCATGCAACTGTCATGTTCCAAGCCTTTTTATTAGGCTAGTTATTTTTTGGCAGACTTTATTTTGCCCTTCTGTGTCTGGGTTATTTTTCCTTAGTTGCTGCGAAACGCTCCTGTTCATGAAATGCCCACACAAATCACATGTCGGAGCACAGTTAAATTATGCCCAATTTTACTATAATATATAATAATAATATAATAAAACTTTACTTGTATAGCACAGTTCATACATGCAATATGCAACTCAAAGTGCTTTACAGTTTGGCAGGGTTGTTGCAAGACAACATTTCTTGCGGTTCAGTGATGTCAGAGCACATAAATACAGGAGCAGACTGACTCTTGCATGAACACAGGTAGGCAGTCCTTGTAGGCCCTAGTCAGCAATCTTTGTAGTCCAGTGGCGTTAGAGCTATGCAACGCTCTGTTAATGTGGGCTCTTATGTGAACATAGGTCGGCAGTCTTTGCGGGCCAGGGGCACTACACGAGGAAAGTTCATTTAGGCGCAGTCGGTTGTTAGTGTCCCCAGGGAGCAACAGGGGTGAGGAAAAACTCCCTGTTTGTTTGATTTGCGTGAATTCAGGAAGAAACCTCAGGAATCAGTGAGTAAAACTCCCTGTTTTTCTAGGAAGAAACCTCAGGCAGAACCACGTCTCCCAGGGTAGCCCATCTGCCGGGGCTGGTAACGGGAAGTCGGTGACTGAGTAGTTAGGTGTAGGCTTGGTTGAATAGGTAGGTCTTTAGTTGTCGCTTGAAGATGTCGATGGATTCTGCTTTTCTGATGTGCTGTGGTAGGGCATTCCATCTCTTTGGGGCGTAGTATGAAAAGGCCGATTCCCCGATCCTTTTGGGTGGTGCGTCTGGAATCCTCAGGAGACCGGCATCAGCGGATCTAAGGGCTCGTGCAGGGGTATAAGAGGATAATGCGTCAGCAATATAGCATGGGGCAAGGCCATTTACAGCTTTAAATACCAGTAGTAGTACTTTGAAGTCAATTCTATAGGATACAGGTAGCCAGTGTAGTTCAGCCAGTACAGGAGTAATATGTTCCATCTTTCTTGTTTTTGTTAGTAATCTTGCAGCCGAGTTTTGAATAAGCTGTAGTTTTTCAATTGATTTTTTTGGGAGGCCTGTAAACAAGGCATTGCAGTAGTCTAATCTACTTGTAATAAATGCGTGAACAAGTTTTTCAGCGTCTGGCTTGGTCAAGAAGGGGCGAACTTTTGCTATATTTCTTAGATGGAAGTATGCTGTTTTAGTCACTTTGTTGATGTGTGGTTTAAGGCTTAGGTCAGAGTCAAGGATGACACCTAGGCTAGTTACCTGTTCTCTGACATATTGGTTTAGGTTGCCTAGACTGGGAAGGAGAGCTTCCCGTTTGTCTTTAGGGCCGATAAGTAGCAGTTCAGTTTTGTTTTCGTTTAACTTTAGAAAGTTATTGCTCATCCAATGCGTGACAGCTGACAAACAGGAGGTTAAAGACTGTAGAGCTGTGGTTTTGTTTGGCTCAACTGAGATATAAAGTTGTGTATCATCGGCATAACTATGAAAGTCTATATTATGTTTTTTGATAATGTTGCCCAGCGGTAGCATGTATAATGAGAAAAGCAGGGGGCCAAGGCAGCTGCCTTGAGCAACACCGAAGGGTACGTCGTGATTTTTAGATATATGATCTCCTAAACTAATATAGAATTGTCTTCCGGTGATGTATGACTCAAGCCATTTTAGTACATGGCCTGAGAGGCCCACCCAAGTTTTGAGACGATGTAGTAGTATGTTGTGATCAATTGTGTCAAAGGCGGCACTTAGGTCCAAGAGGACTAGGGCAGAGACTTTGTTTGTGGCTGTACTGAGTCTGAGGTCGTTTACTATTTTGGTTAGAGCAGTCTCTGTGCTATGATTTGCTCTAAAGCCTGATTGGAATTTTTCTAGGATGTCGTTTTCATTAAGGAATTGGTTGAGCTGTAAGAAGACAGCCTTTTCGAGTATTTTGCTTATAAATGGGAGGTTGGAGATTGGTCTATAGTTGTTTAGTGTGTTATAGTCCAAATTTGGTTTCTTTAGCAATGGCTTCACTACAGCAGTTTTAAAGGCGCTTGGGAAAATACCTGTGAGAATGGAGGTGTTAATGATCTGTAATAGGGGTGTGGAGATATAATTAAAATTATTTTTCATGAGAAAAGTGGGAATAGGGTCAAGGCTGCATGTTGACTGCTTGCTATGTTTAATAAGTTTATAGAGATCTAAAATATATAGATATAAAATAGTTAAAATATTTCCTGGCTGCAATAATATTGATTTGATTTCAGGCCCTTATGAAATTTAGGCTACTTATTTATTTCCGTTAGTCTTCTGTGTCAGCTACATGATGTCATGATAGTTATATGATAGTTACATGAGAGTTACAAAAAAAACATCTTATGACAACATCTTCAGGCGCACGTAGCAATGTTCATTTCACATCCTCCAGGTGTTTCCACTGTGCCACGCCAGTTAGAATCAATCTTAGTGCTCTATGATTACTCCGGACCACACGTAGAGTTACGAGTGATCTCACAATGGTTCTTGGCCAAAGAAGGTTTCGGGAAACGGTCCATAAACTCTACGATGGTGCCAAGTCTGAAGTACTTAGGCTTAAAGGAGAACTTCGGTGTAAAATGAAAATTGGCATGTTAAAACATCATACCGAGTTGGTATGTGTACTGAGGAGCAAAATTGATTTAGCCTGTTGCATTCAGAGTTTAACTATTTTTTATAGTTTGACCCAGAAGGCTAACAATGGAAGTGGTAGGTGCCCTTAGACGAAGCATGACGACTACGCTATTTTTAAACCATTAAAACATCTCGAAGAAACTCCACATTCCATTGGTAGTACAACAAAGGCTCTGGCATTCAAAATGAACCACTGAGAATATTGTAAATGTACACAACGTTTATTTAAAAAGCTGTTCTTACATGCAGTCGTTTGCAGTTGTTTCTCGTTGCCGCCATGATGAAAGTCCAAACAAGTTGATTGTACTACCTCTCCTCCTATTCTTCCTGCTGGTTCGTGTTCGTCAATCGACCTGTGCAGACTTTCATCATGGCAGCGACGAGAAACTACAGCAGGGTACTGCTTGTCAAAACTGTTTTATTAATAAATGTTGTGTACACTTACAAAGTTCTCAGTGCCTCGTTTTTAATGTCAGGGCCTTTGTTGTACTACCGATGGAGTGTGGAGTTTCTTCGAGCTGTTTTAATGGTTTAAAAATAGCGTAGCCATCATGCTTCGTCTAAGGGCACCTACCACTTCCATTGTTAGCCTTCTGGGACAAACGATAAAAAATAGTTAAACTCTGAATGCAACAGGCTAAATCAATTTTGCTCCTCTGTACACATACCAACTCGGTATGATGTTTTAACATGCCAATTTTCATTTTACACCGAAGTTCTCCTTTAAGTACTACTTAACATCGCTTGCAGTGCTTTCGGGAAACGCAGCCTTGGACATTCAAACAATGCGTGTTGGATGGTTTCTTCCTCAAACACATCATATGTGCCTTTCACCTTGACGTCACCTCTAGCTCTAACTTAGCCCCTGTTCACCAAGGGTTTTTGTGAGGCCAGAAATCATGGCTCTTAGCCCCAACACAGCCCACCTTCAGCCCCAGTTAGCCCCCTGGTATGACGGTATGAGCGTGGTCTTGTTAGCTTGGTTTTGCCATGACAGTGCGTACATAGCTAATGTACCTCTAGCAAGCAGTGCCAACAGCTTAACCTTTCAGATTTATGTGTTAGAGGGCTGCATAGATGGAACCAGGACCGTCACACTGCTGCCCTGGCTACTGAGCCATCCCCTTTGTGCTGCTATTCTGGTGAGCTGATGAGAAAAGATGTATGACATAAAGGTGGTGGCAGAGTTCTTTCTGCGCCCACATTACTGTGCCAAAGAAAATGTAGGAGGCTGCATATGTGAACTTTAATGCTATACTGTGTCACTGAGAAACTGTGCTACTTAATAAATTATTGATTTTTAATGATGACTGAATCAATTTTGTTGCAGTGTATTTCTTGAGCCTAACAATCGTACCAGCTGAAGGGAGTTTATAAATTACACTCTGCATTTTTCCTTCTTTTTCTATAGGCTATTTTTTTGTGGTCTCAGGTGCTCTCATAGGGGTGCAGTATTTGTTCCCGCTGACTGGTCAGGCACGGTAGGACATGAACCCTGACTCAACGGGCTTTGGCCTCTCCTGCCCCTTACAATTTCAGTTTTGGCATATGGTACCTGGGGAAGTGGTATGGAGATGGAGTTACAAATATGCTGAATAGGGCGGAATCTGGTAAAATGGGACAAATGGGTTTACATCTTTAACTCTTTAAATATCAGAAGGCAATCACAAATAATGTCATTATGTGGTTACTGCAAATTTCCTTTAAAAACAATAATTTTGATTTATGTGGTATGACCGCTGCATGGTATTTATTTTTGGCTACCCTACATAATAACCTATTTTAATGATCAAATGTTCAATGCCTTACAACGCTGATGGGCCTCGTGTTCACAAATCCCAGTTTTAAATGGTTACACTGTGTAGGTCAAACTGGTGGACTCTGACCACTAGAGTAGCTCTGAGTTGGAAATTGTGGTGTGAAGTGCTTGTGCTATGGCATGCTATCTAACCCATCAAACCGGGTTGAATCCTGTCTGTGCTGCTTTTCTATGTGATAGAGACACACGTCCATGCTGATTAATATTGTTTTGTTATTTATAGAGCATTTTGGGTCAACCATGAACAAACGGACGTAACTTACAATTACACAATTACACTCCGATACAGTAGGTGGCGGCATAAACAATACGTCAGTTGCTTATTACTAGTTGAAAGCCCCGACAAAAAACAGGTAGCCAATCACTAAACACGACGACTAAGCAGAAGTGTTCCTTCCACCATAGACTTTTCTCCACATCTACTTTACGTTTGTCCAACCACATTGAGTTATTAAGTCTAAGATACTGTCAACACCTCGGCGCAACATCATTGTTTTTTGAAAGGGATCTTACACCAGCTGTCTACAGTCATAAAGGAACTGAAAGAAACCAGTCACGGAATACTACTTTTTGTGTTAGTTCCTCCATAAATAGTTCTACTGTCACTGTCGATTGGCAGTGAAAACTGCGTTACATGTGCAGTTTGGGCTAACGTCAAAGGCAGTCTCGTTTTTGTGGGACTTCTCTGACAGTACGGGGTAATTTCTGACAGCTGTGTACAGACACCGAGAAATTGGTGTTCGAAGTTCCTCGTGATCATGTCGTTAAAGTGTACAATTTTGCTACGAAGAGCTGGAAGTGCCTAGAGCGCACAGAAAATATCGTTATTCGACAGTTTTCTAGTACCTCCAGGTGGTCCAAGTCTAATCTGTAACGTGTATCTGATAAATGGCCATTTCATATTGCTACAAAGCCAGTACGCACATCCTCCATTGGTGGTTACAGGAATAACCTGCGTGTGATGGAATGATTCAACAGCATGTCCTAGGAGGTCTACGGTAAAGAATTGATTGATGGCTGCAGTAGCTATTTGGCGTCAAGCAAGTGTCGCTGTCCCAGTTAGTTGGAGCCCTCTTATCCTGCTATTCCTGGGCTCCGTGTTGCTGTTGCTGTTTACATCTGTCGGTCTACAAGAACAATGTTGTGGTACGCTGCAAGGTCTCGCCCTCCTGCGTTGTCAGTTGTGGGGAGGAAACACTCATGCCACGTCCCCCACGTCTAGCCTTACTGTTTCTTTTTCGTCTTTGGATCTCCTGCCTTTGAGGGAAAAGCCAAGTAAAGGTAACATTAGCACTCAAAACACGTTCAAGACTGCATTCATTCTGTTGTAATTGGTTTGTTCAAGCATAATACATAATCATACACTGTGAAAGGTGTAGGCCCACCTTCTCATTTGGTGTTTTTTTGTTGTTGTACCTTTTGTATTATATTACAGCTCTGACATGATTTATAAGCAGGTGAGTTGGAAAACTTGGGAAAATGATCAGGTTATTATGCCAAAGGCAGTTGGCAACTTTTTCTGATAGGACATCGCTTGCATGGACATAAACCATCATATCAGTGGAAAGACAACTGAAAGATCTTTATTGTCATGGTTTTAAAAGAGTGGTTCCATTTTTACTGTTCCACCCTACATGCTTCTTGAAGTAGAGGCTATCCTTAAAATTTGATTTTATACCCAAACATGTATTAAAGAAAACATATAAAACATCCAATTTTTAGGGGTAATGTTTTAAATGTTCAAGTTATCAAAATAAACAAAATGTGATTCAGACCCGGCCTTTATTTGAGACCAGCGTTTGTTGCCCAAATGTGTTGCTGCCCCATACTATTAAAAGGGACGGGTGTCTCTTCGTGTCTCGCTATTATTTCCAGTTTTACGGTATGCACTTTGGTCAGCATTTGTTGTATAAAATGTGCTATAGATAAAAACTTGAACTTGTGCTCTAGATTGAACTTGAAATTGAAAAAAGCTGTTGTGTTCTTTTTTCAGAAGTGCATGTTCATACTGTCAGAAAAACAGCCTTTTCAATGATGACCTCTGAGAACTTAAAATGCTGTGCTGTGATTTTTCCAGAAGCCCGTTTGGAAGCCCGCGCCGCCCTGCAGCAGGCCAAGATCATGAGGCAGGAGGGCAAGCGTGAGAAGGCCCACAGACTCCTGGTGCACGCGCTCAACATGAACCCCGACTTTGTGGACGCTCTCACAGAACTGGGAACAATCCTGGAGGAGGAGAAAGATGTGGTTCAGGCGGATCACCTGTACTCCAAGGCTCTGGCCCTCTCTCCATGCGACAAGCAGGCCTTGGTGAGCCGTGGCCGAACGCTCCCCCTGGTGGAAGAGATCGACCAACGCCATTTTGATGCACTTGATAAAAAAGTGCGACAACTCATGTCCATTCCAAAGGGCAACTCTGCGTTGCGTCGCGTGATGGAGGAGACTTACTACCACCACATATATCACACTGTGGCCATTGAGGGTAACACGTTGACGCTGTCGGAGATTCGCCATATCATTGAAACGCGTTACGCCGTCCCGGGGAAGAGCCTCCAAGAACAGAACGAGGCTCTCGGTGTGGATTCTGCGATGAAGTACATTAACACGACTCTGCTGTCTCGATCCGGCGCGATCACAGAGAATCACATTCTGGAGATCCACCGCCGAGTGCTCGGCCACGCGGACCCCGTGGAGGCCGGTCGCCTTCGCACCAGCCAGGTGTTTGTGGGCCACCACGTCCCCCCGCACCCGCAGGACCTGCAGCGCCACATGCAGGAGCTGGTGCAGTGGCTCAACTCTGAAGAGGCGCTCAACCTGCACCCTGTGGAGCTGGCTGCACTGGCGCATTACAAGCTGGTGTACGTGCACCCCTTTGTGGACGGCAACGGACGCACCTCGCGGCTTCTGATGAACCTCGTGTTGATGCAGGCCAGTTACCCGCCCATCACCATCCGGAAAGAGCAGCGCTCGGAGTACTACTCGGTGCTGGAGATGGCTAACGAAGGGGACATACGTCCGTTCATCCGTTTCATCGCTAAATGTACTGAGATGACTCTTGACACGCTGCTCATCGCCACCACCGAGCATGCGGTCGGCCTACCTGCCGCCAGCCAGAGTCATGGCTGTCAGGACTGCAGGCAGACCATTACTGTTCACAACTGATCACACCTATTTATCATTCATCACGAATAATTCCTATTGACAGCTGTCCAGGGGGTTATTCCAAGTAAGGTGGTTCAGTAACTCACCCTGACTCAGAATGACTGGTGAACTCAGACTCAGAGTGACTCGTAAACTTCCTAACAGAAGTCACTCTCTTAGCAGTGAAGTCTCCATTTAGAAGATTTACCACTTGCTTAACCTACCTACAAGTTAACCTAACTGGGTAAGTGACTAAACCTGGAGAATGTTCCAAGTACATGGTTTACTGACTAACCCAGATAAGTTAACTCAAACTCACCTGCTAATGGAAGAGAATGAAGCTTTAAGGCTCTTCTATTAAGAGTGTTACCACGTGCTGTAAGTTAACATACCCAGTTATATGGCCATTAAGTGGAATACCCCCCTGCTCTCTGGAATAACCCCCAGACATGACCGGTAGCTGAGAGAATCCTTCGGGTGTGTAGTCTTGGTTGATTTGCAGTGACTCTGAGGTGTTCTAATCAGGAGAGAGTATTTTATGAGTTACTTTAACTTGGTATATGGGATTGGTGCCTCCATCCAATAAGTTTCCTTAGCCACGGTGTATCCCAATATTGTTTTTAATCAATTCTTCCGACATCAGTAGAAATCTGTGCTGTGAATTGGGTTCCAGTGATGCCATTTGGAATACCTCATTGTAAAAAGGTAATGTGTTTGTCTTGGAATATTTAAAATTTGTACAGGCATATTTAAAAAACAGATTTGTCACAAAGTACTTATGAGTCACATGTTTTCAGATACGCAATTTGAAGCATAATCTTGTCTGATTTCTGACGTAGTTGCTCAGCACAGTGCAAAACCCTCTTGAAGCAACTTGTATGAGAAGTGTTGTAAAAATAAATAGGTTGTAATTATTATTATTATTATTATTATTATTATTGACATTTGTCATCATGTTTAAATATTGCAGGCTTAATATGGAACATAAATTATTTTACTACATTGGTTAAAAAGGGATTATTAAAAAAAGAGCAATTATTTTTGTGCAGTATAGAGCTAATGTATTATTTCAGGGTTTTACAGTAAATGTATTTGGTATTTCTGCTAAAAGTCTATCGCTTAGAATAGAGGTCATTGTCAGAATATCCAATCATAGGTTTATTATATTTTTACCACATCTGCATTCTACCTTAGAACTGAAGTGAAATGGAATTGTAATAGTTCAGTTACAATGGTATTTGTTTCAGTGCCAAATTCTCAGATACAGCATGAAGAATGAGTAACTCTTTAAACACTAAGTGTTTTAGTAAATCATGCCAGCTGCTTGTCTCATTTGAACATACATTCTTTTTTGTTTGTTATGGAAAGGGAGAGCTATGGAAAGCAAATAAAGTGTGTGAAAGCTGAGGTTATTCCACATGGGTGGGAGAAGGGCAGATATGACTCAGTTGCTGGATTAGCTTGGGTGGCTTAACAAGTCAGGCAAAATAAACATTTGTGCATAATTCTGTGGTGTTAAGCTTTGTATATTTAGCGTGTGACAATCAGCACACCATTAACATCCTCCTAATAGTTCACTCTAGCATCTTGTAAATTCAGGTGTCCTGCCAGCAGTACTGTGAGGGAGCTATCTGTAAATCTTCAATTTCGTGAATCGTTCCCAAAACAGAAGCTTCGTTTATATCCATCTCATCAGCTCCATTCAGTGCTGCTCGAACTACACTGGAAACTCGCCCCCTCTGTTTGCTGATTGGCCAGAAAAGCTCAGAGGTGACGCAAACCGAAGTCTACGGATAGCTTCCTGACCAGTGGTGAAGCTAAATGAAACATTGAGCAGAAGCACAATAGACGGCACTAGCCTGGCTAGCGCTGGGTCACAAGTTAATATTTAATATTTATTGAATTATTAAAAAAACAAAAACAAAATGCTTTTAATCTGTAACTCTGCCTATGTATGTTTGTTTGCCTGAGTAAAAACAAATTTCCATTACATCATGATAATGTTAAAATGATATCCTGTTTACATACAAACTTTCTTAGGTTTTCCCAAACCAGTAGGTGGTGTCCCATCCATCCCATTAAATTTATGTTCTTAAGTGTAGGTAGTACACATTTTTTTAACTCTGATAGGTTTTTTTTTTTTTTTTTTACATTGTCGATGCTTTTTTTGTCACCCATGTCTGCCCCTTCACCTTCTGTAGTTATTTGGACTCCACTCTTTCAAAGGTCAAGGGAGATTACAGTAAGACCGCAAAAAGGAGGCCCAGGCTCTGGTGTGTAAAATGCTGACAAACTGAGGACTTTGTCATGACCCCTGTAGAGATATGATGAAGAAAACAGTAAGAAACGTCACTATTGTATAAGTAGAATCATCTGATAAGACCTGATGGTCACCTCAGTCATGGAGGAGGGTGGAGAAGAGCGCAAGTCATTCACCCGTACCACCCAAATATTGGTGTGTGGGGAACTAAACCCGTGAATATCCTGTGGGTCCAACCATTAGCCCAGGACTGCCCCAACCTGGGAAAGTCATGAGATAATTACGCTCTTCATTCTCAGTTATTTGCTACTAAACGGGGGGAGCTCTGAGAAAGCGCAAGGATTTAAGGCCCTAAAACAAAACAAAAAATAATTTGGGAAACAATTCTAATACAGTGGTTTGAGTAATATATTATTGCAGCTGCAATTTATGTTCACAATGGAAAATGAATTTAAGATGCACTGTGCTTCAAGCTATTTGTTGAACTCACTCATTTGGTAAGTCACATCACTGACATGACTTGAAGGTCATTTTAAGGTTTGTTGTCAAACTAAATGACGTGTTTATAGATACACCTATTATGGTATAATACAACCAGGCTCATTTGTCCCAGCCAAAGTACCAACATTCACCAGGCACAGTTGACCAGGTCTAGTTATAGGAATTAGCTTGGAAAATGTCTTTGTTATTATTAGTTACTATTATTTATTTTTTTAACACGTAGCCTTTAAAAGTAGTACTGTTGTGGCCTTGCTCCTTCCTGGTGCTTGGAGCACACCCTTGTGTTCGATGGCACAATTTCAAAATCTCTTCCTCAACTATGGGCCAGTGCAGCCTGGAAATCTAGTCAGATACTCAGTGGGTCATTCAATTATGTGTCTGTACTAAATTTCACGCCAATATTAATAACAATGACAAACTGGTGAGACTCAGAACTCAAGACAAAACTAGGTGAATGAAATTTCAAAAATTCATAACTCAAGAACTATTTGAAGTAGGACTCCATGCCTTTCTCAATCTATTTGAAGTTTGCATACAATTAATTTAAACTGGGAGGGCCTGGCTGAGTTGGCATGGAATGACCCCAGTGTCTTCAAATGTATGATGTCCACATGACAATTTTTTTGTGACAATTTGTGGGTCACCTATTGCCACATCTTTGGTCCCCAGCTCTGGTCAAAAGAAAAAAATGCATCATGGCGTTTCAAGCTTCTAAGCTTTAAAACGTCAAATCATGCAATTAATGTAATAAAAATAGGCATAGGAAAAACAAAGCGGTTACTAACATACCAATGCTAATTCTGAGGCAAATGCCTAAAAGTATACAGTTATTTCACACAAATTGTGTACGAAAAGGAGTCAGTGGTTTTGGGGCACCACTGAAAAAAAACATATTCTGCCCAGCATCTGGCATGTTGAAATGGACATCATAAATGGTCAGATTAATCACATATGTCTTTGATGAAATATATCTGATGTGTTTGGATGGAAAAAAACTGTCGTGTTACAGGCACTGCAACTGATCCCTGAGAGGGAATAGATAATTCTGGATATAGGACACTTTTCTCACCGCAACTACCTCCCCACCCCCCATCCGAGTGCCATTGATACATATATACACACACACAGGGTGAGCCAAAAAAAATAAAATAAAAAAATAAATAAACTTGGACTTTCTTTTAATGATTATCTCCTGAATTTGTGAGGCTACCACAATTTAAACCATCGTGATATCATGGTTTATGACCATGTAAGTGATAGTATGACCACCATGGCCATTCAGGAAAAAACTATTTTTCATGGTCATAAACCATTATATTACTTGAAGGAGAGGGGAATGAGCTTTAATTTGCATGGATTTTTATTTGTGGCAGCCTAAATGATTGAGTCTTTTAAAAACTGGGCTCGGTTTTTTTATAGCCCACCCTGTAAAGCTACAAACAGCGGTACTTCCTCTGTGTACAGCCTTTAGGAACACCCAGTAGAACAAGTGATAGAATTTCAGAGAATTAAACTTAAGTCTTTCAGTCCGCTATTGTTTTAATGCCAAACAGTTACGTATGTACAAAACCGCTCCACTGAAACGTCTTCAGTACAGAGCACGGACAAAGCAGACTAATACACAGGTGTCAGCAATAAGAATGGGCATTTCACAAATAGCTCAAATATATATGTGTAAGTAAAAAACACACACGCGCACACACAGAAAACTGGCAATTAAAAAAAAAGAAGAAAAAAAAAACATAGATAATTTCACTTCTTGCGTAGCAACTGGGCAAAGTCCGCGTTGGACATGGGCTTGCTTTGCACTCCTTCGGCTTCTTTGTCTGTTGTTCCATTTCCCGCTTTCGGCTCCGACACCAACTGTCGATGCAGTGAGCGTGGCAGAAGAGCGAGCTGCGTGCGGCCTCGGCCACGGCTGTTAGAATAGAGAGAGATCACACCAGTTCAGGTTTAAAGTCAGTTCTGACCAATATGTGAGCCATGCAGCGTAGTAAACTTTATGCAGCGAAGCAATACTTCCCATAAATGGATGTTTTCACAGTTCCAATCAGTGTTAATTTAATAAACAGAATTAATTCATTGGCTTATAATAAATAAAAAGTCGATAAGAACAGCACACTGTATACACATAGCACATCTGAAGGCGGGACAAACAATTTCCAGTGAAGAGGAGATCTTGCTAACCATCACCATTGTACAGAATCCACCTGGACTTTAGTTCCCACTAGGCTAAAATAGTCATTTGTCAATTGCCCAGCTGGCACAAGTATGTGCTGTGAGCATGATGAACATTACACACTGACTGCAAACTAAAAGATGTAACCCCAGGGAAGAACATATGTCCACTGAATGGTCATGAATAATTTCTTCCTATTCCTTCATCTTAAAAGAAAAGAAGTGAGACTTACGCTCCGTGCGTCTGTGCCGGCAGCGTAGCGCGGGGTGGGTTCCCAGAGGCTTCATCGGGTTTCCTTCTGGGCGGATTGCTGATGGCGACCGAGAGGGTGTAGCTTTGGAAGACCGTTCCATCCAGCTTCAGAACAGCCTGTGATGCCTGGGCCTCGTTGGCAAACTCCACATAGGCCAGTCCCTGCAAGAAAAATACAACAGCGTTGATCTTGGAATTGGAGGAATAGCTAGCGCTCTCCTGCACCCACACCTATGGCTAAATAGTGGCCTTGAGCAAGGCACCTAACCCCACGTTGCTCTAGGAGGACTGTCCCTATACCTAATTCACCGTAATTTACTCTGGAAAAGAGCGTCAGCTAAATGTAATGTCATGTAAATTAGGCCTGTTTTGTAGGGCACCCTGAGAGCTGGCATACATTGGAAAATAATAGTAACCTCACTATAAAGCAGGGCCTGTCACATCTGTCCGCCCTTTTTTTTTCCCTCTGTCAACCATTTCAAGTAAACTTCCCAACCCAAATTGTAATGTACGAGTAAAGACTTTCTGTAATGTTGTAAAGTGTGAGTGGTATTGTCTTAGGTTACAGAGTTCTTCGGTAGATTTTCTGATCATTGTAATGTGCCATTTTTGTAAGTTTATAAGTCAAAGTGAATTAAAAACAGCACTTGGGGGAAAAATGCTAAAACACCAACAGAATGGCACAATGTAAGAAAGACAGACATTTCCATAAGCAGGCCAGTATATATAGAGTGCAAAAGTCTCGCCCCCTTCCAGAGTAATTTCAGGTTCTGGAAATTATTTTTCTATTCATTTTCTCAAAGTGAAAAAAACTGAAGAATACATTTTGTTTGTTTTTTCCCTCAGGATTACATATTTTATGGTCTTCATTTATCCCATAGCAGATAAGACAGAGTGAAGAGTGTCAGTGGAGAAACTGAGTGGAAAATTTACTTACAGAACCTCAAATCAGTGTAGATTGAGGAGGGCCTGTGTCACTCTATAGATCTGCTTTAAATTTCTCCCTACCTTGGGTTTGCCAGAGCGGTTGGTGACTAGACGAACAGCTTTTATTGTCCCGTGGGGTTTACACAACTCCTCCAGCTCCTGCTGGGTGCAGCTGTAGGAAAGGCCGGAGATGAAGATCTTGTGTTTCTCCAGGGATGAGCTGTATTTGAATGCCTGGTAGAGGCACAAATGTGACTGTTAATCCACCAAGAACGCACGGGTGATTTTATGAACTTTATGTGAATACCTGGTAGGGGCAACACATTTCATTGTTAATCTGCCAAGAACACAAGTGTGATTTTATGAACTGTATTTAAAAGTGTATTAGGTGGCAATAAAAAAATAAACACGTCATTTTACCCAAATGTCATCTTTGAATTACGAGGTAAATAACTAAACTGGATGTATTACAATGTCTTAACAATGCCTACATTACAGCCACAACTCCCTACTTTATGAACCATTTTATCCCAACCACTTGCCTTGAAGTCCTGGTTCTTCTTCTTATCTATGCATGGTGACACAAACATGGGCCTCCCATCCAGCTCCTGTCGGTCCATCTTTAGGGCCTCAGCGACTGCTATGGGGTCCTCAAACTGCACGTAGCAGTAACCTCGAAATGTCCCATGGCCCGAGAAAATGGGTCGGACCTCCTTTATGCCGCCGCAGGTCTGAAAGACCGTTTTTATTTGCTCCTCTGGTTCCTGCAGGGTGAAAGCCAGGTTGCTGATGAACACACTGCAACCGTCGTCCCACTTCTCCTCAGAATTAGTCTTGGTGGCCTCTGATGACACTTGCTGTTTCCTGCGGGCAGGTCCAGTGTTACTCTGGGCTTTGTGATGAGGTTCTGATCCAAATTTCGAAGTTTCAGAATCAACACCCTTCGGTCCATCTCCACAATGTCGCTTACGTGACAACTCTAGAATGACATGCCAGTTAATTGTTAATTTTTTTGTCTGTTGTGCAGTACATTTATCTACTTACTATGATGAATAACGTTCAACAGTGACTGCTAGAATTTTATTAATGGTTCTGGTTCCAACATGGCATGTTTTATGTGTTGTACCAACATAACCAACATTAAATATATTAAACATGTTTAATTTGGGCAAAATTTCCATTAATGGGTAATTAATAAACATTAAAAGTAACAATCACTTGCAGGTGAGAGTTTGTACAGTTGTTTACTGTAAGCTGTATAATATGTTATTGTGTGCTTAAATGTAGAGACAAACTCCCTACATGAACATCACTGTTCCCTGTAATGGTCATGAATTCTATGGTTAATAGAACTTCCAGGATAACATTGTGCTGTACCAATCAGAAACATCACTTCAG
This sequence comes from Coilia nasus, assembly GCA_027475355.1. Classification (NCBI taxonomy): domain Eukaryota; kingdom Metazoa; phylum Chordata; class Actinopteri; order Clupeiformes; family Engraulidae; genus Coilia; species Coilia nasus. The sequence goes on from CM050217.1 coordinate 33,995,047, forward strand.
GTTTTCTTCAAGTGGAGTTGACACCAAATGGTCTTGTGGCTTCTACAGATCATATGCCTGGCATTTACCTGAACATATATAATTTCACTATCTAATAGCTAATGGAACAGTGGCTAGCTACAACAGTATGGCTCATAATCGAAATCGGTATGAAAAATAGTAGTTTTAGTACAAGCAATGTTCAGTAAAGACAATGTTGAAAATAAGGAGCAAGATAAAGATGAGGCTTCAACACACTCCACACCAGAGAGAAGAGGCACAGCATAAAACGCAGATGCTGTGCCCAGCTACAGACATGTATTACTGGTAAATAATGCTGAAAAGTCAGTCAGCAATAGTGAACTATTTGGCAAAGATGTTTTTGTTTTTTCCCCCAAAAGTGATGGTGTAGTTTAAGATAGACTGCCAGCTTTTATTTTGTTTATTGGGGCCAGGATCTACAGCATCAAAGTTGCCATAGTATTTTTGTGATGAAAAGACACGTTCACCCATCACTGTTCAGTGCCTTAATGCTTTTTACCAGTACCAGTACCTTTCTGTCCAAATGACAGTCAACCACTTTTATTAAAGATTCCAGATTGACCTCATCTTTCACTTCAATCTTTGTGAGAGTGATTGCTCAATGTCATCAGAGGGGACACGTGACACAGGTGAGGTGTTGGTCATTCACCACCCTAACATCCACCTACTGATGTGGAGAACTGAATCCCCTTGACCCACCAGCTGCAGGTTCAACTTCTTAACTTGTAGTCCATCACTGCCCACACCCTTCATACAAACACACAGCAGTAAAGCTTCCTACCTGATGCATCAAAGACGTCATCTTTGTCAGCTTTCCTCTTCTCTGCGATGTGCTTGCTTTTATTGCTTTTTTTCAATGTTGCCTTGTCGGCCTTGGCTCTTCGCCACTCTTCTGTTTTGCCCTTCTGAAGTTGAGCCTGGTTGGCCTCTTTTTCTGCTGCCTTGGAAACACAAACACAAGATTTGACTGCATAACCATGATGACAAAAATGGCAGACACTTTGAAACCATGATTGAAATATTAGGGCATGCCAATATTACAAACTACATCACAATCACACACGTTGCATAGTGGTGCTAAATTCGACCATGTAAAAAAAAGTACTGATAAAAGATCTGCTGACCAGCTTGTATTCTATTCTAAGAGAAATGTAACAAAATTATACTTCATGATCTGTGGAAATACAGCTTACTGCACCATTACTTATTTTCTGAACATAAAACAGGAGTCAACGACATCACGTCATTACACTGTTGTATTATTATGACTGGAATAAAAAAAAATAATTCCAAAAATGTACTGACAATCACAAGAAAAACAAAGATGCTTAACAAGGATGCTTGAAAAAGGATGCTTCAACAAGGACCCTTACTCTGGCTCTCTGCTCAGTGACACGGGAGAGTTTAGTCTCAGTCTTCTGCACCGCAGCATCCCAGTCCTCCAAAGAACCTGATAACAGAGTGAGAGAAATGATCCTAAATGCAACCGAGTCAGTCAGGTGTGCAAAACTTAATTGTGGCCTCTGTCATTTAAAGTCAACAAAGTCACTGATTTTATTTTATCATGACAATGTAACTATTTTGAGTACATCTTTTCCTCCTTTCCCCACCTTTTTGCTCCTTTAAATCTGTAATTATTAAAATTATCATCTCAACAACCTTCTTGTGCAATGTGAATCTAAAATAAAAGTTTTATGAGTCCCAGCATCGTCATCTTCCCCTCCAAAAAGACTTAAATGTAGAGAGTAATTACCTTCAACCCGCTCAAAGGTCAGCAGGACCTCGCACACGTGCTCTGGGTAGTCAGACGTACTCTGCACTGCTCTGTGCAGAACCTTTCGACAGTGTACTGAGTTGCCATAGCATCTGAAAGCACAAAAACTGAGTTTGACAAAATGATATGCAGTCTGGTCTCAGAGAGTCTGGGAGTTGTGCAGTGCTGCCCCACATCCACAAATGACATGCATCCCCAACTTAAACCCCAACAAATTCTTTTTAGGATAAAATCACTAAGAATTACCATGACTGTACATCAATTCTCACCTCTCCAGGTTGTAGTACTCTAGCCACATGTTGGCGTATTTGGCATTCCCTTTCATCATGATGTTCTCCCAAAGCTCCCTTGCTTTCTGCAAGTTCTTGCAGTGAAAGGCCTGAGAGAAATGGATGTTATTAATTAATTATTGGGTATAAAAATTATTCAACTGGCAATCGTCTTTTTATCATACTACGTCCAATTATCACTTTCTGAGCTGTTTTAATCGTTTTAATAATCGTTTTAACTTTAGTGAATGGTGCCGTTCACATATCAACTATAACGACAACGCCAGGCTGAGCAATATCGTTGGAATCACTTTCAGAGTGATTTTATGAACTATAAAAGCAGCCAATCAGAAATTAAGAATTCATAAGAATTCACAGGACGTCAGGTTCTATGTTTAAATCACGACTAGAATGCTGCCATAAAAATGTAGTTCTTCAGTGTGGACGCCCATATTGTTGTAGTTACAGCTGTCATTATCATTATAGTCCTTGGTATGAACATACCCTTAAGCTGAATTCATTTGATTCTCATGGGCAGTTTAAGTCATTAATTACTACCCTAACAGATTTCCTAGGGTATCTGCTAAATACTTTAACTGTATTTTTAAAAAAATCTGTAGATCACATAAATATACCCTCTACCAACAAGTACAGTAAGAATTAAATGAGTATTAACAATACTGATTAATACGTCTACTCACCTCTATCCTGGCCCATATCTGCATTATTGTGCAGGACAGATCCCCACTTCCGCTGAACCCTGCATGACAGTAAAGAGGAGGGAGACATAACGAAACTTCCGTCACTTCACTCCTAAACCTTAGGAACATGCCACTTTTTTGAGAAATAGGCTCATATGCCAACTTCCTTGGGAGTTAAACAGTTGCTACTAGTCTATTCCGATTCAATAATTCATGTTAAGCTAGTAGTTGAAGTGCTGCTGTCAGATTCGGAGATCCCACTGCCAGATCTGGAGACTGGATGAATAGATTCAAAAACGGTACAACTCAACTCTAAGGGAGTTGGAAAATGAGCCTATTTCCCAAAAAGTTGAGTGTTCCTTTAAACAAACAGCACCTAACCTGTACAATAATAAAATTTAAGTTTAATACACAATGAACATTATAGGCTGGTCTATCATTTTTTCTGGCTGTTCTGATATACGAAAAATTCATATTATAACAAAAATTGGTACAAACCGGTATACCGCCCTGTAGTCATCTGCTAATCCCACCCCATCTCTCTCCCACTAACTTGCTGCCTCTTTTCAGTGTCCTATCAATGAAGGCACAAAAGCCAAAAAATACTTTAAAAAAAACACACAAATATACGTACTGTCCTCAGTGTCCTTCAGGTACTCAAGGGATCTTGAGAATGTCGCCCGCAGCTCATCCAGTTCTTTGCTTGATTCTGTGAACATACAGAAAATTTGTGTGATTATGTAAGCACATGAAATATGCATACTGATTATGTACAGGATGTACAGGTACAGGATATGTATCTACCAGCCCTTCGCACAAAATAATTGACAATATAAGAACACATTTTAAACAAAACAAACAAACAGCACCCAGTGTCATTGTGATTAGAGAGCACACCACATCACAGCGCACACAGCGAAATTGACTCTGCGTTGAACCCATCACACACATGACCAGGGATCAACCATGAGAACGGTGCCTGGGGAGCAGTGTGTGGGGATGGGACCATGCTCAAGGTACCTCAGTGGCACTACTGGCAGTTGGTGGATTCGAAACTGCAATCCTACGGTCACAAGTCTGTTGCCTTAATCGCCAGCCCATCACTGCCCACAGTAATAGAGTTATGGTAACAGTCACAGAGCAGCACATTTTAGATTAGACTTTTTAATTTTTTGATCTTTTCATGTCAGAACCTCATAAAAAGTGAGCCTTCTACAATACAAAGAAAGGTAAAGTATTGTAACTTTTGATCCTGCGCACAGAAAAACAAAATTCATTTAATGCACATCATACTAGATGTGCATTAAAGAGATATAGAACGTTTTTTCATCTACATGTTAACATGTGCCTGATCTATTCCTAAAAAACATTAAGATAAAAATACATAACTTACACAGTATCGCAGGTTCGAATCCAGGTTCGCCAGTAGTGCCACTGAGGTAGCCTGAGCATGGTACCGTCCCCACGCACTGCCCCCCGGTGCCTTTGTCATGGCTACTCACGTGTGTGATGGGTTAAATGCAGAGGTAGAATTTCGTTGTGTGCACTGTGTGCTGTGATGTGTCGTGTGATCACAATGAGCAATGACCAATGGGACTGACTTTTACTCACCTTTACTAAAGTCCACACGCCTCCTCAAGTAGTCCAGATATATCTGCCATATCTCAACATAATCACTAGCCTGGATGAAACCAGCATTCAGGGACCTCTCAAAGGTAGCTGCAAGAGACATTTCAGATCATCAGAGTCCCTTCACAACTGTATTTCCTCTTGACCAATGATATTCAGTGAGCACTGCAAGCTTGTGTGATAAATGGTCCATCTCCTATTGGCTACAATAAGTACATGACATCACGTCCTGAGTTGTCATGTAACTTTAGACTACTTTAATCTGCTCCTAAGCTTATTTACTTTCAACAATCTCAGTGTCATCCCTCATCAAAATTAATCCTTACCTTACATCCACTCCTAGCTTATATACATAGATTTTGTTATTATATTGGTTAATATACAACGTGTACGTAAAAGCATAAGGATGATCTGGATGCCCTTGGTTATTCTGGAACTACAGACCTATGTAAGCTCTCCTTTTTATAGCTTAAATTATTGAGAAAGCTGTTTCTATGGTTAGAATGAAAAGTTGTTGAGATAAGCCAATTTGTAAGCAAATCAACCAAAACAAATGTCTGAAAACTGCATCAATTGGGTCTGCAAAGATATGAACACGTGACCAATTTACTTCAAAGGAGTGAATGTTTGAACTTTTTACAATAGGAATGTGAAGAACAACAAACCAAGATTCCAAAAGTCTACATTATATTCTATGGAGCCCAACATTCTAGAACACTCGCCCTCTAAACATTCCCTAAAAGAAGTGAAGAACTGAACTCACAAGCTATGACGGAGTGATCCATGGTGTGCCTCTCCAGGGCGAGCAGGTAGTTCTTCCACAGGGTCATGGTCCAGGTACAGTTCCTGACTGCCCTCTCATGGGAGGAGAGGACCAGGTCTTTCAGCTTGAGCTGCCGGTCCTATATATCCAAACACATGTACACCCCTAGTACCCGGGTCTTCAATCTTTTTTCCCAGTACAAGGACCCTTCGACTGAGAGGCCCCACTCAGCACTGGCCCCACCCTGCACTGACCCCCACTTCATGCTACTGAAGTGCTAGTGCCAGATTCTAAGATTCCATGGCCAGATCTGGAGATTGACTGAATGGACTGAAGTACGGTAAAACTCAACTGTTTAACTCTAAGGAAGTTGGAAAATTACCCTATTTCCACCAAGTGGAATGTTTCTTTAACATCTGCAAGCAAGGGCTTTATTAACACATGCCCTAAAGGTCAGATAAGCCCATCAGTAAGCATTTCTAAACTTAACTAGGTCCAAGGGTAAAATAAAAAGACCAAAGCTTACTTTGCTTTCAATATGAGTATGGCAATAACTGAGCGCTTGCTAAACAGATTAAAGACATTTTCAGTTAATCAAAACAGCTTGAGTTTATTTACACCAGGTAGCAGCTATACAGTATACAGTCCAAACTATGCATTCTAACATTATGTTAGCCTCACACTGCATTTCTAGCATGTTTTTGTTCAACAAACCAGGAGCACTTCTAGGTAGGCAGTACCCCTTTTTGCTATGGATGTTCATTTCAACACATCAATATGATTTTTTTTAAAGTAATCCTAAGTATGAAAGCACAATGTTGTACATTTTTGGATTTTGACTTAACAGTTTGAAAAAAAAAAAGAACAAAAAAATGTGTTTTAATATGTGGAAATAAAGATCCATCCAGGTAGATATAATGCAATCCATCAAATCAGGACGGGTGTTATTCTCACCAGGTATGTCGTGTATTTCTCCCACAGATCTGGTACCAGGCAGTTTTCTACTAGGGCTCGCTCGAAGATGATCTGGACGCGGGCTGGGTCTCCCTCCTTCAGCTCGTAGTCGATGTAAGTCTGGTACTCCGTCAGCTTTGGAGCCTCCGCAAGCAGCTGTACACAAAAAGCAGGTGAGTAATTAGTCATTTCAGGTACTGACAATAAAAAAAACACTTCACCACAGGTTGCCTACAACATTTTGGGTATCAATGGTATTTTTTAACCTTGAAAGAATTAAAAATGATGTAACATTATAATGGTAAAAGCTGATTATCTATAAAACACAAAGCAGAGCATGTAACAATGAGCAAATCACTAAATCATCAAATGTAGGGATATGGGTCCATGACCTGAGGTGGTATTTACATAAGGGATTTTATGGGCTACTGCAACTCCTAGCATAAAAGATAATGTTGAACATTATGCCACTTATTACAAAGCTACCTACTGAGGATCACCCAGCCTGACACTACTCAGTAGCGGAACTTGTTGGGGTGTTTGAAAGCGAACAGACTACTTGTGTAGTTACACGAAAGATTTGAATTGGGCAAAAAGCCAATTTTTCTTGACAGTGTTCTGTTAAGTCTTATGTTATTTAGACATATCAGACTTCTGCATGTTGAGATAGCCCATTCAGACCTTCTGCAAAGGTCCCAAAATACAAACAATGAACTGTAAATAATAACAGGGTGGATAGGAAAGGGAAACCTTGATCAGTGATGCACCTCTTAAAACAACATATGTTCAGTGTAACATTCAGCAACACAGTGTAACATTCAAAAGCACAATAGCAGTTACATACCAAAGTGTCCTCATAACCTTTGAGAACTTCCATCTTCTTTAGGGCTCTTCTGTAGCTATCACTGACCACCTTAGGTACGTCGTCTTCTGTCCATTCTGTGTACTCCACATACGTAGCCTCCATATCTGTAAGGCATATGACACAAACTTGTGGAAATGCATTTCTAGTTACAGATATAAAATCAAACCCTATTCCTCAAACACAACTACTGGCAACCATTTGTGAGGAGAGCAGGCACTGAATTCCTACAAGGACGGCATGACTACATCCAAATCAAATCAGGAAAAACATGCAGTCCGGAAGAGCAGGTAGACACGTTACCCATAAGCGGCACAGAGAGCTGACGAGTAAATAGTGAACGGATGCGCTCAAGCTGAGCATCAAGAAGCTCCTGCTGTTCACGTGAGGCAATCTGGCCAGGGGCAAGCTACAAGGTAACAAGGGGGTAATACAAGGTCAGAGAAAACATAGAGAAGCCAATTTCTTCATAGAAAATGAAGTGCAGGCACCATACTTCTTACTCTGCATGCATATTGCATTGTAGGTGTGTCTGTTCTTACTGTGGTTACATAGCATGTATTTATATACTGCAAACAATGGATGTTCAGTTGCAACTGCAATCCATCATAATCATTTGACAAACTTATTTAATGAGAGAAAATAAAAAATCCTACCTGCAACGATGACATTATAGCAATTTCAAACTCTCTGTAGGCTTCCCACAAGGCGGTGCCTTTCAGTACGTGCAAACCCACTTCAGTCAGACCTCTGTCAAACGTTCTCCTGACCTTCTCAATACCCCCAGAGGATCCCATGCCCCCAATGGAGTACTGGGCGTACTCAAGCCAGATGTCGGGACCTGTAATCATATTTTATATATATATAGACATATATATAGACATATATATAGACATATATATAGACATATACATAGACATATACAGACATATATCAGCACGTGTTAAAGACTAACTGCACATCCGTTGTTTTGTCTTTGTCTGTATGAGGGGGGTTGTGTTTTTTGTTACTGTAAAAAAGAAAAACTGTACATCGTTGAAAAATTGTTTGAAGTATTTTGCCTAATAAACAAAGTTGAAAAAATAAATAAATAAATAAATAAAGACTAACTGCATAGGCTTGTCCCGATCCAATATCGGCATCGGATCGGCCGCCGATATTGGCAAAAAAATGCGTATCGTATCGGCACGGCAGCACGGAAAAAAATAAGTCCGGTCCGGGTTTTCCAGTGCACCTACTCAGATAATCCATTCCAGTTTTTAGCTGTGGTTTCGCTAAAATCCGGTCCGCATTTTCCAGCACACCAGCATTAGCGTCTCCCAGTTTGTAGATAGAGATGGAGCAAAAAGTGTGGAGGAGATTGGGGAGTAGAGGGCATTTTTGTTTTTAAATAGTTATAATAGATATTACTTGCACTGGTTTTTAAAGCCTTGGTTAACACCTGATCAAGAGCAGAGTACTGATGCTGAGTTAATAGACTATTTTACACAGAGGTTATTTGTGTGTTCCCTGTTTGTTATTTTTAATGTTGTCTATTTTCTGTTTATCCCTGAATAAACAGGTCAGTTTCTTGTTACCAACCATTGTGTATTCAAACTCACTTAAGTCAGTTGGCTAGTTGTTATCAAGAGTACTAAAACCCTTTTCAATATGAGTCTAATAACTAAGTAAGAAGGCTAAATAACTTTAATACACGCTCGGTTGGATAGGCCGGTATCGGTATCGGCCACCAGTATCAGTATCGGCTCGGAAGTGCAAATACAATATCGGTATCGGATCGGAAGTGCAAAAAGCTGGATCGGGACATCCCTATAACTGCACCCTATGTTTTATTAACAGTAAGCGGTAAAGTGATATGGCTGATACGTGGAGAAATACACTGACACTACTGATGTTAATGGCAGCAAAAAACGCTTTCAATAGCTAAACATCAGCCAGATGTCTGAACCTGTAACCATACAAAGACATCTGACAAGTTGTTAAATACTAAAATAACTAATGCCCAGTTGTTCTGAAGATCTGTCCAAATGAATAACAAAAAAGCTTACGTAACTTTAAAAGCAGACTCCCTTGTGAAAAAATACACTCACAGATGTAGTCTTTCACTGCCTTCTCAAACAGCTCATACACATGCTCTCGGTCAAGATCATTCTCTGCGAGCCCAATCTCATCTTTCAGCCAGTCCAGCCACAGTTCTACAAAAAAAACATAACTTGCCATTAACAAGGGATATCAACCATATAAAACATACAGTTTGATAATGAAAGACATGCTGATGGCATTTTATGGCTGCAGCTTAGTAAATGATGTTCTCCTGTAAAGCTGTGTTTCATTTACAGCAAATATGTCCCCTGTTCTGGTGTTCAAACAATCTAACTTTAGATTAATATGTTTAAACATTATTCCAGAAGTCCTGTTTTTGTAATGTAAGGATCATGACAAAACTAGGAGAGGAAGAGGTGAGACATCTTGAGCCTAAGCTACAGTAACACTACACACAATACTTGAACCTGAACAATAAATTACTACTGATATTGTCAAAACTAAAGAAGCCAACATGCTCAGCGTTTCCCCAATGCTTTATAGTTAGGGCGGTCAACTTACTAACACATCCCCTCTACCTTAACCTCACTGACCCAGTTGAACACTAAAATTATATTTGGGCCTAAAAAAATAGGGGATGGAATTATAGGAATATGTATGACAATGGGCACTTTTCATACAAGCTGGAAAACTTGAAACAAACACAATGTGCATGACTTACATGAATAATTTCAGAATTATGCAGCATACATAGTTAAACTTGATGCTTAAGTTTCAAGTCGCCTACAAAGCAACAAAGCCCTCCCTCTGTTCGCTCATTGGTAGCCAAAAAAACATGGTCCATGGAAACCAAAACCTTGAACAGTTCCCTGCCATAGTACTGGAGCAAAATGCAATATTGAGCGAAGGTACTGCAGCAGAGCAACCTTGGCTACACTGAGGCAGCAGATATGAGTGACACACAAATGCTTTACCTTCAGTGAGGGGGAAGAGCTCGCTCATCTTCAGCCGTGCTTTACGCAAGCGATGCAATTTCCCCTCCTGCCTCAGAAGCTTAATGAGGTCCACGTGGCAGTTGTAGTCAAACGCATTGATGGAGAGCTACAATTCACAAAAAAAAAAAAAAACAGCTTGTTTTTTAAACAATGCCTCTTCTCTATGCACATGTAACAGGACATCATATAGTTAATTATACAATTATACAATGAATTCATTTTTGGGGGTGCATTAATAACATGCTTCTTATGTTGTTGAACTGCCTATTTGATGCCTGTTCAATTCCTATATTGTACACATTGTGAAATCAAACCCTATTCCTCAAACACAACATATTGTGACTGAGCAACTCCAAACCATAAATAGCCAGTTTTTTTAAATCTATTTTAATGTTTTTCATTTGATGTACTAATTGCACTATCATGCACTAATTCATGATATAATTCATGCATATTTGGGGTGACTGTATATCCTGCTTCAGTGATCCAAAACATGATGTATCTGGTATTATTGAATTCTATAAAAAAAAAAAAAACACAATGCAGCGCACCGATTCCCTAAAACACTCTCCTAGTCTCCTTCACCCTCACTCACTCTCACATGCACACACACACAAATTGTACAGGGGGAAAGAGTCAGTTGGTGTAGAAAAACTGTTCACCGATATGTCGTCGATATTTGCCTTTTGACAGTTATCGGTTATGGTGACATTTTATGACCGTAGTGGGTTATACTGTCACGTTAAATGTATTACTCACAACTACTTATTTGTGCTGGCTGTCAGTAGGCCTATTTACGGAGTGCTCTATGGAGTTACCATAAGGGCGCAGAAAGCCTGCAAAACCACTTGAAAATTACTTTTAAATTAATTACTTATTTTGTATAATTATGACACCTTTCTCCTACAGAAAACAAATGGTTGAGAGTTTGGGATCCCCATTTTCAAAACGTCCCTAACAGTGTCTGAAACACAAGGTGCGAACTGCGAATGTCACCGTACAACCGTATTCGTAGAAGCATACCACGGGCTTTTAGTGCGTGCGGAAGCGTTCATTCAGTTCATAAGTATATACGTCATATATACGTAACTACATACATAAGTAAACCAATACAGGCAGAATTACGATTTAATTCTGACTCCAAGTAACTCAGCCAACAGTTTGGTTGGTGAAATCACTCAAATCCAACCCATGTCATTTTCCTAAGAAACTCCACGACTACAATAAGGCACAAGAAAACGTCCACCGAACGTTTATCAACACTACTCGGCTTCCGCTGGAGGTCTACCCACGGCATGCTGGCAAGTCACTGCTAACATTGCATGTTGTCAGTATGTGTTGTTAGCCTTACTATCGGCTGAAACCAACGGCTCAAAATTATGCCCAACGAGTCTAGCCAAATATGACGATAATTACTTGCTCTTCCAGGCGCTGAATTTCAGCTTCAGCCTCTCGTTCATCTTCAGATAGGTCGTCGTCTTCATCATCGGGTTTATCGACACCCATACTTTCTTCGCTGAGCAAATCGCTTTCCTCTGCCTCGCTTGCCTCTTCATTTTCTACTTTTAGCAATGTGCTTTCTTCGTTGTCCGTGACCTCCATTACTGCGTATTACAAATCCTGGGATGCTCTAGGCTAGCTGCCCGTGTACCCGCAGCTGTTCAAAGGAGCGAAGAACAGTTTGTCAACTTCCGGCCAAGTTCAGACAATACAGACAATATACCCAAATAAAAGACGCAAGTTCCGGTTCACCGAACGTTTCTCAGTTTATTTGTCATTAATAACCAAACAAATGCAAAAAAATCTGTATAAACCTGCCGAACGTACAATTAACCTTACAATTGTAATATTCCTTGAGTATTAAATTGGGTAAATGGCTTTAGCACTGCTTTAGTCACCAGTAATACCGGTAATATCTCAGTAGTTTAATACTGTGGATGGAAAGGTCCATTTAAACACTTTGTGTATGTGCATGTATACATATTAAATTGTGTATTAGAGTAAACGTTTAACATACTTTTAGAAACTGACACAGTGATCTTACATAGCAAATTTGCTGGGAAAATGACCTTCTCTGCCCAAGGTAATGGGAACCTCTATTTTGTACATTTACAGTTTTCACTAGGTGGCACTACACTACAAATTACCATTAATGGGTTGAGTTGATACATCTTCTTGGGGCCAATGCATCATCAAAATGTAGTGTTCTTGCGTGGAACAGTTTTAGAGTTGTTCCAAGTAAACTGATTTGGTCAGCCTAATCTTTCTGCATCTTATAGGCAAACGACCCTTCAAGTTAACAACTGGGCTGCGTGTGACTTGTGTGGCAGGAAGAGCATTCAACTAGTCAGCTCCCATTTGATTCTTGATGATATCATATTGCCATTGTCAAAAGGGATGGACATAGCCTACTGAACACCTTTCCACTATTAAAAGTTAGTTTCAAACAGAATCTGAACTCAAATGTGAAAAAGTATGCACTTTTTTCAGGGGTAGTTTCATTAAAATGGCTGTAGTCATCATCCCCTTGCTTTCATGCTCATAAGTGAAAGTCAGTATCATTGGTCATTGGTCATGTGATCACACAGTACATCACAACACACAACGAAATTCAACCTCTGCATTTAACCCATTACACGCAATTTGAATGATTGTAGCCTGTGACTAGCACAACCGAGAACCTGTCATTCTCCCCGCTCCATATCCTCCACCAAACTAGAACAGCCTGTAATAGGAGCACTACAGCATTTTTTTTTTACCAACCAGCTCACAGGGCATTAATTAATACTAAAGACCACCACAAAATAAATGAAAAAAATAAACAATGCATGATTTTAATTATAGTAACCTCCTTAAATTAGGATACATTGTCACTGAAAACGTGGTCCAGTTTTTTTTAACATACTGTTCAATACCAATTGGAGGTTGTGCCATTTGGAAAGTGCTTAGAGAACCTACAGCTGTGGTAACATATTCCTGTTCAATTGTAATCTGATGGTATTTCTGAGAATGGACTAGATTGTATAATTTAAAAGGAAAAGATGTTCTGAAATAGGATTAAATCACATTTTCAATCACAATTTAATCTTGCTTTTACATCGACATTACATCATTGGTTTTACATCGACATTACATACAACATTACTTTAAAAGGGGGTTGTTTAAAGGAAAAGATGTTCTGAAATAGGATTAAATCACATTTTCAATCACAATTTAATCTTGGTTTTACATCGACATTACTACTAAAAATCATTATCCTATTCCCATCACAAGGGGTATGCTGTGTGAAGTTGCAGAACAAACTGAAATAAACCTTGAAAACGTATCACAAAAGCAATGTTTTGTTACAAATTTTGTAGATTTGTTGAAGCAGGACACTGACAATGAAAATAAAGTGAGCAAAGAGCTACAAAGACTTTCTGTACAGTCAAGAAAAAGAATTTGGTCATTTAAAAATTCCAATAAAAATGAAACACTTCATTGTGGTGTTTTTATTTCTTCATTTTAAAGCTCATATTGGCTATTTGTGGCCTCTGGTAAGATGTAGCTGTTGTTTTTTACATAGCCAGTAGGCTACACTGGGGATTCCATTTAAAGCACTGGTAAACCGCATTTGGTCATTCTAAAATTCAGTGTTTGGATCACAGTCATCCAATCCAGTGTTCCTTAAAAAATAAATAAATAAATAAATAAATGGATAAATGGACCACATGGATTACATGATCACAGATAGCAAAACATTGGATTTCTACATCTGGATCAGTCTTATCCACATTAAAGTTTTTAAACAACTGTCCCCAGATGTATCAAAAACAATCAACCGTAACAACAGTGAAGAACATATACAGTATAACTGTCAATAGCTTTTACTCTTTTCTAAACTGTATGAATGAAGAAGTGCATAGATCATTATCACTCTTGAAATCAATTAAGGCCCTGATATTCAGTCAGACATGTTTCTGCATGGGCCTTAAAGGTGCCATATATTATTGGAGGATTGCGTGCACAACTGGTTCTCCAATCAAATTCCAAATACAGCAAAGCATTGTTCCCCCTTCACTGGCAAGAGGTAATATAAAAACACAAGCAGAATTTGCATGCCCTAAATAATGTTTAGAAATTGAAAAACTCTGGCTGTACTGTTGTTGTCAGTAATATCATTTTATTAAACATGTTTCCTTAACCCTTGATGACATATCAGGACTATTTTGTGATTACTTGTCATACATTTTCTACATAATAGCACCTTTAACCCTGCTGAATTTCAACTTCTTTTTGATTCTGCAGTAGGGTCATTTTCTGTAAGAGTAATACACCTACTACATTTAAATTCATCTTTTTACTACGGTTTACCTTGCACTCTTTACATTGGTTTAACCAGTATATGTTTACGATACTGGGAAAATATAGTGCAATAAAAATAGTGCAAGTTAAACCAAAGTCAAAAATATCCGTGCAGTATGTTGTCTTATTTTTTAAGTTGGTTGTAAGCAGCATTTTCTTACAGTACAGGACTTAACACTGTTGCATGGGATGTACTCTTTGGTTTTGCACTAAGGCCATCTTCAGTAACAGCAACACGGCTAGCAGCAGGAGGCCTGTGAGGATGCAGAGTACAGACAGAATGGCAACTATGTCCCTGCCCGTAGGATGGAGGAGCACCTGAGCAGAGGACGGGGAGGAGAGAATCTCACTCTCCCCAGAGAGGACGGGGGTGCTGCTGGGGGGCTGTGTGGTAGGGGTCAGTGTCCCTGGCTCGTGTCCTGTGGAGACTCCCAGGCAGCTAGTGTGTGTCTCGGCAGAAGGGGTGCTGCTGAATGCCCTCTCTGACTCATCCTCCAGGGACAGGCAGTCTTGGTAGGTCAGGCTGGCTAAGAGACGGGAAGAGGAGAAGTTCCTCTGATAATAAGGTGTGTTTTTCCTCGAAAGCAGGATTTTCCCTTTTCTGATTTGGGCCTGCAGCAAATACGGGTGGAGTTCTGTGAGGGCTGGGGTCATTTGTCCTGGTGACTCAGAGCCAGCCATTGTAGCCCTGCCCTGAGACCTTGAACTCTGCAGGTGAGAGGCATTGATTATGTTTTCATATGTAACTTTCTCAGCCTGATTTCCTGGACATATCACCGTGATAGAAAGTGACAAAAGCATTTTCTGTGCTAAATGGAGTGGTTCGGTACATACCAGGTCTGCAGCCATTGTTAGCCGTCCGTTCTGCAGCCAGTGGTACAGGTACACAATGTCACATTCGCACACCCACAGGTTGTTAGCCAGCTCCACAGAGTAGAGGTGGGGCAGGCCGTCAAAGGCATTGTCAGGGATGGAATGCAAGCAGTTGCTGTTGATTTTTAAGATTTGAAGGTTAACAAGCCTCACAATGGAGGGCAGTTCAAGTGCCAAAATGCAGTTGACTGACACATCTAAATGGGTCAAAGATGGAGGCATGTAGAGTGGCAGGCTTGAAAGCCGGTTGCCTTTGAGAATGAGCATTTCTAGCCTGCTCAGACCTGAAAAAGCGCCAGGCTGGATGGCTCGTATGCGATTATCCTCCAGGTCGAGGTGCAGAAGATTGCCTAGCTGTCTCAGAGCTCTGCTGGTGATGTAGGTGATGAGGTTCTGCTGAAGCTGGAGGCTCTCCAGATTGGGCGGGAGGCCGCGGGGGAAGTGGTCCAGCTGGTTGTGGCTGAGACTAAGCTCCTGCAGGCCCAGGAAGGGTTGGAGCAGGTGATCCATATTGCATATGAGGTTATGGGCCACAGAGAGGACGGATGTGTTGAGGGGGAGCGAGTGTGGGAGCGACCTCAGACCCAGAAACTCGCAGAGGACCAGCGTGTCATGCTGAGGACAGCAGCAGCCAGCGGGGCACAGGGAGGCAGCGACAGGGCACAGGCACGGGAGGGACCACAACAGCAGGAGGACACAACAGAGACACTGAAGCATGGCTTACTATAGAGAGAACAGGAGAGAGAGAGAGAGAGAGAGAGAGAGAGAGAGAGAGAGAGAGAGAGAGAGAGAGAGAAGAGAGAAAGAGAAAGAGAAAGGGAAAGAAATGGCAAAAAACTTGGCAGTGGATACTATGGCAGAAGAATCTAATTGTTAACCTCATTTATACTAAATGTATTAAGCCTGGAAGATGGTTTCAAATGTCTAACTATGCATATTAAACATTGAATTCTCCAAATTACTATGGAGAGAAGGATACAAGGAAATAAAGCAATCATGCAGAGGTGTCAATCTTGGCAGAAATTAAAACCCCTACCACATATTTAATCCAACCATTTTCTGAACCAGGTGATCCTAATGAGCACACAAATCATCAGTCAAGTAGATCAGCTGAAAGGTTCCTTCTGCGTACATATTGTGTACATGTAAGTGCACAGGCAAAAGAGCACATGGCAGGGTTTTACTTTGCTGAAGCTGGGATCGCCTTCTCCACAGTTATGATCTCTATAACAAAGCGTAAAATCACATACCATTCTCCCACTGTCTCTTCCACTCCTGTCGCTCAGAAGACCAACATCTTCCAAATAGCCACCTAGGTCTCTCTCTCCCTCTCTTGACCACTGGTTTCTGGGAGAACTGAAAGCCGCAAGCCAAGTCATCAAACTTTAATGATGCTCTTCAGGTGTTGTATTACCCGTTTTGTATCTTTTTCGTCAGATGAATTACTTGTATATAATATGGATACAAACCTTCAGGTTGGAGCACAAATGTTCTCAAAGAATATTTTTTTCAGCATCCATTAGGAGTAGGAACATATCTCATCACTATTCATTTGTGTTGACACTATGCCCCACAGGATGTCACGAGTAAATGTGAATGCCATATTTTAAATGATAAATGTCAGAAGTCGGAAGCCAAAATTAATAAAATCTTTTGCACCTTTGACAACCTGTGTGTGTGGGCTCTTTATCAGAGATGAAGTCAGACACCACTGAAACATAATTATTTTAGATATCACTTACAGAAGACAAGAGAATTACACCCTTGGAATAAGGTCGTGTTACAGCAGCTCTGCCGTCCTACCTGACTCTTGCTGTTTGCTCTTCGGTAACAGGAAACTCTGAACACCTGTCCTTAATCAAGTGGTGAAAGTATTTTAGAGCTTGTTTGCATTTCTCAGATTAATGCTAGCTGTTGTCTGTAGATATGACATGATGATATAATTTTAATTTTAATCTGCCTGTCTAATTGCTTGTGTGCTGATTATGATCAGCTGGTTCATAAAATAGTTGGAGTGAATATGTGGCAGGGATTGGACTTTCTGAAGCTAAAATTGACACCTCTGTCAGGTCTGTAAAAAGTGTATTCCTTCAAAGGGCCCAAAATTTCTATAGGCACCCCTGCACAGCTGACACTGTTAGTAATCCTCTTCTCACTGATTGGCTTTCCTTAAGTGACAGGTGCACACCACTGGTTGGCTGGTGTTTTGATTGGTGTTTCTCGGCTTCGCCTGTGGTTTCAGCTCGTCCTTCTGCATGTCTACATCCACCTCCTCCACCTCCTGTACGGCCGACACCTCCAGGGGCTTCAGTCTGGGGTCTGGAGTCTGGGCGTGCGCAGGTTCTTGGCAGCGGTGGACATGGGTTGGGGGGAAAACTCAGAGTGAGGACCTTTGGACTGCACCCTGTAATCCATGTATGTCCTTGCAGGTACACTTCCATAAAGTTTTTCAAGGAACTCAGCTGGTAGCTTGCTCCAAACGTCTTGAAGAACTAACCACAGATCCTCTGTGGATGTATGCTTCCTCACATATACAACCAGCTTGGTATAATTAGTTGATCATACAGCTGACTATAATCCTACAAAATCTCTGACTTTGTGTGTACACCTTTTTGTGAATTGATGCTGGTTTGAAGGCACCTGCCTAAAACGTCTGCACTGTACTGTATCTTTTTAGCCATCCACGTGTTTACTGTTAAAACACCCATGAGGCTGAAAGGACTTGATGGGCATAAGTTGTATTTTGACAAAAGTTTTAGGCAGGTGCTTTCAAACCAGCATCAATTTTAGAAGGCATTCCTTGTTGACAGCCTTTTTTCACACCTGCCTAAAACTTTTGCACAGTACTGTATCATCATGTGATATATATATCATGTAATCACTCTCTTCCTGCTCTGCTCTTGTCAATTCTAAGCAATTTACATAGCACATATCTTGAGTCTAGAGGCAATTTAATTTATTGTGCTTTCCATGAAAAACAGAGATGAAAAGTAAAAAACTAATAACTTGCAGAAAGTGATTTTAAAAAGGTAAATACATGTACTACAAAGTGGCACAAGGTATCACTGCCACCAGGAGATGCCATGTCCTATGCAAATAGGACCACATAAGTATCAGTACATGGTGTGACTGGTGTGACATACATGTAGTGGTGCAATGTCCTGCCCTGAGAAAATCAAGCACATTTCCTGACCGGCCTATATGCCTTACTTTTTCAAATCTTTCTGAATTCATATTCTGTTTTCAGAGGTCTTTTGTTATATTTTACTAATGCTTTTTTAAAACAGATATAGGTAAATGTTGAAATCTCCACATTTCTGCTAATCACAGGTTTGCAATGATGTCCAGAGTATCTCTGATTATTATTTTATAATCATAGAAAATCTAGCTTGGCAAAGGTAGGAAATTGAAAAGAGTTTGGACTTTGGAAGAAGAGTTTGATGAACCATCTATATTGGTCAGCATCACCCTCCAACATCTTCTACCACTCGCCTCTTATCGGTGACCAAGTAAGGCAGTGGCAGTAGCCAAGTAAGGGTTCAATGTCAAATAATGTCAAGTTATTGGATGAGTTTTTAAATATATGGATTCTAAAAACAAAATTCAGTACCCACTGCAAGCGTCACAGTCTCAAAAATTGACTCACTTCTGCAGCCATCCCTCAGTGGATGTCTGCGGTACTGCAACTTTAGAGCACTAAGTTCTGGCTTCATTATTCTGCCTTGAATGTTGAAGCTTGCTATAGTACCAATACTAATGTGTACATGTGTAGCAGTCCAGTGTTAACAGTCACTACAGCAGGGAAGACACATATGTGCCAACGGCAGGTGAGGGGTGTTTGCATGTGTGTGTGTGTGTGTGTGTGTGTGTGTGTGTGTGTGTGTGTGTATGTGTGTGTGTGTGTGTGTGTATGTGAGCGTGTGTGTGTGTGTGCAGGTCAAGGGTTTGTGGTCATACTTTTGCTGGCCTACAATTGCCTCTGTTTAGTGTGTGCTTATTCCATTTAAAGGAGTGAGTGTTTTGAACATTCTATGAAAAAAAAGATTATTTTCTATGAAGCCCAACATTTCAGTCACACCAGCGTTACACCCTCAAATTTTAACTCGAGTTTTGCACACTACCAACAGGTTTCCACTTTCATTTATTTTAACAGAAAAGGCAACAATGGAGTTTTTATCAATATTCTTATTATTGTGCATGCCAAAGATTCAACAGTACAGTACATTTCGAATCTGAATTTACAATAAATAATAATGTATCTAAACATAGTCTGTGACCTGCAAATACTTTCATTCATTGAATACAATGTCATTCATTTGACATTGATAATCTGACATCATAGGATGGGGATCCATTTAATTATTTATCTATCTATTCCATTTAATTCCAGGTGGATTAAAGAACATTTTGTTTTCCAAATGAATCTTTGACTTAGGAAAGTGGAAAAAAACTCTTTTTTTCTTTTTCCCCAAAAGGGGGGAAATCTTTTTCCCAATTATATTTTGAAAAGCCTATAACATTATTCTTAAGTAGCAATAATAAAAGAGTAGTTTTTACAGCAGTAATGTTAAGTATAGTTTTAATTAAATCTAACCATAATTAGAAATGGGACAGGTTCACCTTTACAGATAGGAGAAATATAATTTGATAACATAATTAAGTTGCAGGACCATCTTATTCATCTTCAGATTTGAAAAAAATGTTTATTGAACTTGCATCAGTTTATTCAGGAAAACTGATCCAGGTTAATTTTTATCTTAGAACACAGATGTAAGCTCTCACAAAGGTTGTTCGTTTGTAACTACAGCTTATTTACAGCTCATTTTAGAAACCAATTCTAGTATTACAATTAGTATACAACACTGTGTCAAAGAACTGAGAAAAATATATTTAAAAGTGAGGAAAATGCAACTGTGCATACAAATGCAGCAACATCAGAAAAACAGACAGACAGACAGTCAGACAGACAGACAGATTCTTCTCCCCAAAACTGAAAAATGTTATGTCACAGCTGACCAGGGGTGCAACCGAGGGGGGGACTTAGACTGACTCTAAGGGCCAAGGACTGACAGTGGGCCCCTTGAGGACACTATCAAAAGTACAGAGGCGTCAGTCCTAGGTTCAGAAAGTAAAAACCCTGCCATGCCTTTGCCCGGTGCACTTGTGTCTTATATATTTCTTCTTGTGTTTTCTTGCCAAACTGTCAAAGCACTTTGAGCTACGTCCTTTCTATGAAATGTTCAAGTAAAGATTATATTATTATTATTACTATTATTACTTAGTGATTTCACTAATAAGCTAATCTGCCTGTCTGATCGCTTGTGTACTGATTGTGATCAGCTGGTTTATAAAATGTGTGAATATGTGGCAGGGATTGGGCTTTCTGAAGCTATAATTGACACCTCTGTCAGGTCTGTAAAAATTGTATTCTTTCAAAGGGCCCAAAATTTCTATAGGCACCCCTGCACAGCTGACACTGTTAGTAATCCTTTTCTCACTGATTGGCTTTCCTTAAGTGACAGGTGCACACCACTGGTTGGCTGGTGTTTTGATTGGTGTTTCTCGGCTCCGCCTGCGGTTTCGGCTCGTCCTTCTGCATGTCTACGTCCACCTCCTCCACCTCCTGTACGGCCGACACCTCCAGGGGCTTCGGTCTGGGGTCTTTGCCCTCCTTGGGTCCCACGAGTGCTTTAGAGGGCGTGCGCAGGTTCTTGCCCGTGGTGGACGTGGGTTGGGGGGAAAACTCAGAGTGAGGACCTTTGGACTGCACCCCGTGATCCATGTATGTCCTCGGGGGGTACTTTTTGGCAGGAGGGTAGAAGGTGTCCAGCTTGCGTTTGTGACTCATTGCTGAAGCGCAGCACACGATGAAGATGAGGACAATCAGGAGAGAGGTCACCACCGTAAACAAAAGCAGGTTCTCCCTCAAGACGTCCACCACTTGGTTGAAAACAAAGTCCTTTAGGCGAATGATTGTCGTGGTGATGGTGTTGACTTTTTTGGTGGGTGTAACTGGAGAGGGGACATAAGTAGTGCGAACTGTGGGGAAAAGCTCTGCAGGTTCTGCACCATCTCCACTCATCTCCACCGTGATGTTTAGGGGAAAAGGAAATGTGGAGACCCCACTCCAACAGATGAGCACTGCAACCACGCAGAGCAAATTACAAGCAACTAGGCCCATGCTTCTTCAGGGAAAGCTCTGCAACAATAAAAGATTGGAGTTTAGTATCACATATGTAGACATCCTATAAATCCATATCAATCCACTTTATTAAAAATGATTATTATTATTATGACAGACAGATAGACAGATAGATAGTTAGACAGACAGACAGACAGACAGGCAGGCAGGCAGGCAGGCAGGCAGATAGATAGATAGATAGATAGATAGATAGATAGATAGATAGATAGATAGATAGATAGATAGATAGATAGATAGATAGATAGATAGATAGATAGATAGATAGATAGATAGATAGATAGATAGATAGATAGATAGCCTCAGTGAATTGCAGTACAAACAGATGTCAAAATTAGTGGATAGAGTGGAATTGTTCATTAAAAACACAAAAAATGCTAAAAGTCTATTTAACACAAGAAAAAAACACCTCACATCTGTTCATGTATTCTTAAGACTGCTTTACCAACATATGTTCCCTTGTACCTAAATATATTTTTAAAGATTGGCAGTCATTACTTAGGCAGGGTGGAGCAGAGCGAGGTTTGTAATTTCCATTCTAGATGCCCTACGCGGGTTGACCACGCCAAAGAAATAAGAGAGAGAGAGAGAGAGAGAGAGAGAGAGAGAGGGGGAGAGAGAGAGAGGGAGAGGGAGGGGGGTGGAGGGTCAGAGAGAGAGAGAAAGAGCAAGGGTGAAGAAAAAAAGAAAAATACAGTATGTTTGCCTGTAAGTTAGGAGACATGCTGTCTGCTTTACTTGCCACTGCTGTAAATAGACATTGTTTTTATGCACCATGTTCTCAAAAAGTTAAAGTTACTTAAATCTGTAGTTAAACTAGTTTGCTTAATGTAGCGTTTAGCAACTGTGGTCATTTTTGTAGAAAGTGATTGGAACAGAACATAATAAAGATTCTTCATGAAGAAAGCTAGAGGAGAACCCTGTGCAAGAACCAAGCCCACCTATGTAGCTCAGGGGAGGAAAGGGGTCAGGAGAAAGGAAAGGGGGAATGGATTAAGATAAGAAGGAATGAAATAATGCTCATGTTCACAATAATGTCCATTATGACTCAGAACACTGCCTAAATCCTTACCAAGGTATTTATATACATATACATATACATATACATATACATATACATATACATATACATATACATATACCAGTGTGTGTATACCTAGATACACAGATATTATTGTGGGAATAGGCATTGAAAACAAGTAAAGTATAAATATTCAATGTGTACTGTTTGAACCTCAACCACACACATGTTCAAACAGATAAGTCAATGAATCAACACAATCAGATAAATAATATGAAACATTACACATAGCTCAAAGTCCTAATGGTGGGACCACTGCATGTTGTGCTAAAGTTCAGTGAGATACAGTGCAGCCAAATATCACATCTAATAAAACTATACATATTGTCCTGATGTCATATGTGGAAAAACAGTAAATGCATTAAACGTAAATTAATTAAAGCTTAATTTTTTTTTGCATGATTAGGGAAAAAAAGTTCACTTACATTTCTCCAAAGACAGGGACCAATGTTTCACCGATGTTAGATGAGGCCTAATATGAGTTTATGAGAGAAAAAGTAAAAAGGTCACACAAAGAGACTGGCTGGCTCCCTCTGCAATGGGATGCTGAGGGAAAAAGAGTAAGCTTTAGAATTAAAAATAACCGTTCAGTGGCTCCACCTCCTTCCCGGCCTTCCCACTTTCTTTTTTCCTCTACAGCAGAATCATCAAAGGGGCCATCTCAGTATAAATAAATAGTATGATGAAGCATTTCATACACTAAAAACAGTTGATTCAACATAACATCCTCAATCATGTGTTGAAAATCCTAAAAAGACTAAAATCAGGTCATATTAAAAGCAAAAAACTAAATGTTCCAAGTAGGATTGTGTGTAGCTACTGTACATGGAAAACAAAACCACTGTATAAATGAATAAACTTGTGAAGTGTAAAATGTCAAAGTAATTTCCTCCCAATCCCTCGATTCTTGTTCTGTTAACTAATCATCTTCTGAAGTTTGAGAAGTTCAACCCCGTAAGCGTCCTCGTGAGCAGGCTATGAGAGTGCCTGGTCAGGGGTGAGGCCTCCATTTTTACTGCTCTTTCATCAAGTAAGTATAGGGTACCTCCCTCTCACTCAGGACTCAGGAGCACACATTCCCTAACATTAACGTGAATTTGTGAACACTGAAATACCCAGGCAACCACTAGCTACATGTACTCTGTTTTTAGATCTAGAGCCAGACAAGCCCATGGGAAATTGAAAAGAAGCACTGTTATTTTATAATAGTCATCTAATCACATTGTAAGCCAAGCATGTAAATGTGGATTTTGTTTGATTCTTTCAAAAAGTAGATCCTAAATCCAAAAAGCAAGAACTTGCAGTAGCCTAATTGTGTATTCAAAATACATCCTATATGTTTATATACGGTGGCTTGGTTATGTATGGATCTGGTACAGTACACAGAAAGAGACCTTTTAACTCGTTATGAGGCAACTAAAAGAAAAATATAAAATTAATATATTGCATGCAGCGATATATTAATATCGCAACGTTTTATTTGCTTAGGGAGTTTCACACGGCAAATTTGCCGAGCCTCCTCCAGCTGTTCAACGACTGCCCCTACGTGTCACATGCAGGCAGAAGACTAAAACAAAAACAGCAAACTAAAATGACCAGACAAACCAAAACAATAACAGCGGGGATAACAAAACGCTCATGCACACTCAGCATAGCATATAGCAGATTAGGCAGAATAAAACATGACTAATTCAGGACTAGTTGTGACCAGTGACCAATACACCACACACGCCCCCCATTTGCGGGTTCACCGCGCCCTCCGGTTTGAACCACCCACTACGGTAAATTACTACTGTGCGACCACACGCACCACACCTATTTAGTCCATACATATGCTACCGAAAGATACAAGTCTGTAATACTGCATATATTTAATGCATAGTACGATGTGGCAATTGTCCTCAAACTTCGTGGAAACCCTGCAAGTATGGCGCAAATGTTTGTTGTGGTGGTCACACGAATCCCAACTGATTCAAAAGTAGATCCCCTTCTTGCGGCCCACAGCGAGTGAGTAGGACGACTGTGTCACCATGTGACGGTTTCGTATCGGTAGTAAACATAAATTAGCCTAAACTGGTTTCTAAACCAATAAGCTACAACACTTTGGATTGGCCTACTAAGAGAACAACAACAATGATAATAATAATTAGTAATAATAATATGGCATAATACAAAGTCTGGTAATCTATAGGCTTCTATCAGTGGTCAGTGTGTCTGTTTTTGAGAACCCCCTTCATCAGTACCAGCAGACAGATCAGGAATTGTGCTTTTACTTTTTTTGCAGCAGACCCCACGCGTCGTTCATACCATAGTGCTGCGACAGCATAATGCTGTCTGTGTTCATGGGTAGGGGTGGTGTGGTTGAACAGCAAATGTAATCCTGTCTGTGTTCATGGGTAGGGGTGGTGGGGTTGGACATATTGAGGGGGAACCGGCTTCCCAAGGTTTCAGAAGAACCCCTTCATTATGGTATGACTGTGACATGGTGTCTGCTAACAGAATAAAATAAAACTTTATTTATCTCTTTAGGGAAATTGGGATTCCAGCAGCAAAGCACCAAATCATGATACAGATAAACATACAAAAAGGAATTGCTCAGGTTCATGAAAAGGAGACGGTCCAAACAGTAATAATTCCTCCCCTTTATGATTCATGTTTACCTTTTGTTATGAGTACTATTTTATTACTATTTTAATTATTTTATTTTATTTAACCTCATATGGCTATAATATTTAAATGTATTATTATTTTATTTTTTACTTTTTTGTAAATATGCTTTATAAATACATTTTACATACTTACTTACTTACTTACTAAATAGGAACGTGTCCGTGTGTGTGTGTGTGTGTGTGTGTGTGTGTGTATGTATTCTTCTCATGGGGAGGAGCAGCCTGTTGCTGTTTAGGCTTTTCTGTGCATTGATTTCAGTGTGTATAGGGTAGCTGTCATCAACCATGATACTCAGCAGTTTTCCCAAAGTCTTCTTCTCTGCCCCTGTCTCCATAGAGTCCAGTGTCACGCTGAGCACAGAGCCAGCCCACCTGTTCAGCTTCTGCAGCCTGGAGGAGTCCCTTTTAGATGTGCTACCCCATCACACCTCCATGCAAAAGATTATAAAGCACAATTCCTAACTGTATGCCCTACATTTTATAGTACTAGTACTGAAATCATCATTCATATGTCAAATAATTAAATCATGTGTTTGTGGGGTATGTGTGGGTTTGAACAAACATGTGAGTATGTCTCTGTGTGCCACATCAACATGTGTCATGTATGTGTCTGCGTGGACGCATGACTGAAGAACTTTGCACAAACTACCACACTCAGCACAGGTCAGCAGGCAGGTCTTGACTAGTGAGGTGGGCTTTGGGTCCAAGAGCAAGGCAAGTAGCCTTAGCCTTAGTAGCGAGGTCATGGGCAAGTTCTCATCAACAGGCACAAAGGCATTGAAAGACTGAGGTGGGACTGTAAGGGTTGTGCGCATACAGCCGTAGCAGTATGGAGTCATTTAAGCTGTCTGTAGATGGTGCTACAGTATACACTGATTTGTCATTTTAGAAACAATTCATATAGATTTTTGCAATTGTTTTTTTTTTACTTTCGAGGTCCCACTGAATACAAAACAACTTTTCCATTTTTTCCTGATGTTTCGTTGCAACATCCAAAATGGCTGACAGTATAAATTCATAAAAATGACATAATTAGGGTTTTTGAATCTGAAGAATCATTTTTAAAATCTTGTAATAGTAATATTTATGATAGGTACACTACTGGTTAGTCAGAAATTAGATAAACAAACTATTTTCATAAATCTTTTTTCATCTGTTGAATTTTTTGAGCTGCTGATGAGCCACAACTTCCTCAAACTAAACAGCAATAAAACGAAATTATCATCTTTGGCCAAAAATCCATCTTCCCCACCTCCCAGAACTTCTCACACTGTATCGATGGTCACTCTGTTGCTCCCTCCCCCCTGGTCAGCAACCTTGGAATCTACATGGACCCTACACTCTCCTTGAAGTCACACATTAACCACGTCACCAAAACATCCTTCCTCTACCTCCACAACATAGCACGCCTTCGACCCACTCTTTCCTCCTCAGCTGCAGAAACACTAATCCACACCTTCATCACCTCCAGCCTCGACTACTGTAATAGCGTAAAGTCTCCCCTCCACTGTTCTTCAAAAACAGCAATATATTGAAACTCTGCTGCCCGACTTCTCACTCGCTCCCCTTCCAGAGAACACATTACCCCCATCTTTCGTCAACTTCACCAGCTCTCCATAAAACAACAAATTCATTTCAAGATCCTCCTCATCACCTACAAAGCCCTCAACAACCTTGCACCCTTATACCTGACCGATCTCCTCCATCGCCACTCTCCCACCCTCCAACTACGCTGATGCCAACCTCCTCCCCCCGGTCACCATGACCAAATACCGCACCCTGGGAGACAGAGCCTTCGCCATTGCTACCCCCACCCTCTGGAACTCACTCCCCCTGGCCATCTGAAATTCTGATACACTGCTGTCTGTCAAACACCAACTCAAAACCCACCTCTTCAAGACTACCTTTTCTGTGTGTGTTTGTGTGTGTGTACTGTATGTGTATTGCCTGTAAAGCGTCTTTAAGTGTCAAGAAGAGTGCTATATAAAACGTATTTATTATTATTATTATTATTATTATTATTATTATTATTATTATTATTATTATCTGTGGCCAAAGTTCAACATGTCATTAACCATATAACGAATAAAAAAAACAATGTATCTCAAACAAATATCATATATCTATACCAACAATTCCAACTGCATTCCAATAATTCTATCTATCCTATCCAATAACATCAACTGCTCAGGCATAATCCACAGTGCAGCACAAAGGAAGGAGACAGAGTTTGTTTTCAAGGGGCAAAATGATTTAACATATTACACAGATGGGAACTGTGAAGCTATACAGGATCATAATGACACGTGTTAAATGGCTTATCCATGAGTTGAGACAGTCTGTCTATAGCTCAACTATATTGGTGTTCCTATTTGTAAAATAAGATAAGACACTCCTTTGATGTCTCACAATGGAGAAATGTGCATTGTTTCAGCATCCAGAAAGACACAGAATGGAGACTCCACAAGTAGGATATTCACTTGTGCTCACACATGTATTGCATCTGCATATACACAACCACCCAACAACAACAACAACAACAACAACAACACACACACACACACACACACACACACACACACACACACACACACACACACACACACACACACACACACACACATACATACATCACTACCTCCCTAATACCTATGCACCATTTAATTGGTCAAGTATACATGAATATGTAACAGCAACAATCCACAGCAATTACGCTGTTTCAGGGTTCTGTGCACAAGATAATAAAAAGTGAAAGTGCTTATCAGCAGGTGTAAAGCCAGGAAAGGCCTGAGTTGGTAGTTGGTGAGTTGGTGGCATACAATAATAGCAGTGTTCAGTAACTGAAGCCGTCTGTAGATGGTGCTAATTCTGCTTGGGGAAAATATAACAAAACGCAGCAGAGATTAGTTCAGACGGTAAGTGGTAAGGGTTTGGCAAGCGGGAGTAAGTTGTTGTTTGTGGAGAAGAGAGCTTTAGGGTTACTCTGACTCTTGGCAGCAACACAGAAATACAACAAGGAATTAGCCTCATTAGGAGACTCCCCGAAGGCTGTAGAAATGATCTTTATAGGCCTGTGCATTTCCAGTTAGGTCAGTCTTTCTGCTGAGTCACTATTGCAACACTACTACAAACGTCATTCCAGCACTGCTCAGGCGTGAACCACGGAGTGGATCATAGGAGGAAGAAGATGTGCGTTCATCTTTAGAGTTGTAAAGTCATGTAAGATCATCAGAACGTGGGTTTTAATAGCTTGTCCGTAAGTTGAGATTGCAGCAGCTGTATTTTCTTATCAGCTGTTGTTAGTGTTCCTATATGCAGTGAGGCTGGGAGGGTTGGAGTGGGGGTGGAGGGTGGGGGTGCAGTGGACAATTGTAAGGGCCCAGTAATAACAGGGCGCCCTTTGAGAAGACTATTTGTATGACTGATTTTTTTTTTTTATAATATACATTTGTATTGTTTTATATTGTTTATTCTTTATAGGAGTGGCTATTTACCAAGCCCAAATATTTACCAGGCTCAGTATATAGACAACGTCTGTCTATTTAGTAAGCCAACGGGCTCATCAAAAAGACAAATTTTGTCAAATAGACAAATTTTACCTACATAGCGAGCTGGGCTTTGTAAATAGGCTCGCACCTAATTTATATGACATATTTTAATATTTTTATTATTTATAGTATTTACACACTACTACATTTAGATGTATTCCTAAACATAAGGGGGGCTAAAACAGTGCTCTTTCATGGGATGCGTGGGCCAAGGGGGCAGTGATGCAATATTGAACAAAAGGGCTTTATGGTCATAGACAGAGAGATCCTAAGGACAAAGATCAGATGGAAAAATACCCGATCAGATTTAAAATGTGAGCTTCTCAGTGGGTCGGAAAGTTTTTAACATGCTGAGTAAGATCAACACAGTTTAGAACACTGATTAAAAAGGATAAGAAAATCTACAGTTACTTGAGTGAATATGTTGAGTGAGTATAAT
The DNA here is from genome assembly GCA_027475355.1 of Coilia nasus. NCBI lineage: Eukaryota > Metazoa > Chordata > Actinopteri > Clupeiformes > Engraulidae > Coilia > Coilia nasus. Next base: position 34,024,211 of record CM050217.1, read on the forward strand.
CAACATACCCAGAACCAGGCAGATGAATACATACAGACGGTACCAGGCCTGGAATTTTATCATTTTTGGGGCAAGGCCACTTGTCCTTTTGTGTTGTCAATTTTGTGGAAGGGCATCAGGGCCACTGTGGCCTTCTGGCAGATATTTTTCAAAGGCACAAGGCCAAACTGAGAAATTCCTTCCCTGGACGGCACACACACTATTAGTTTTAGTTTATAGACCCTATGAAAAAATATAATTTGGGCCCATTTGTTATGAATAATGATATTAGTAATGTCACCAAAAGGCAGCCTGTCAATGCTGAGCCCTTACAATAGCCCTAACTCAACCCCCACCCACCACAGTTGCACCCCTGCACAAATACAAACAGGAGTAATAGAGTACAGCAAGTAGGCCCCCCGTACCCAGTCACACCGGGTTTGTCAGTGAAGTCAGAGTCAGGTGGGGTGGCATTTTCTGTAACAGCGTGATAAACTCATTTGATGCATAACATCTTTCATGTCTGTATCAGTAATGACATTATTCATGAAAATTGCTTCATTGTTGGGTGATTATACATTACAGTTTTTCTCAGTCGCTTTGCTGCTTTTCTCAGATCAGAATGAAAATTCTCATAACTATAAGTTCAACCTCCACAACATTTAGTCATTTGTGCACATCATAGTAGCAATTTCTCCTTCCTCTGAACAAATTGCAAATGCTTTTGGACATGTATCATTTGGTTTCATACAATACAATGTTGTTTTATAACATTATGATTTGCGTATGTCATGTTAATTAAAATGAACTATACTTATGGATGTTTAATAGTCGTTTCCAATAAAACTAATGGTCTTAATTTCATTGCTTAAGTCATTACACACAAAATTGTCGAACTAGTTATGTGTCAACCAAATTTTATACCTTTCTTTATCATTGTTTGCTGAAAATGTCTTCTACATTGAAAAATTGCGCTCATGTGAACTTCAGCTGTCTTGGTCCATGTAATACACAATATCTGCTGACTTTTCTAGACACTCTTTACAGGAACATAGTCCCTGAGAATGAAAGGGGTGGGGGCCAACTCAACAAGCATGTTGTTGTGTGGGATAATGTCTGTTTTCACCACTCACATCTGGTCAGACTGTGGTTTGCAGCACATGACAGGAAGCTGGTTGAATATCTACTCCCCATTCCTTAATCTGATGGAGGAGATTTTCTCTCCCTGGAGGTGGAAGGCTTATGACTGCCGTCTACAAGCGCAAATGGCCTTGCTAGCAGCCATGGATGCAGCATGTGATGACATCACAGCAGAGTCATGCGGAGGGTGGATTCGCCACTCCAGGAGATACTTTTCTCGCTGCATTCCAAGGGATGATCTGTTGTGATGTAGATGAAAATATGTGGCCAGGCAGACAGGAATGTCTGGATGTGCCAGAATGATTTACCTATGTTCAGTTACAATATGTACTGTTATATTGTTACCCCAGAGGTGACTGACCAGGTATTGCAATGACCCTGTCCATGTGTGTGTGTCTTGTACTCACCTACTCCCCTAACTACAGCAATGTGTAACTTTACTGTAGTTTTCAAATGGCTGTACAAGTAGTGTATAGTGCTGTCTTTCAGGTTGTGTCACAGAGTTTGGACCTTTTTTTGCATTGTAAAACACTGAGAGAATAAACTGTCATTATGAAAACATGACAAAGCCATTTGACTAACTTGTTCATAAACCATGGTGTCAAGACTTCTCATTTTGGTGACACTGGCAGTTTCATTGACATGAATACTTGCTTTTGAGGAATGGACTATCCATTTTGAGCAAGTGACGTGCTTTTGCAGTTTTGCAGTTTGCACTGTTTTGAGAAATGCACTAACTGCTGTGCAAATGTAAATATTGATGTGAGAAAAGCACCAAAGTGACTGAGAAAACTGTAAGTAAAGCAAAGAAATCATAACTAAAATATAATAATGTTGAAGGACTTTGATAACATGACCTTATAAATTACTTGTGAACCTATTCACTTGGATCTGTTTGAACTGAACATTGAGCTAGCTGTTATGAAGTATGACCTTGCACTACTGGAAGAATTGTTGTTGGGGGTGGGGACACTGAAAATGCACCTTGGCTGGCCATAATCACACTGCCTCCACCCCTGTTACATCTGAAAGCACAGTGAAAACACACACACACACACACACACACACACACACACCAGGGTTGGACAGCTGACTGGCACTTTTGTCTCCGAACGGTCTATGGCATGTGGTGTGTACTGGTTGCACCGCAAGGGCTAAAGGACACATCATCTGATTCATCTGTGTGTTCTGTGCATGCCCTGGATTTATGGGTTGTAATTATCCAAATGTCAGTAAACTAGACAACATTTAGTGTTCACCTGCGTGTTTGGAACCACACCAAATCAGATTAAACTTTCTTTATGGGGGAACTGGCCGCCTGAACATTAAGATGAAATAAAAATAAATAACAATAGTAATAATTAACCACTTACTGCATATATGATCATGATTTTTGTCCGATAATGTTGATCTCATAAAGATGCCAACGCTTGGATAAATAAATTATCGTTTGTCATGTAGCGCCATCTATTGAAAAATGTGTTATTCTGACCCCTGTTAACCATGCGAGCGTTCGCTACCGCATTCATGTCGTAACGTGAACTGGAATACATTGGTCCATGTACAGTGCAGCACTGTTTTCCCTCTGTGGTTGCTCCACTTGTTGCTGAACTTTTTCTGCATGGACTTCACGCGGTGAACTTATACGAACCCACCTACAGAATCCATTTGTTGACCTTTTTCCATGCTTCGCTGATTTACATACACATAGGTAAGTGACAGAAAACAACATTGAAGCGTCCTTATTTTCACATGGTCCGCTTGCCCTACATTCTCACAACATTCGGTGTAAGGACGACGTGCACTGCTTGACGTCGAGCTACTCATTAAAGCGAATGTGTTTTGACAGGTTTGGTGCTGGCCACTTGAACCACGGTGATGAGTTTGAGTCAAACTTCCGCAGTGTCAAGGTAGCCTGGGGTACTTTTCACACGCTTCATTACGTTTGTTCGAAGTAGAATGGCAACACAACGAAGGTGGAATTCCAAGTTCGAACCACCTTAGTGTCGTAATATGTTGAAACATTTCTACGCAGTTGAATAATTGTGCCCATTTAGGCCTAAATCAACCAGATTTGATACAAAACTGAGCTTAACCCCAAATCGCTATGGAATTCACTTGCCAATATGTTGCTGAATCTAACCTACAGACTTGAAAAGGCTAGGCTATGTGTAACTCATCTCTTTACCCTACCATACTGGTTCTCAACCGGGGAGGTTGCGCGGACCATAGACATACTATTCATATGTATAGTATGTCTATGGCGCGGACACTCTCCGAGGGGAGTGCGAGCATGGAACGCGAGGAGAAATAAATCACGGACTCACTGGCTATTAGTACAAGGGAGATACATCAGATTCCCCCATGTCAAAATACAATGGTTGGACCATTAGAACACACAAACGAATCAACCACATTGTTTCATTTCAAATCTATCAATTAAAATAAAGGGTAGTATTTTGAACCGCGACGCGCAAAAAGGGGGTAGTAGAAGTAGAAGTCTTTATTGTCACTATACAAAGTATAGTGAGATGTCGTTTAGAGCAGCCAACAACAGATGCATAGAGACACAGTATATAAGAATAGAATTCAAATAGATAAAGATGAATGGGTAGAGTTAAAAACATAGGTTCAATTTACAGCAATATATATACAAGTAAGACTATAAAACAATATGAAAAACAATATGTACATTTAACACTATCAAGCTATGGATAAATAAATAAGGTGCAGGATATGTTAGCAGCAAAAGTGGAGTGCGTGATAGAGTCAGATAGCACAGAGTCCAAAGTAATTGCACAATAGAGTCACATTGCACTGGGTCCAGTACAGTCCCTGGCAGCAGGAATTGAAGTACTTAGGGAGTCAGAGTCAGTGCAGTAGTATCCGGGTGATGCCGTGTGAAATATGATGGAACAATAGTAGGGGGAACACAGGGGGATAGGTCTGCATCATTCCAGACATGCTCTTACACACCCACATACAGTACATACACACTCACACACTGGACGATAGTCGTATAAAGACTTGATGGCTGGCTGCTTCGGGACAGGAACAATGGTGCTGGTTTTCAGGCAGGTGGGGGCTGTGGCTTTTTTCAGGGAGATGTTGAACAGGCTTGTGAAAACTGCACTCAGTTGGCCTGCGCAGTGTTTCAGAATCCGCCTGGGAATGCCGTCCGGACCTGGTGCTTTCCGAGGGTTGATGCTGCAGAGGGCACGCCTAACCTCATGTTCACTTAAAACCAGGATGTGTGATGTGGTCTCTATAAGTCCAGCGGGGTGGTGGGGGATGGATCCCTCGTCAAAACATGCAAAGAATTTGTTGAGGTTGTCAGGGAGGGCTGGGTTGTGAGAGCTGGGCAGACAGGGGTTGGTGCTTTTGTAGTCAGTGAAAGATTTAATGCCTTGCCACATGTTCCTGGGGGCAGAGTCTACAAAGTGCTGCTCTATCTTTCCTTTATAGGAGCGCTTTGCTTCTCTGATGCCCCTCTTCAGGTTGGCCCTGGCTGTTGAGTAGGCTACCTGGTCGCCCAAGCGGTGCATGCAATATGCGGCACATAGGGGCTCAATGAGGGGTGCCGAAAGAGAGAGACAGAAAAGCAATACCTGTTTGTTTATATTAGCATTGTGTTTATTGGTTAAATATGTCTATGCCTTTTAACCTTTGTGTGTTAAAATGAATTTAGACAGTGATCCACGGCTTCTTCCTGTACTGTTATGGTTAGTGGTCTTGCTCATTTTTAACATTCTATTGAATGTTGTCTCAGAATGTTGAGACAGTGGACTTGGCTGCATGCAGTCATGATTGAGAAAACAGCCATGCACAAACTTTCTGGGGCACACTCACAATTTTAAAAAAGCAAGAGGAAAAGAGAAAGTGGCGGATAGAATGAGAAAAATGTTGTGCGCTTGGACAAAAGACTGCAGGTAAGATGCGTGCCTCTTATGACAGTTTAAGGAGGGTAGCGTTAGGTGGGGTGAGTGGGTGACGCTGGGAGGAGGGGGGCCCAAACTGCATTGAATCAGCTTTGGGGGGCCCAGCATGCAAAAGGTTGAGAACCCCTGTCCTAACACATTTACAGTGAAGTTATATCACAGCATTATTGCTCTGCCTCGCAAGTACCCCTAGAATAGGTGTAGGGGTTTGGGATGAAGTGCATATAATGCAGGTGGGGTTGGAAGAGAGGACTGGCTGTGGTGGCTGATGATGGGCTGTGTGTTAGGGCTTTGACATCAAACTTTGTTATTCGAATATAATTCGAATATTTAAAAAATGAGATATTCGAACGAATATTAGACAGCCCTTAATATTCAAACTTGTTATGGGTATTATTTTTTTGTGAATGCGTTTGCTTGTAACATTATTTTCACTTCAGATGGTCCGAGGTTTTTTCACACCTGGTGAGGTTGTGAATTGCGAGCTTATTATGCTATTATTGGTCATCTGGATTCCTGTAGCGTCCTGGTTTGCGCCTATTTTGCATACCAAAACAATGGCTGCGCCAGCAACAAGCACGCCTGCAGTCATGACGAGAAGTTTGAAATCTACACTCCTGATCATTTAAAGAGCATCGTGTGGTGCTACTTTGGGTTTCCAAAGCAAGAGGGGAAAATCACGAGTAAGGACATTGGCTCACTAATGACTAGATGAAGGAAAGGTTCCTGTAAGCTTGTGTATTTCCAATAGAGTGTTAACTGTGTTGTAACAGCGTCTTCTGTTATACTCCGCTCATTACATCTTCACTCCGACACTGAACATCTTGTTTGCTCTTTGCTTGTTTTTTTTGTTAACAGTCAGGATGCTTTTTAAATGGTCAGGAGTGTAGAATTTGAACTCCTCGCCATGACTGCAGGCGTGCCTGTTGCTGGCATGTAACAGTGCTTGTTGCTGGCTTGTTGCTGTTTTGGTGCAAAATTGGCGTGAACCAGGATGCGACAGGAGTCCAGATGACCAATAATAGCATAATAAGCTCGCGATTCACAACTTCACCAGGCATGAACCCCCCCTCCCCTGCATTTAACCCATCACACACATCTGAGCAGGGGGCAGTCATGACAACGGCCATGCTCAGGGTACCTCAGCAGCGCTACTGGCGTCCCGGGATTCGAACCCGGGATTCGAACATGCAATTCAGTTCAGTTGCAATTCAATGCAATTCAAATTCATATTAATTGAGCAGTTTAGGCGTATTATTAATTAATAATAATAATAATAATAATAAGAAGAAGAAGAAGAAGAAGAAGAAGCCAACACTCAAACAAACACCAGGGATGCAAATTGGCACCAGCCACAAGCATTCTGTGAAGTTAATTTCGAGCCCTGACACATGGGGCAGCTAAGGTTAATTGGGCTCTGTAATATTGTTCTTAACCAAACATGGTCCTTTTCATTTAACAATGAATTGGTATGAGATAATTAGGAAGGTTGTACAAAACATTTAAAAAGGTACTGCAAAACTTGAAAGATATACCACAAGGTATTCTTATACCTTGTGGTATTTAATTATTTAATAAATCATTACATTGCATAATATTGGTGTGAGCATATTGTTCTCATTCTTGGCACCTTATATTGCAGCAATAAAGTTCTAAATAAATAATCTAGTAGATTACAAAGTGTCTAGAAGTACAAAGTGTCGACAACAACACAAGGCATGTGTTTGTTCCTGATTTGCACTGACATCCATATTTAGACACACATTAAGTATTGCAGTGAGAGTAGTTCGATATAGTTTAATGCATACAATTTTTGAGTAATTACAGAGATATTGTGACCTATAAAGTGACATTTCATAGATTGCTTTCACACCTATTTTTGTTCCGATACAAACCCTAAACCGATACAGATTCTTGACATTGTTCCAGGATCGTTTCGTGTTCACACAGCACATTTTTAGAGCGGAACAAATGAATTTTAACAAGAATACATTCAATTTGAGCGTGAGTCCAGACAATGTCTCGAAAATAATGTGACACTGCACCTTATGAGGAGACGCGCTGCCAACAGAAGATACTGCAGGAGAAGACGAGCTCTCGTTAATTTACTGTACCTGCTTGTATCCTATGAAAATATAACATTGTACTGTACAGTGAAAAAAACGTGATATCCCACTACACTGCCCCGATAGCTTTCACACTGTAAACGAACCGTTCTAGAGATCGATTGAAAAGGAGCAGAGACATGGTCTGGACAATACCTTTTGTTATCTAATACTATTTCACTTGACAAGTCTTCGCTTTCCTGTGTTCCAATACACTGCACAACGCCAGGGGGCGGGGCTAGCTTGACTAATTGCCTGTCTGTGTCCCAGTACACCGCACGGTCCCAGACAGCACACCTACACTGTACTGTAAGTCTGTCCCAATTAAAGGTTTACATGGCTAGAAGTGCTGGTTCGTCAGCTACATACATCACAGTGGCGCACCAAGCCCCGTCCCGTTTGGAAGCTGCCTCTAAACCCACCCAACAAACCTGCACTTCTTTTAGCAGAGGCTACTGGTGGTGGATCCTCTGTGGCCTTATTTCTCCCAGAATTTATTTCGCTCAAAATGGTGCAAGCGGAAGACTTTCTGATCTCGGTTTCAGAAAGTAAAAGTCCTGCCACATATTTGTTCCACCCTATTCACCGAACCAGCTGATCTTAATCAGCACAACTCTTAAACCAGCTGGATGAGCTAAATCATCCATGTAAATAGCAGTGGCAAGAAGAAATACATAGCATGATCTTTACTTTCTGAAGCCAGTCTGTCCACTGCTGATGATATGCATGTATGTATTTATTGTTGTTGTCACGGGACCCAGACAGACAGACAACAGACCCAAGTGCGTAACCTCAAAAATGGACCTTTATTAAAGGGTTCAGGGAAAAGGACAAAATCAAACCCCCCTAAAGGGTAAACAGGTAACAGCCGCCACTCGTAGGAGCACACTGGAGGAAAGGAGGGTGTGCTCGATGACCAAGACCCGATGAGCAGCACAGAGTCGAGGGCAACCCGGAGTCGGTACCGAGGGCAGCAGAGCAGAGCAGAGCAGAGTAGAGGGCAATCAGGAGTCGGTACCGAGGGCAGCAGAGCAGAGCAGAGTAGAGGGCAATCAGGAGTCGGTACCGAGGGCAGCTGAGCAGAGTAGAGGGCGATCAGGAGTAGATACCAAGGGCAGCAGAGCAGAGCAGAGTAGAGGACAATCAGGAGTCGATACCAGGGTCGAAGCCAGGGGCAGGTGAGTCAGGCAGAGTCGGGCAGGCAGTAGTCGGCAACAGAGAGCTGGAGAAATAGGAAGAGCCAGGGACGGAACAGGGTCGAAACCAGGGGCTGGAGAGTCAGGCGAAGTCAGGCAGGCAGGAGTCGGCACCGGAGGACTGGAGCAGTAAACAGACGGACAGGGGAAAAACAGGAACAAACAGGAGACGAGCAAACACCGGGAAAAACAGCCAAACAGACGCAGAGAAGTCAGGAGTCAAAATAGCTTGCCGAGGAGTACACCGTGGTTTGCAGACGGACTGACAAAGAGTGAGTGAGAGAGGCGAGTATAAGTAGTGGAAACCCCGGGAACTAAACGAGTGTGAACGAGGAGTGCAGGTGAGTAGAATGATTGAATAAACTCGTGATTGTCACAAACCAGGAAGTGCAGGTGAGACGGATGATTACAGCGATTGTGAAGCGAGGAGGGCGAGTGAGAGAGATAATCTAATGAGGGTCTAAACAAGGAAGTACAGGTGCAGTGAATAAGCAGACAACGCGGGGAAGGAACAGTACAACACGGTAGAGTGAACCTAATTGACTAACAGGTGGGTAACAATGAAAAATACACACGAAAAAAAATCCCAAGCCCAGAGCAACACCGTGACAGTTGTTCTTTTCAGACATGCGTGTGGCAGTTATTGGTGCTGGAGTCATCGGCCTGTCAACGGCTCAAAGCATCTATGAGCAGTACCACGGCCAGGTCAGGCCGTTAACCATAGAGGTGTATGCAGACCGCTTCACTCCCCTCACAACGAGTGATGGAGCAGCTGGATTCTGGCAGCCCTACCTCTATGACAAGGGCAATGCTGAGGAGACGTAAGAATTTTACCCAAATCCCATTTTGTATAATCAAACATTCTTATTAGTCAGTAATTGAATATATTGGTCATAAAAGTGACGTTTATAAACTTTGTTATTATATTAATGTTTATTGGGGTTTCAGTCACACATATCACACACACATGCATATACACATGAAATGAGATGAGAACTTTACCCAAATTCCATCTTCTTTAATTAAACATGCTTATTAATCAGTAATTGAATATATGTATTCATTACAAACTTAGCATGTTTGTTGAACCTATGTCTCTGCTGTTAGTCTTTGCGTACTGTGGGTAGACAAAAAGAAAACAAAACAGTACAGTAGTGTTTATCTATAAGGTACCTCATGGATTAAAACTGTCAAATTGGTACATATATTCTAGGAAGTGGAATAAGGAGACCTTCGATTACCTGCTGAGCTTCCTGCACTCTCCAGATGCTATAAAAATGGGGATCTTCCTTCAGTCTGGATACAATTTGTGTACAGAGTCAGCCCCAGTAAGTTTTTTTCTATCATATCGTTTCAGTATCTCATACAGCTTATCCAACTTAAAGGTGCTATATGTAGGATTGTGGACAAAACCGGTATTGCAATCAAACTCAAAACATAACAAAGTACTTTTCGCCTAGAGGCCAACAGTAGGGTTGGGCAGTATCCAAGCTTTGATACTGTTAAACCTTCTCCACATTTTCCTGGGGTATACGGTATTACTGTGACTGATTAAAAATCACTTTGTAGGGCTCAGAGGGAGTCGCCAAAATGTCGGCTTGTGCCTATACCAATCAGAAACAGAACAGCAAGCATTACAAAGGCCTACTGCTTTCTAAAAACGACTTTGCTGCCCAGTCACGTGCCCATCTCACAACAATAACTTCAAACTTTTACAAGCAGGTTGTTGTGAGATAATTTGTGGTATAATTTGCCTGTAATGTAGCGTGGGTGTAATGCAATTGTTTCTACCTTCTGCCGTTGAACTACAGGATGTTTTTTTTATCTAATATCACTAGTAGTTTGTACCGTGGCCTACAACTTCTCATAGGTTATCATTATGCTTGTTTACAGTTTTTCTCAGTCACTTTGGTGCTTTTCTCACATCACTATTAACATTTCCACAGCAGTTAGTGCATTTCTCAAAACAATTAGTGCCAACTGCAAAACCTAGTGATAACCTGAAAAAGCACGTCACTTGCTCAAAATGGATAGTCCATTCCTCAAAGCAAGTATAAGTGTCATCAAAATGAGAAGTCTTGACACCATCGTTTATGAACAACATAGTCAAATGGCTTTATCATGGTTTTATTACAACAGTTTATTCTCTCAGTGTTTTTTAATGCAAAAAAGGTCAGAACTGGGTGACACTATCTAAAAATGCTTAAAACAGCACTATACACTACTTGTACAGCCATTTGAAAACTACAGTAAAGTTACACATTGCTGTAGTTAGGGGAGAAAGTGAGTACAAGACACTGAATATGTGTTTCACATTTTTATTGTACATGTTCTTTGCAATTCTACAGGCACTGTGGAAAAAAAACTATGCAATTCTACAGCACTGTGGAAAAATACTATAAAAATACTATAAAAATACTACTATAGTCACTTATTTAGAACAAACAAAAAAACCTTTTGTGTGAACATATGTGAATATACCAGTACATATTGTAACTGAACATAGGTACGTAAATCATTCTGGCACATCCAGACGTTCCTGTCTGTCTGGCCACATATTTTCATCGACATCACAACAGATATCATCCCTTAAAATGCAGCGAGAAAAGTATCTCCTACAGTGGCAAATCCACCCTCTACATGACTCTGTGATGTCGTCACATGCTACATCCATGGCTGCTAGCAGGACCATTTGCGCATGTGGAGGCCGGTCATACACCTTCCACTTCCAGGCAGAGTAAAACTCCTCTATCAGATTTAGGAATGGGGAGTAGGGAGGAAGATATTCAACCATCACCCTGTCATGTGCTGCAAACCACTGTCTGACCAGATGTGAGTGGTGAAAACGGACAATTTCCCACACTACAACATACTTGTTGAGTTGGCCTCCACCCCTGTCATTCTCAGGGACTATGTCCCTGTAAAGAGTGTCTAGGAAAGTCAGCAGATGTTGTGTATTGAATGGACCAAGAAGAGGGATATGGGTGAGGACGCCATTGTCTGAGATGGCTGCACACATTGTAACATTCCCTCCACATTGGCCAGGGACATCAGTGGTTGCTCTCTGTCCAATGACAGAAGGAGAAATTGCTACTATGATTGAAACCCGCCTCATCGACATATATGAATGTGTGCAATGGTTCCCTGGCTTCCAGCTCCAGTGCACGCTTTATCGGGAGAGAGAGGGAGAGAGAGAGAAAGAGAGAGAGAGAAATGTAACAGCTTTTCCTGTGTAATATAATGCATTTTGGAAAACATATTTTACAGTTCTATGAACGCATGTACAGAATTGCTAGTATACTGCATGAAACTACACAAAGTCAAACAGTTTACAGTGCTGAACATTAGAGTATACATAGAAGACATGTTTTACCTGTACATACTGGTGACGGATCTCCTTCAATCTTTCACTGTTCCGTTCAAATGGCACTTCGTACAGTTGTTTAATGTGCATTTCATTTCTCTTTAGCACTCTGTCAGTTGTTGCAACTGACACAGATTTAATATTGCCAAATACATTGATATCCTCTATGACAGCGCTTTGAATTTTTCAACCTTATTGCATTGTTTGCCAATCACCATTGCACAAATGGCTTCCTCTTACTGCGGGGTAAAAAGGGGCCCTCTGCCACCTCTGCGAGGTTGTCTTTCAATCCTGTGTGGTGCAGAGTAAAATTACAGTAATGTACAGTTAACATGAGATATTATCAGCTTTTGAATTACTGTCCAATACTATACATACCTGTTCTCCCTATGAAATGTTTGAATGATTGAATTCACAGTGGTTCTTCCAACATTTGGTTGCACCCTCCTACCAGCCTCAGCCGTTGTGAGTCCGTGATTTACAACATGGTCCACAATTGTAGACCTGATTTCATTTGGAATCTGCCTATGTATTTGGCCTCTTCTCCCTCTTTCCCTGTTCTGTCCCCTTCCCCTTCCCCTTCCCCTTCTCACATCCTCACCCCTCTTCCACGTTGCTGACCTTCCATTTCTGTGTCACGGAATTGTAGAAATGGTACACACTATGTTCTGCTCGGTTCATATCCGCTTGCCAATTGAGGGTTCGTGGTATTCATCCCTGAGTGACTGAACAAGTGGCTTGTCATTGTTTAAAACTAATACTTCACACATCTCCTCATGAGTGAAAGCTGGTTCACCTGAGAGCAATTGTTCAATTTAGGAGATATATCCAGCAAAAAATGACAAAGAAAGGAATAAAATTTGCCTAACAGAATTTGTTCAGAACTAGTACAACAATTTTGTATGTAATGACTCAAGCAATCAAATGAAGACTATTAGTTTTATTGGGAATGACTATTCAGCATCTATAAGTATAGTTCATTTTGACTGACATGACATAAGCTAATCATAATGTGCTACGCCCCACTATTGGATGGCCCTACTGGGGCGAACAACCGACCTATCATTGACCCAAGTGACACACAAAACACCTTTACAAAGTACAACAAAGTAAATCCACAAACAAGGTCCAAATCATAACACAATGAGAGGCAACAGCCAGCAGTCCCACACCAGAAGCCTCTCCTTTTGCAGCAGGAAGCAGGTGGTTCTTATAAGGAAGCTTGATGTGTCCAGGTGCTCCTAATCAGGCCAATCCCATCACATGACTAATGAACAGGTAGAGGGTATGGCAGAAGCAGAGGGACAAACAGCAAAGGGAAATACAAAAAACAACAGGAAAAGCATACAGCCATAACAAATGTTATAAAACAACATTGTACTGTATGAAAGCAACTGATACATGTCCAAAAGCATTTGCAATTTGTTCAAAGGAAGGAGAATTTGCTACTATGATGTGCACAAATGACTAAATGTTGACAACGTTCCAGGGATAAACCATGAAGCCAGTTTTGGTAGTTCTCAGGCCAATGATAACTGTGAGGGGGGTAAATGTTTTTTTTTAATTCATTATTTTAATACACAGATAATTATGACCGCCGCTAGCGAAGCTAGCGAAAGCGGTCATATTGGAGTTGCTGCAAAATTTTTCCCTTTTTTTTTTTTTTTTTTATTTTTTTATTTTTTTATTTTTTATTTTTTTTTTTCACCGATTTTTCGTCAACGATTCCCGGGACACTGAAACTCGGGGAGACATGAATGTTTGTAGGCATGTAGCCCAAGAAGTTTGTGAGCGAATAACGCCTTTTGGTCCCCCAGGGCCACCCCCCCGCTGTGCCAGTGTCCGTTAAAGAGGGGGAGACCGGCAAAAGTTTTTGCTGAATAACTCAATGAACGTTTCACCCAACAACATGAAATTTTTGTGATATGTCGGTGTTACAGAGACGTATCGACCCAGCCCATAAACTCTCACTTGAAGCATAGCGCCACCTAGTGATAAGGGTAAATGCAAAAATTGGGATTTTGAGTTGCCAATATCTTGGACCGAGAAGGTGGGAACTGCGCAAAATACGTTATGCACGATCACCACAAAGACCTCTAACAACACAGAACATGCCATAAAATTTGGTCCATAGGGGGCGCTGTAATTGTAGAAAATGTCATTTTGCCTATTATCTAGAGAATGCTTATGTTTACAACAATTTTTTTTTTTATCGTGAAATCTATTGACCCTCACGCATTGAAAACACTGGTCGACGCCCACTTCCAACGAAAACAATTTCCGTGAAATTTTAATATTGCGAAAACGAATCTGAACGAACTCGTCATAGGCCGTTCATGTGAATCTCACCAAATTTGGTATATGTCATCTACAGACAATGCTGACAAAAAGTTATCAAAGGATTTATCTTGAGATAAACCGTTCCGAAGTTACACGTCAATGAACATTTAACACGTAGCTTAAAATTTTTCAAATGGCCGTATCTTGGCTAATAATTGCTCAAATTTGGTCAAAGTTGACATTCCATCTCTAAACAGATTTCTTTTCATGTGTACTAAATTTTGTGACATTTCGTCATAGGGGGCGATGTTTATTGGCGAAGCTAGGTGTCAAAAAACAGTTTTTGTTAAATAACTCGCCAACAATTTTGCCCAAGACAACGATTTTGCGTTAGTATGTCGGTGTTACAGAGATGTATCGACCCAGCCAATAAACGCTCACTTGAAGCGTAGCGCCACCTAGTGATATGAGTGAATGCAAAAATTGGGATTTTGAGTTGCCAATATCTTGGACCGAGAAGGTGGGAACTGCGCAAAATACGTCATGCACAATCACCACAAAGACCTCTAACACCACAGAACATGCCATAAAATTTGGTCCATAGGGGGCGCTGTAATTGTAGAAAATGTCATTTTGCCTATTATCTAGACAATGCTTATGTTTACAACAATTTTTTTTTTATCGTGAAATCTATTGACCCTCACGCATTGAAAACACTGGTCGACGCCCACTTCCAACGAAAACAATTTCCGTGAAATTTTAATATTGCGAAAACGGATTTGAACGAACTCGTCATAGGCCGTTCATGTGAATCTCACCAAATTTGGTATATGTCATCTACAGACAATGCTGACAAAAAGTTATCAAAGGATTTATCTTGAGATAAACCGTTCCGAAGTTACACGTCAATGAACATTTAACACGTAGCTTAAAATTTTTCAAATGGCCGTATCTTGGCTAATAATTGCTCAAATTTGGTCAAAGTTGACATTCCATCTCTAAACAGATTTCTTTTCATGTGTACTAAATTTTGTGACATTTCGTCATAGGGGGCGATGTTTATTGGCGAAGCTAGGTGTCAAAAAACAGTTTTTGTTAAATAACTCGCCAACAATTTTGCCCAAGACAACGACTTTGCGTTAGTATGTCGGTGTTACAGAGATGTATCGACCCAGCCAATAAACGCTCACTTGAAGCGTAGCGCCACCTAGTGATATGAGTGAATGCAAAAATTGGGATTTTGAGTTGCCAATATCTTGGACCGAGAAGGTGGGAACTGCGCAAAATACGTCATGCACAATCACCACAAAGACCTCTAACACCACAGAACATGCCATAAAATTTGGTCCATAGGGGGCGCTGTAATTGTAGAAAATGTCATTTTGCCTATTATCTAGACAATGCTTATGTTTACAACAATTTTTTTTTTATCGTGAAATCTATTGACCCTCACGCATTGAAAACACTGGTCGACGCCCACTTCCAACGAAAACAATTTCCGTGAAATTTTAATATTGCGAAAACGGATTTGAACGAACTCGTCATAGGCCGTTCATGTGAATCTCACCAAATTTGGTATATGTCATCTACAGACAATGCTGACAAAAAGTTATCAAAGGATTTATCTTGAGATAAACCGTTCCGAAGTTACACGTCAATGAACATTTAACACGTAGCTTAAAATTTTTCAAATGGCCGTATCTTGGCTAATAATTGCTCAAATTTGGTCAAAGTTGACATTCCATCTCTAAACAGATTTCTTTTCATGTGTACTAAATTTTGTGACATTTCGTCATAGGGGGCGATGTTTATTGGCGAAGCTAGGTGTCAAAAAACAGTTTTTGTTAAATAACTCGCCAACAATTTTGCCCAAGACAACGATTTTGCGTTAGTATGTCGGTGTTACAGAGATGTATCGACCCAGCCAATAAACGCTCACTTGAAGCGTAGCGCCACCTAGTGATATGAGTGAATGCAAAAATTGGGATTTTGAGTTGCCAATATCTTGGACCGAGAAGGTGGGAACTGCACAAAATACGTCATGCACGATCACAACAAAGACCTCTAACACCACAGAACATGCCATAAAATGTAGTCCATAGGGGGCGCTGTAATTGTAGAAAATGTCATTTTGCCTATTATCTAGAGAATGCTTATGTTTACAACAATTTCTTTTTTATCGTGAAATCTATTGACCCTCGCACATTGAAAACACTGGTCGACGCCCACTTCCAACGAAAACAATTTCCGTGAAATTTTAATATTGCGGAAACGAATCTGAACGAACTCGTCATAGGCCGTTCATGTGAATCTCACCAAATTTGGTATATGTCATCTACAGACAATGCTGACAAAAAGTTATCAAAGGATTTATCTTGAGATAAACCGTTCCGAAGTTATACGTCAATGACCATTTAACACGTAGCTTAAAAATCTTTAAATGGCCGTATCTTGGCTTTTAATTGCTCAAATTTGGTCAAAGTTGACATGCCATCTCTAAACAGCTTTCTTTTTATGTGTACTAAATTTTGTGACATTTCGTCATAGGGGGCGATGTTTATTGGCGAAGCTAGGTGTCAAAAAACAGTTTTTGTTAAAAAACTTATCAACAATTTTGCCCAAGACAACGATTTTGTGTTAGTATGTTGGTGTTACAGAGATGTATCGACCCAGCCCATAAACTCTCACTTGAAGCATAGCGCCACCTAGTGATAAGGGTAAATGCAAAAATTAGGATTTTGAGTTGCTAATATCTTGGACCGAGAAGGTGGGAACTGCGCAAAATATGTCATGCACAATCACCACAAAGACCTCTAACACCACAGAACATGCCATAAAATTTGGTCCATAGGGGGCGCTGTAATTGTAGAAAATGTCATTTTGCCTATTATCTAGAGAATGCTTACGTTTACAACTATTTTTTTTTATCATGAAATCTGTTGACCCTCACGCACTGAAAACACTGGTCGACGCCCACTTCCAACGAGAACAATTTCCGTGAAATTTTAATATTGCGAAAACGAATCTGAACGAACTCGTCATAGGCCGTTCATGTGAATCTCACCAAATTTGGTATATGTCATCTACAGACAATGCTGACAAAAAGTTATCAAAGGATTTATCTTGAGATAAACCGTTCCGAAGTTACACGTCAATGAACATTTAACACGTAGCTTAAAATTCTTCAAATGGCCGTATCTTGGCTTTTAATTGCTCAAATTTGGTCAAAGTTGACATTCCATCTCTAAACAGATTTCTTTTCATGTGTACTAAATTTTGTGACATTTCGTCATACGGGGCGATGTTTATCGCCGAAGCTAGGTGTTGAAAAACAGTTTTTGTTAAATAACTCATCAACAATTTTGCCCAAGACAACGATTTTGTGTTAGTATGTAGGTGTTACAGAGGCATATTGACCCAGCCCATAAACTCTAACTTGAAGCATAGCGCCACCTAGTGATAAGTGTAAATGCAAAAATTAGGATTTTGAGTTGCTAATATCTTGGACCGAGAAGGTGGGAACTGTGCAAAATACGTCATGCACGATCACCAGAAAGACCTCTAACACCACAGAACATGCCATAAAATTTGGTCCATAGGGGGCGCTGTAATTGTAGAAAATGTCATTTTGCCTATTATCTAGAGAATGCTTACGTTTACAACTATTTTTTTTTTATCATGAAATCTGTTGACCCTCACGCATTGAAAACACTGGTCGACGCCCACTTCCAACGAGAACAATTTCCGTGAAATTTTAATATTGCGAAAACGAATCTGAACGAACTCGTCATAGGCCGTTCATGTGAATCTCACCAAATTTGGTATATGTCATCTACAGACAATGCTGACAAAAAGTTATCAAAGGATTTATCTTGAGATAAACCGTTCCGAAGTTACACGTCAATGAACATTTAACACGTAGCTTAAAATTCTTCAAATGGCCGTATCTTGGCTTTTAATTGCTCAAATTTGGTCAAAGTTGACATGCCATCTCTACACATCTTTCTTTTCATGTGTACTAAATTTTGTGACATTTCGTCATACGGGGCGATGTTTATCGCCGAAGCTAGGTGTTGAAAAACAGTTTTTGTTAAATAACTCGTCAACAATTTTGCCCAAGACAACGATTTTGTGTTAGTTTGTAGGTGTTACAGAGGCATATTGACCCAGCCCATAAACTCTCACTTGAAGCATAGCGCCACCTAGTGATAAGGGTAAATGCAAAAATTGGGATTTTGAGTTGCCAATATCTTGGACCGAGAAGGTGGGAACTGCACAAAATGCATCATGCACGATCACCACAAAGACCTCTAACACCACAGAACATGCCATAAAATTTGGTCCATAGGGGGCGCTGTAATTGTACAAAATCTCATTTTGCCGATTCCTTGCCTTCACAAATCAATCCTTCACACTACACATTCAAAACCCACATCCATGCCCACTTACAGGAAATCATTTCCACAGAAATTCTCACCTCACAACACTGCTCTATCACACACTCATCACACCAACAGTTCCCACATTTCAATATACTGCGGCGGTCATACCATGTACCGCTATGCGGTACATCTAGTTTTCGGTCTGGCATTGCCAGATCATGTGAAAAGAAGGTAGAAACACACCCGATAACACACAAAAGTTTCGAAATGTGGTTGGATCAAAGTAAATTTACGTCAGTAATGTTAATAAACCCTTTGTAATACTGTGATATATGAGCACGGATTACTGAACCATAAGCAAGGTTATTCCATTGTCCCACAGATCATTTCCACCTGTTGCAAATTGAGTACTATTCAGATGATTCGAACCCATGTCTCACCGAAAAAGGTAGCACACGTCCTTTGGAAGCCTGATGTGATAATCACTCATCCTCAATGGGATTTCCTTGAAGGAATTGCATTGGAGGATGTCGTAACTGTCAGCCAAGACATTTAAGTACAACATTTCTGCTAACTAGTGGAGAGGAGTAGTAACAAGATTTGACACGGTATTTGACACAACAGGATGTTTTATTCAATGAAACAGCTTTGAGAGTTAGGTCCCTATAGGCCTATATGTGCAGCAGATTATTTAATGACATTAATAACACTGATATCGTTGCTATTTGTAGATACCACAGGATACCTTATCGCCCAACCCTAGCCAACAGAAAAAATCACAACATAAAAAGAATTTGCCGGCTATAAAAAAGTTTTAAAATGGGTAAATACTGTCTGTACTGCTGTTGTCAGTGATGTTTGTATTTAGGTTTAACATGTTTCCTTGATCTTTGGTGACATATCAGGACGATTTAATGTTTGCAATACACTTTACAAACACAGCACATTAAATTAAGCAGACATTTAGGTGTGGCTGACTACAGTGTGTCCTATGATGCATGATGTGTGTCACTTCCAGTATATAATGATCTTGCCCTGAGGGCTTTGCATTTTCTAAAAAAACTGTAGGGCTTACTAACTAAGGACTTACTATGTGTTCACACCAAGACTGACTAAAACTGTCAAATCGGCGGAAGTCGTTTAATTTCTATGGGCAAGAGCAACTAAGTGACTAAAGGTACAAAAGTGACAAAAGTTGACTACAGTAGCTAAAAAAAGCTGAAGAAAGAATGCAATTGAAGAATGCAAATTAACTATGACATGTTTTGGCTGTAAAACACTAACAACCAATTGAAATGTATACGTTCGCTTGTATGGATCTCAGGAAGCATACTCGGAAACCTTGGTTCCTAATGTACTTTAATTCCTATCAAAATGACATGCGAATATGCATGCATTAGAGCTTATTGATGCTTTTTAAAATGTGCTCCTGAAGCCTGTGTGTTACTGGGTTTTGGTATCCATGCCTAGCTTTGATTAAAAAATGGATTTTATATAAAATTTTTAGCCTAATCGAATTGTGACATTTTCTGAATCACGCACCCCTACTCCACACTACTCCCACTTCATTTTCTGTGGTTTTAAACTCTCGCATTGTCAACATTGACAACAATAGCCTGTTTATGCCTGTAATGGACATGTTGTGTTGTCACAGCTTTATAAACAATTTCTCGAACACAGGGGAGGCTGCGTTGCATCCGGTTTTGAATTTATTTTATTCTCAAAAACGAACTTTTGCATCATGTGAAGAAGATATGTTTAAACCCATATGCTTAATGCATATGCTTAACTCCAAAAGATTTTAAATTGTCTAATCTATTGATTAATTTTGAATAATGACTTTCCCATGCATTGCTATAAGCTATGTCGGCTGTCAAGCTGTCTGTACTAAAAGCATATGGCTCCTTTAAATGGATAAGCAAAATCGAACATTCAAATCTTTCATGTCATGAGCGACTTGAGTGACAGAAGCAAACAGAACTATTTTAGCAGCTGCGCTTTATGGGCGACTAAGACAACGAGATTTTACAGCTTTAGTCGCTCAAGGTGACAAACTGTCTTCTTCAGAGAATCAAACAAAAGGCTTACAGGTCATGTTAGTTAGTTCTGGTTACTGAGCAGTCAGACTCTCTTGGGTACAGCTGAATCAATAGGGGTATACCAACTTTGTGGGCTCCACCTTGGGGTCTGGAAGTCTTTCAGATCCAGCCAATTAAACAACACAACACAAAACGGCCAAACATTTTGTTACATTAAAAGCCAAAGGAGGCCACAAAATTGGGTTAAGATAACCGAATGAAATGCTAAATGAATTTATGGCAATGTAAGAGAGGGTATATGACATATTTGAAACCAGGGGGTGTAAAGACTTAATAGATCATAAAGAGTTTATAACCTATAAAATTTTAAAAATTACACTTCTCCTTTCAGGACCCTTCCTTTAAAGACATTGTGTTGGGTTTTCGCCAGTTAACAGACCGGGAGTTGGAGATGTTTCCTGGCTATAGGTATTATATTATTGCATTCATTTTCCCTACTGGCATAAGTATTACAGTGTTACATTCTTACATTACTGGCTATGGTATTAGAACATTACATTGTTACATTACAATGAATGACATTATTATGTCATATTATTACATCAATACATTTTATCTTATTACATTAGATCATTACAATGTCACATTATTTTATTACTGACCAGAGAGACTACATCATTACACTATTGCATTACACCATTATATTATGCTTTCCCAATTATTACATTATGTTTACATTAGTGCATCTATTACATTATAACATTACACATTATACATTACACATTTTACATTACATCATTATATTATCTTCTTATTACATTTATAGATTCTTTACCTTATTACATCATATTGAATTTCATTATTACATTACATTATTATATGATTAAATTATTATATTACTGCTTTAAGTATTAGATTGTTGCAATATTACATGATATTACTGCATTACATCAGAGATCTTCAACTTAACACCAACTTCAATCATGAACCCCTGGGGCTCCTTAGAGAGAATTGAATGAGTATAGAGACTATTGCATTCTTCACACCTGAAAGTACTTTCAGTAAATCACAGTTGAATAAACAACACATTGCTGTAGGTTATATAATAGGCGGATCTGCCTGTCATGGCCCTGTGAAGACCTATGCATTTGCAAGAAACAGACTAATTTTCAGACTACATTTAACATCACCTTTTCTCTACTACATTATATATTCCTTACTGTATTTAGCTATTACAATATAATATAATAGTTTGTATTATGACCCTCTGTAACAAAATGCTGCTTTCTGATTGGTTGCTAGGCATGCAGTAAAATTGTTTATCATGCACGCCTCAAAAGTAGTACTGGCAACTACTTTCGCATTGCTCAATCCAAGCTAGCTCACACCTTACCAAATTAATGGTAACCCTGACAACCAGTGGCTGACGGCTGCGTAGCGCTCTACTTAATGTTACAAATATTAGGCCACATTGTAGTGAAAATGAGTCTTAACCCTCTAATTAAGAATTATTTTAAATATACTCAAAATTATCGAGTGACATTAACCAGGTCATAAGCGGGGTAACATCCTCCGAGGCGTGCATTAAACGGTTTTAAGTCAACTTGGTGGAGCAAACTTCCCTCTGGAACGTGGTGCTGCTTTCTGATTGGTTGCTAGGCATGCAGTAAAATCGTATATCATGCACGCCTTGAAAGTAGTTCTGGCAAAAAAGTTTAAAACTTCAGCACCATTCCATATCAATACCCAATAGAATGTAAGTACCTACTGTAACCGTCTCTGTCAAACTTCACAATTAATGGCAATGTCGAATTCAATTTCCATGAACTTAAAAAAAATAGTAAACCGAAAATAACAAATAAATCAACGTTTTGGAATTGCATGCAAGTATTGCATGTGTCACGTTGCTCAATCCAAGCTAGCTAACACCTGATGAGCAGTAGCAATCACCTTAGCAAATAAAAGGTAACCTTGACAACCAATTTGGCTAGTGACTGAGGGCTGCGTTGCGCTCTACTTAACGTTACAAATATTAGGCTACATTGTAGGCCACATTGTAGCGAAACTGAGTCTAAGTTAACCCTAAGTTAATTGAGAATTATTTTAAATACATTCTACATAATTGAGTGGCATTAACCGGGTCATAAGCGGGGTAACATCCTCCGAGGCGCGCATTATACAGTTTTAAGTCAAGTTTGCTCCGCCAAGTTGACTTAAAACTGTATAATGCACGCCTCGTCGGATGTTACCCCTTACATAAAGTACCAAACACCACCTTCTTACAGTAATGGGTTGTCTGTGTTGCCATAGATACAGCATTCCAAATGAGGGAGGGTCAAACAAGGCCTGACTAGCAGCTTCGCGTCGGGAAGTTCTTAGGCTCTTAAAACTGTATAATGCACGCCTCGTCGGATGTTACCCCTTACTTATGTTATTACATTACAGGCCACAGAAGTTACCTTGCAGCATTACACTATTACATTACTAACTATACACATGAAATAAGTAAGGGGTAACATCCTCTGAGGCGTGCATTATACGGTTTTAAGTCAACGAGGTGGAGCCTAAGAACTTCGCTCCACCTCGTTACTTAAGAAGTTCGCTCCACTTATGACTCGGGTAATGCTACTCGATAATTTAGAATGTATTTTAAATAATTCTCAATTACAGGGTTAAGACTCATTTTCACTACAATGTGGCCTAATATTTGTAACATTAAGTAGAGCGCTACGCAGCCGTCAGCCACTGGTTGTCAGGGTTACCATTAATTTGGTAAGGTGTGAGCTAGCTTGGATTGAGCAATGCGAAAGTAGTTGCCAGTACTACTTTTGAGGCGTGCATGATAAACAATTTTACTGCATGCCCAGCAACCAATCAGAAAGCAGCATTTTGTTACAGAGGGTCATAATACATAATACATGATTATAGGATGTTTTCCAATCATTGCATTATGACATCATCACATTATGTTTTCCCTGCTGGCTCTGGCTATTACATTATTAAAGGTGTACTTCCATCGTGTTTTCATTAATTTTGCGGTGTTCTCTAGTATTAATAATTGCCATGTGCGCTAGTGTTAATAAAAAAAATGTTCTAGTGCTTCTGTTTCAGGCTGTTTTAGTTTGGTAGAGGGGGTGGGGCGGGGAGAACGACACGATTTCACCAGAGGCACGCTCCCTGCAGCTTCCTTTGCCCCACAGTCAACTTGATAGCAGAGTGGTGAAGGGCCAAGTGAACTTGACAGCGCTAAAACTGCACACAGAATGTCTACGGAGATACAGCTGTATGTGTTTGATCCTGAATCCGAAGAGGAAGGAGAGATGGCACAAGCACAGTCGCTTCCTGACCGTTTGTCAATGAACGTTTCAGAATGGTAATATTTGCATGACAAAACACTGCAAGTGCCCGGCTAAATGCAGTTCAGTCATTCAACTAGCCTGCTATTCTTATGCCAGTCAGTCAAACAGGCTAACATTATTTAATTAAAGCCCATTCGGTCAGTTTCTCTTATATGTATCTCCGCGTCTACGTCACGCCGGAGGCACTTTTAGCATTGGGTCGTTTTTCCGCCTATTGTCTTCTTTTGACTGATATAGAAAACGGGGATAGAAAAACATTTTGATATGCAGCATGCATATGCAACTCGGGGTGACCTATCGTATTTCAAAAGAGCAAGTACTAAACGGTTTCTCGTGGAAGTACACCTTTAAGCAATATAACACAAGTGGGAGTGAGCTTGTTCGTGGATATCCTCACAGGTGTAGTTTGGCCATAGGTAACCACATCCATGAGGATATCCATATTCAGATTGTGTCCAGCTGCTCAGCAACTCATTGCAGCTTATGTTGTTTATATTCTGTTACGATAAGATACTTGGACTACTTGTGGAGTGATATGAAAGAAGCACAAAACTCGTTGCCATTTACAGCAGTCATTATACTTTTTCCAGCAGTGATTATGCAAAAATATTTGACCACTATAGGGCCCATTCAAAGTCAAATACCCGTATGGTAATATATTATACATTCTTACATTACATTTTCCCATTATTACATCACTACATTATCTCATGCATTAGGTTACAATACAGTTATTGAGCAACCACTATTTGGGTCTGAGCAAACCCTATGCAATATTGGTCTGCACAAAACTTCCAGTTCCACCAGTACAAATGTCTTGTTACTTGACCGTAATGGCTACAGCTTGTTATAATTTTCATTATTTTTTTTTATTCCACCTGTAACAACTAACTATAATGTCATTTCTTTTAGTCATGGATGGTTTAACACTGCCCTTATGGTTGAAGGAAAGAGCTACTTACCATGGCTTATGGACTGGTATGTGAAACTCTCTCTAATGAACTCCAATATCCTGTCCATTCTTTTTCTCTTACTCCAAGGCATGAAGTACATACCAGCAGGGGTGCACAAAACAGGTGTACATGAAAACAAATAAGAAGTCTTTCATGAAAAACAGTGAATATTAAGGCAATACTATGCAACTTTGAGTGTTTTTTCTCAGTGGAGCTCCCCCTAGTGTCTGCAAGTAAATGGACACTCTGTAAAATAACTGTTTTCTCTTGCCCTCACCCTGTGCATGTGTTTTCAACTCAACTGATCAGAGTAACTGCCAAAAAGTAGTCATGTCAACCGAGGTAAGTCCAAATTTCTTCATAATTTAACGTGATCCTGCTTCTCTTGATATTCAAGGATTTGTGAGTCTAAAGGTGTCGGGAAGCATAGTATCCTGTCCACAGACAGCGGGAGCGGCCAAGAGAGGTTCATTCACCTGCTAATGACTCATTTATTCATCTACCGAATTATGAAGATGATTAACTCAAAAATGTTGCATAGCGCTGCTTTAAAGGCACACTGTTGCATACCATTTTTTCTTTTTTGTCCATGTGCAGACCAAAAAAATCATGTGCACTCCTGTATATAATTTGTGATGTCATGTGTTGCAGCATACACTCTACACTGTGATGTCATGTGTTGCAGCATACACTCTACACTGTGATGTCATGTGTTGCAGCATACACTCTACACTGTGATGTCATGTGTTGCAGCATACACTCTACACTGTGATGTCATGTCATGTGCTTCTTTTATTTTCAGGTTAATACAGAGAGGTGTAAAGTTTTACGACAGGAAGATAAATTCATTTCAGGAGGTTAGTTTGTGAAATATGAAATATGCCTGTAGCTTAAGAGCTTTTTAAATGTTACTTGATTATGGGGCTTTAGTAGGCGGACAGAAAAGCTTAAATCCCCCATAAAATGATGAAAGCTAATGCAACTTCATGTCAATATTACTTTTTCACTTTTAAGCAGAATGGATCTAAATCTTTGGCAGATTTTAAGAAGGTTGGAATAATTGCCCAAATCCTTACTACGACTTCTGGTAGGGTTAGAGATAGCTGAGTTATGTAGGTTTTGTCTGTTTATTACTGCCCTCACCCCAGTTCTTCCACACATTTTCTTTCACTGATTTTGCAATCGGGTCAATGGGAATGCCTACTCAACTCATTTGATGTTATATCCGTAATCTCTGTTCCTCTCTGTTGCTGTTTTCTGGCATTATTGTTAGTATGTGTTAGTACGGTTGCTGTTGAAAGTGCTCCAGTATGTGCACATGTACATATGTATGTAATGTGTTCCATGTACTTCGAGCAGAACAGTCAACAAAAGCTCTGCTTTCAAATTAGAATTAAGAATAAGAAATTTAACTTAGTACTAACTTACTGAACATAAAAATATAACTGTTTACTGAGCACTGGATTTTGCTGTTTTCATGGGAAAGTATTCTTATTCTTTGTTATTGATCTCTAGTTGGCTGACAGTGGAGCTCAAGTTATCATTAACTGTTCAGGGGTGCGATCTGGAGAGCTTCAGCCTGATCCAGAACTTCAGCCTGGACGAGGACAGATCCTGAAGGTGAGAGCTGAAACAAAAGACAAAGAAAATCGCAGAAGATACTCCTCAAATTCCTCAGTGATGTCAAATAACACACATTTTAAAGAAGACATAGATTTGCTGAGTGGAATATTGTACCTTAGTCTCTAATGTTTAAATATGATTTATTCAAAGTAAGCTGAAATGCAATTGTACCAGCCCTGTATTCAGCCTGGGGGTTGAAATGGATCATTCGAGCTAAATAGGGTCATCCTTTGGCCTGAACTATAGTTAAATATGACATTGTTCTCTCATTAGGGTCATCCTTTGGCCTGAACTATAGTTAAATATGACATTGTTCTCTCATCTTAACAAAGCCAAGCCAAAAATGGCTTTCCATTTTATGTCCCCTTCAAATTCTACAGTAATGTCAATAAGCACCTGTTAGGAGCTTTAACGATGTGCCATTGTCACCAGGTGGATGCTCCATGGATAAAACACTGGATTCTCACACACAACTTCACGAAAGGCACTTACAACTCACCATACATAATACCAGGGTAACTCAATTTTTTATGTCTCAAAGATATCAAATTAATTCATACGGACAGAAACAGATTATATTTAAAATTTACAGTCATGCCTGTCACTCTTCTACTAGACTCTAACACCCATTCATGTGTGTGTATCATACCTACAAATCAGTCTTCTAGTAAACAGGCTTTGCCAATACATGTAGCCTACTACCAGGACTGAGGTGGAGAGGAAGAGAACAGCAGAATAGCAATGATAGCAGAAGGGCAATGACCATGTTGTAATGAGTTCCTTAATGTTCCTGTAATGTCATAGTAAGGTTGTAATGTTGCAGTTATATGTTTTTAGTCACAGCGACTTTGCACCAATGAAACAGTGACTGCTAAGGGGCTACAACTGATTAAACTAAAAACTGATTAAACTTTTGTACATGCTGTACAAAACCTATCAATCAGCATTCATTTAAACTCTCCAGATAATAGCAGACCATAGCCAAGACATTACTGCACCCCCATACCCATTGTCTGTAAACATACTTTGACACTCCAACCACGACGGCTGGTGAACTTGACTATGCCAAGAATACTTGATATTTGGGCATGAGGTTTAACTGTCTTAGCCTGGGCTTATTTGAAATTAACCCAGAAGACATGGAAAACGGTCCTGTTACAAAAGATGAGAGGAGACGAATCATCCTTCTTGTTTTAGTGGTAAGTTGAAAAGGCAGCATCTACATCTATGATGGTATGGGGGTGCAGTAGTGCCTTGGTTATGGTCTGCTTACTCATTTGGAGAGCTACAATTAACGCTGAATGATATATACATAGGTTTTGGCCACTCAAGCATTATATTTTAAGGGTAGACCCTAAATATTACCAGATAATGAGGGCAAACTGCATTCTATACAAAATTCCAACAGTGTGGCTCCATCATAAGGGCAACCAGATGCTAAAATGGCTGGCATGCTGTCCAGATCTGTCACAATTTTACCATAATTAAAAGGAAAACATGATGAAGAAATGTACCAGGTGGGCTGCTGAAATCATATCAAGGACAAGAAAGAAAGCTCTTTCTTATACAATATCATCTTGTCAGATAACATACTTACTTGTGAAATTGTTTTTTCTTTAGTCTTACTGAACTTTTCTTGCCTTTTATTGACACCATCCCAACTTTTTTGAGACATGTTGCTTGCCTCAAAGTTGTCTCAAATTTGAAATGACCACAGATACCCCATACAGCAATTTAAAAATTCAGTTTCAATTACTGATATGTTATCCTTGGACTATTCTCAAATAAATATATTGCTTGTATGATTTGAAAATTATAACATTCCATTTTTTATTTACATTTAACACAATGTCCCAACTCGTATGGAATTGGGGTTGTATTTAGTAGATCTCTTAGACAGTTTTCTCAAACATAGAAACACTGGATCAACAAAGTACATTTAAAAGGCAAAAGGTAAGCATAACATATAGTCTGATACACTTACGTTATGGTTCTTAAATCTTTCTTAACAGATAAGTCTAAAAATAAAGGTAAGTATTCTTACTAGAAAGACACAGCATTCCTCAACCAACACAAATTATAAGATGGCCCAACAACGTTATGCCCTGGTTTTCCCGTGGACAATACAGGGTTGTTCCAAGTACAGCCTTGTTTTTTTTCTAGTTGTTATAGCAGCCCCCTCACTGAACAATTCAAGCTCGACATCTTCACACTACTGTGCCAATGTATTGTTGTCGACTGCACTAGACAGTTGTTCAACCAGAAGTACTGAGACATACCGGAAGAATGTAGAGCCGCCCTTGTTTTCTTCCAGAATAAGGTCAATAGGCTTATTTGACAGGTGTGTTACTTATGCTAGACATTTTTTCTCTCTTCCTTTCTAATGCTAGTTTTGTTACCTTTTTTTTAAATTTCGCCTTCATCTCGTGTCAAATGCCCTTATTAGTTTTTGTTATCAGTATAGTCATTCACATACCATTTATGTTACTCAAGTTTTGGTTGACTAAAAAGTCCGGTAATTTTACAAAATGTGAACCTTGTGTACCTTGTGAAATGCGAAATCGACCAGTCACCTTCATAACTTCAACAGCATTTGGCTGATGGCTGGTGCCAATTTTCCTTCCTGACACACACACACACACACACACACACACACACACACATCCAACAGTATTTATTTATTGGACCTAAAAGAGAGCTTCATTCTCTTATACCAGTATAATGAAATGTAATTAAGCCAACATTGAATCTTGAAATCTTAAAAAATCTGAAAAGAACACATTGTGAAATGGAGTGCAGGAGTCGCCTGGTGACTGTGGGAGGAGTGTTCCAGCTGGGGAACTGGAGTGAGATGAACAGCTCCGGCGATCACAAGAAGATCTGGGAGGAGGCCTGTGAGCTGGAACCCAGTCTTACCGTGAGTGTGTACCGCCCCGGCACCCTCAGACTCACAAAAGTCTCCAATATTGAGAGAAGCAGGATTACGTTCAATTCTGAAGAAATTCTGACTTTACTTACCTCGGTGGACATGACTACTTTCATATTCACCAGTTACTCTAATCAGTTGAGTTGAAAACACATGCGCAGGGTGAGGGGAAAGGAAAACAGTCCATTTTCACAAGTGTCCATTTACTTGGAGACGTTAGGGGGAGCACCATTGAGAATAAGCACTCAAAGTTGTCTTTAACACTAAATTATTAATTATGTATTTTCTCTATTTAAATGATTGTGTATGGCAGCCTGGTAGATACTTACATTTGCAAAAGAAATCAACTGTATTATCTCTATGTACAGTTTCTCAGAAAAAAAAAAAAAAACAAAACTAGAAAAGCACTCAGTGCAGACCTCTGCCAGGACAGCTCAGATCACCACCAAAATCTAATCACTTTTAAGATAGCCACAAAATAGCGACAGCTCTGTGGGGAACAATTTGGCCCTATTTCGCAATGGTGAAGAATCCTTTTTAAATAAAGTCCTGGATCCAGATAGTGATCCGAATCACCACCAAAAACTATAAGTTAGCCAACTTCTGATCTATCCTGAAAATGTTGTCGAAATCCGTCCAGAACGTTCTGAGTTATGCTATTAATTAACAAACAAAGAAACACACAAACGGACAAACAAATAAACCAACACAGGCAAAAACATAACCTCCTTGGCAGAGGTAATTAAATAAAATCTTGCTTTATTGAAATCACTCGAGTGACATGATTGAGACTAAGGGAAAAAAATAAAATTTCTTCCCACCTTTACAGCATGCACGAATCGTAGAGGACTGGACGGGACTCAGGCCTGTGCGCGGCAGAGTTCGACTGGAGCGGGAGTCCATTCAGTCTGGTCCACACACGATTGAGGTGAGACTTCCATGTCAGACAGCATTCTCAAAACCAACTTCAGTATTGTCTGTTATGTATCAGAATGTTTATCTGTGTGTCACGTGGCGTTCACTTCATGGATGGGTTAAATGTGATGGGTCAGGGATTACCTCTGATGACATAATCACTTTGTGAGAAAAGGACACAGGTGAGGAGTAAAAAGTCAATGGCTACACCAGGGGCGTAGATTTGCTCTTAACATTGGTGGGGACGTACTGACTATCAGTGGCTGCTATCGCTCACCACTCGCCACTTTACTCACCACTCGCTTTGGACAAGTCTGCTTCTAGTTTTGGCGCTGCTATCACCAAACCGAATCCACGTGAAAGCAGGGCACAGCCAATCACATTAACCATATGTGTTAGGATTTCAGTAGAGAACTTAATTTAACAATTTCTGCTCCGCTAGGTGATGAGACGTTGACAAATCGTTTTTTGTTTTTTGAGGGGCTGAAATTATTGGTGGGGACGAATCTGGATATTGGAGGGGACGCCTCACCTCCATCCATGCCAATTCTACGCCCTTGGTTCTAATTCAGCCAAGCAAGACCTATTAGGGTCATCACATTTTTTGTTTCTTGTTTTTTTTTTTCCAAAAAAAAAAAACATCAGAACTGTTATGCATGTCATTTAGGATGGCTAATTTAGGATGTGTAGGACTAGGTTAATTAGCAAAATCAATTTCTGCTAACCACAGCATGTCGCAACGTTATGGACAAGCAAAAACTTTTTTTTTTTTTTTGGCTAAACAACATACAGTCGAGTTTAAGCCTGAATGTTGGTTTCATGTTCAGCAGTTAACTTATGATAGTGATTGTTTATTCTTTATATAAGAATAAAAATACAAAACCATAGCCACTACACTATAATTAGACTACACTATAATTGTGCTATAGCTAATTACAAACAATAGCAGCTGACTGTGTCCATGGTCATGATTCTAAATTAAATATTTACTTAACTATTGACTAATTACTTAGGAAGACTCACAAAAGCTATGAGCTGTTATGTTGTGTGCTACATGCTTGCAGCAAAGGCATAAGCAACGCAGTCGATATGGAAACATAACTTTCTTATGAAAAAACAAAATTGTTTAGTGTATTGGTGTGTTACACACTTAAAAATGGAACATATGGAAAGTTATGTTTCCATATCTTATGCTTTTATATCTTTTATCTACCTGTGAGATGCGTGAGGAACACCTGAGTGTGTGAAGCGCATGGCTGCGCTTCCCGAAGGGGAAGGCAATGTGATGGAGTGACCATCACTAGAGTTGTGGGTGTGCTCTGACCCGAAGGGGAAGTCAATGTGATGGAGTGACCATCACTAAAGTTGTGGGTGTGCTCTGACTGCCACCCCAACGAGCCTGGCTCTTTGGCGTTGCGGTCAGGGCCCCCGTTTAGTAACCCAGAGACCCGTGTTCGAGTCCCGGTGGGGTGCCCGGTGGGGTGACTTCTCCTCCCCTTCGCTACAACTGGTGTCAGAATTGGGATGGCTTGCTATGAGGTCATCGGATGTCCACCCACTGTGTGAGAAGTATGGTGGGAGATGCATGAGGGACACCTGAGTGTATGTTGGCGTTGCGGTCAGAGCCCCCATTTAGTACCCCGGAGACCAGGGTTTGAGTCCCGGTGGGGTGGGGTGACCACATATTGATTTTACTTGTTTGCTTTTACACTTGTTTTACCTTTTATGCTTCTACAATTACTTTATCTTTTATGCCTTTATATATTGTCCTTTGCTTTTATTTTTGTGAAGCACATTGAATTGCCGTTGTGTATGAAATGCGCTATACAAATAAACTTGCCTTGCCTTGCCTAAAAGTGAACCAGTCCTGAGGTGTGGGTGTATTTTCATAGTGTTGTCTGACACACAGAGGGCTCCCTTGCAGAGAGAATGTAGGGTCAGCTTTGAAGTGTTTTTTTTTTTTTTCGAATGACATACACATAACTTTGACAGTTGAGTTAAATGGAAGTCATAAAAAAACGTTCTCAAAGTTGATACTGTTACTCGTGATACTGTGAAGCAAGCTTATGACATTTTTAAATTGAATGTGGGTCCAGTACAACTGTAGGCAATATAATACAGGCGATTGATTCACAGAGGAAATTGGGAGGACCACCACAGTGGGGAAAGGCCACAGAGTGAAAAAGAAAAGAGGAAAAGAAAAACAGAGGCAGGGTTCAGGGGGATGAAGGTGTTCATGATGTCACTGTTAGTTGGCGCTGATATTTCAGTATGGCTGGAAATTTGGTTGGGGGCTGTCCCAGCCATCACAGCTCCTTCACTAAAATGGTGCCGTGGCTGACTGTACCATAATATATTTGTTATTAGCTGTAAGCTATTAGCTTGGTAAGAAACAGAATGTGTTTTCTTCCTTCTGCAAAAAAAAAAGTCCGGACCCAAAATTGATATTGAGTTAGACTTTTTTTCTTTATTGAAGCTTTATTTAACAGCTTGTGAGGTAGTGTGACGTAATGCAGAAGGTGCAGTGAAGTTGTACTCAGTGTTGTCAAGCTTTAAGGGCGTGAACATCTCATAAAACAAGGAATGCATTCTACAACAATAAGATTCTAAAATTCCACATTATATTCTATGGACCCCAACATTCTTTAGAACTTTCATCCCCAACAGTCCTGGCACACCCACAGTTTACAGTACACTGAGTTGTAACGGTGCCTGTCCACTATCGCGGCGCGTTGAGATAGCTTGCCGCACCGCCTCCCCTTGTGTTGCCGGATCGCTACTACAGGTAGGCGTGTACAAAAAGTGCCGTTGAAAGACCACAGCTCAACATTAGCATGTCTGTGTGTGGCTTGTGTCCTCTATTGTAAGTCGCGTTGATTAAAAACATGTAAAAAGTCTAATGTAATGTAATGTAAAAATGGGCTGTGTCTACATAGCACGTTCTTGCAGTTAACATCGCCCCCAAATCTGCTGGAATCAAACCAGTATCCGTCTATTTGCTGGTCGACTTCTTTACCTCCAGAGAAACACCATTGTGGGTGTACTTAGATTTTCTACAGCATACAATTTCACTCATAGTCACCAATAGAAACTGTAATAATAATAAAACAACAGTTTTCTTTTCTCGAGAAAGGTGCATATTCACGAGAACTGATTTCGTCATGACAATACCTCGCTTGTGATCTACTGTCATTGGATAACGCGGGCGCTAAGTTTCTGTGGAAAACACGAGCGCCAACTTCATGTATCTTCTGGTTGAAGGACTTCTCTCCACTTCTATCCTCGGGATCCTTGTGCGTGTCCAGCTGATGGTGGGTGAATGGGGGAGTGGATGCAGTGACATGGACTCTGAGGCTGTGAAAGACGAGTGCAGGGCAGAGCATTATACAGTGCTACTACGACATGTTGTTTGTGGTGCAGTAGTGGACATTTAGTACCTATTTAGAAAATCTTACCTGCCTACACCCAACTCCCCACTGGCACACAGCTCCATGTCTTTCACCTGCTGGGGTAGGTGCCAGTGCTGTGTTCTCAGTTAGCTGTCCTGCCTGGCCAGTATCATTGATCTTTCCATGTGGACGTAACAGGTGACAAAGGTTTTAGCCCCTCCAAGTGACATGCTTATGGTGTTTTCTTGCTTTCTGTAGCATGACTTGTGCCTGTGTGTTCAGTTGAGAGGTGGATGCTCTGGTTGTTTTTTCCTTAAGTTAGGATGTTCTGTTTGAAAAAGAGAAGGACAGGACATCAACATTGCACTTTACATTATGTTTGTAGCCGTGAGGTAACATGCTAAATGGACACTCACCCGTGCAGCAATACCTACCTACCCCACTGACACACACAGTCACACAACCTAAGTTCTGATAGACAACATTCAAAACTGGACCTGTAAAATCTTTGTGAAACTGTTTAACTGATTTTATAGCATGTCCAACATTCTAAGCACAAATATGGGTATATCAGCACGATTTTGGGTGTACCTGTGTGATAATGTGAGATTTGCGTGCATAAATAAGTTGATTTGCTGTGTTATCACAGAGGACTAGTGTGCTCTTAGTGTGATTTGTGCTGCACAGTGTAGATTACCTGTGTGGAAGAAATAGTCTGAAAGTGCCACCTCTTTTCCTGTTGTGCTGGTCCCGTAACCGTACTGGTATTGGCGATGATAAGTTTGTCTTGTAAATTAGGACCAGAAGTAAACAAATGGCTTGGCTTGACTGTAAAAGAGAAGCACAGAAGAACACAAAGTGTCACCCTGTCTTTCTGGGTGTGAATATACGTGGTTCACCTGAGTATCATCGCAATAGTGACGAATCATGGCAGGAAGGAATGTTTAATTCATTACCCACCTAAGTCCAAAGTCTTAGCTCCATTGCAGTCATCCTCTGGCCAAACCTCGAGGCCTAGTGCCTTGTGTGGTCTTGGTGTGAGATTTATACTTGGTAGTGCTGATAATATTATGATATATCTATGATGTTGAAGAAGCACAGAAGTGCCAGCTCTATTCGTGGTGTACTGAGTGCTTGATATCACTGCACTTATACTAGCAGTGATGAGTTAGTCCTCATGGAGTTCTTCACCACTGATCCTGGCCTGATTGGACTCCCTTCGTATACTGTTTATGATTTATGTTATAATTTATGTAGCGTAGACAATGTTCTGGCCAATGTGGTTGATGAAGTAGCAAAAAAGTACCTGATGTGTAGAATTCTTGATATCACTGCACTTGTATTAGCAGTGATGAGTTTGCAGCCCTAATGGAGTTCTTGACCTCTGACGCTGGCATGACGAGACTCCTGGTATACTGAGATTCTTCTCATTTCTGTGTTGTTATTGGCACACGTGAGATCAAGTCACATGTGCCAGTGTGTCCAATGAGTGATGAGTCCATGGGGACAGGGAGAGGACAGATGGACACCGCTCTGTCCAGAAAAAATAACAGCACAAAGAGTTATACGTATGATTTTGGCACTGAGACATTATTGGCACATTTTTTGTGGTTATTCGGTACACTAAACAGATTTTACGTATGTGTATGTGAATATGTGAAAATGTACTAGTGCTGTAAAGATGGATTTTCCTACAGGGACAATAAACTAACTAACTAACTAACTAACTAACTAACTAACTAACTAACTAACTAACTAACTAACTAATGCAAAGACACTGTAGTGCTGTTGAACTCTCTCACCTGTCCGAGTCCAAATCCCCATTAAAAGGCCGGTGTGGCAGCACTCACAGGAGGACGACCCTGTGGGCGCTGATGGGGCTGCGGGGCTGGGGGCAGAAGGCCTGTGCTGACGGCAGGGCGAGGTTGATGCGTCGCCTCCTGCGCCTCTGCTGCCTACGCCTGCGCCTCCGCTTTGCTTTCTTGGCGTTTCTTCTCAGGGTCTCGGGCGACATTGTGTCCTCATAGTTGATATCACTCACGTCCCTCTCACCTGTGTGGAAGCTGCCGCTGGTGACATGACTGGTGGGTGCCCCTTGCTGAGGCTCCCTGAGGACGGCCAGGATGGCGCGAGGCAGCTCGCTGTACCAGGCGCTGCTGGCACGCTCTGTCTGGGCTGCCTGCTCCATCTGCTGTTGCTGTCTGAAGTGCAGCAGACCAGCAGCGCCACAGACCAGAGGTGCGTTCGGGAGGAGAGCAGGGAGCGTCCTGGCCTTCTTGGACGGCTCAACCCTGACGTAGCGCGGCTTCTCCATCTGAGCCCTCTTGGGCAGGAGCCTGGGGCTGTGGTGGAGCTGCACAGGGTGGTGGGCCAGTGGGGCCTTTGGTGCTGGAGGTGCCTGTGGCAGGTGTGGCCTGGCCCTTCGCCGAGCCTGGCGGATGGCACCAAGGCTGTCCAGGGTGTCTGTGAAGCACACACGCTCGCTGGTGTTTGCGGAGACGTGGCTCAAGGTCTGACCCATGGCTCCAAGTGGCAGGAGCCTCCTCGGTGGAAGTGGCACCAGCGGGACAGCTCTGGACAGCCCCTTTGTCCCCATCCTGAGGCCCTGGGACGCACACACCTGCTGAGGCCTGGTGGCTGCAGGAGGAGGTCGAAGCCTGGGTGGATCCACCTCTGGCCTGGTTGGCCTCTGTCCCGCGTTGCTGGTCAGGCTCATCAGGCTGCCAAAGGTCCCTGCTGGGATCCTATTTACCATTGCTGGCGTGTACCATGGACGGCTTGCGGAGGCAGGCCTGGGTGCTGGTGCAGCGGCATTGGTCAGCTGAGCCTGACTCACACCATGCCTTATGAGAGGGAAGCGTGTTCGCTGGTCGCTGGGGGCTTGCACACGCCTGGCCGGAGGGCCTTTAGGTGGGACAGGCACCTTCCTGTCTTTCATGGTACTTCAGAAGAAAGGAACAAAAAATATACTTGAATTTATCTGATCTTATTTAGTTTGACAGATTTTGTTTCACTTAAGGTATGCTCTCAAATATATTTTGAAATATTTGCAATGAAAAGTCTTTTTAAAACACATTTTGGCAACATTGCTCAAGCATAGCCTATTGCAGTACATACAAATATTTACAAAACTATAAATAAACAACATTTACAGAGCTTGAACAGGAAACTGCTATTTGTACAATAAAAAATATCAATGTAATGGACTTACAGTCAGACTAGGGTATATATTTTACATAACTTCTATTATTTAAAACAGTCTATACAAAATGTAAAACCAAGATTCTACGAATTTGTTAGCATACACATTGAGAAAATAGGCTTCAATGTATAAACCTCAATGTACTCTATAACAGTTTTTAAAAAGATGGTTGAGACTTACATCAGCTGAAATCAAGGCTGCATTGGCAATTCAGATAGCTGATTAATGAAATAACTGCTCGCTCGGAAACTTCTCGGACTTCGCTCGGACTTCTTGCTATGTGACTTACGTCTGAGATAATGCTATCAATGCACCACAATTTATACTGTGGCTATTATGACGTCACTTTTTGGTACAAGGTCGGACATAACTTGAAAATGAACTTGAGAAATTCCATTCTAAATGCGCGTCATCAGTCAGCTGACTTTCAGTTCTAATCAGGGATGTAGATTTGCGCTTGACATTGGTGGGGACGTACTGATCGTTTTTTTTTTTTTTTTTTTGAGGGGCTGAAATTATTGGTGGGGACGAAAGTTTGCTGGATATTGGTGGGGACGCGTACCCTCCGTCCATGCCAATTCTACGCCCTTGGGCCACACACACGCACACACAGACACGCACACATACACACTTTAGACGCCTTCGCTGTGGTGAACGTGCTGAGCCTAGAAAACTTTGGTAAAAAGAGAGGGTGTAACAAGTGGTTTTAATATACAACTGGTACAAGTAATGCTGTATTTTATCCACCTTAAACACCCCTGTTAGCAATACTGATGGAACTGCAAGGTCAAGATTTATACTGGCAGTACATTGGTATTACAGTTTTGTAAATGCAGGTTACTTATTGGGTAAAGGCCTGTAACGTGAGCACTAAAGCATTTTTTACTAAAACCGGCCCACAGGGCATTCATTAATAGTAGAAACCACCGCAAAATTAATGAAAAAACGATGCAATGAGATCTTTAAAAATAACAGCAAATGTCAATGTCACAGGTGATCCATAACTACGGCCACGGAGGCTACGGGCTGACGATCCATCGGGGCTGCGCTCAGGAGGCTACCAGACTCTTTGGGGAGATTCTGAAGCTGACACGATGGGAGACTAAATCTCATCTATGACCCAGTAGATCATCGTGGCATCAGATAGTTGAAAATGTTTCTCAGGTTTAATGCGAGGATACGTATAACTGTTGCTAATAACGTAAAGATATCACTACTAGTAAGTGTACTAGTAATGTAATAAAATTTAAGAAAGGTTGACGGCACAACGACAGTTCACAATTTCTAGATGAAACTAGCATCCTGACTATATTTTTTAAATTGTAACATTAAATCAGTTGTAATTCTTGTGATTGCAGTTAGTGTTATTATACTGGTACATGTAAGTTGTAACTATAGTGAAATGAGTTTATTGATCTAGAAAAAGCAGGTAAAAATATTACGAAATATATGTTAAAAATACCTGGAAATATATGTGTCAATATAACCTTTAATACAAAAATAATTATATAAGTGTGTAATTATGTATTCAATTATGTATTCATAATTCACTTTGTAAATGGATTTGTGATCATGGAGGTCAGAGCAGAGGGCAGTCACAAGCAGTAAATTAGCTTCAACAGGAGAAATAAATGGTAATAACATTTTACGAAGGAACTGAAAACGAACTGACTGAAAATACAGAAATGTTCGCTCAACATGTTGACTTGCAGTTCCTAGGGGAGAATCACAAAGAGCATTTTATTTTTGTGACTCAGCAACACTAGGAAAGACTAATTAATGACAGTGGTTAAAACTTACACTAACCTGGGTAACACACAGAGCTCCTTAATTGCCAAACCTATATAAAACACTAAAGAGCAACAAGTCACAATGTTGGGGAAAAAAGCAAAACTCACTCACTTTTTCAATTCTGAATGGCTTCATATATATATATATTAATAAATGGTGTTATGTTGGGCTACTCTGACCTTAATGTTTCTTTTGCAACTGCCTTGAGTTTTCCTGGCATCAACTTGGGAAGAAAAGTGGGACTGATCACCCGCCTTTGCGGCCCTGATAAGCCATATACATGAGAAATATAGAAAGGAAGGACGCAGACAGAAATTGCTTGTGTTTAGGGGCCCAGAGTTAGGTGCTATGGCCCTGTCCATCATCAGTATGTTGCTTCTGCAACTGCCTTGAGATGTCTATATACAGGACTTAAAATACATACTGTACATTCTGCAATGCCATAGAGAGAATATCATATATTCATTTCACATCTGATTTTATATTAGCCTCTACTAAACAAAAGCTTTTTACTGTTGACTGCATTTTTTGTATATTTGCATTGATTAATTAACATAAAAAATGCCAGTAACGCATTGCAAACAACAAACAAAACACACAAAAGTCCTGAATGGCGTAAATGAACAGTGGCAAGATTTTTTAACAAAAAGAAATGTGTTCCTGTTCCTGTGTTCATTTAGCCTGCTGTCAGCTACTTGTCTGCTACAGCTCTTCATAAGCATACTAATGGGTCGAAAAAGCATTGCAAACAAATCCACTGCTTGATGCTGTGAAGACTATTTTTTATTTATTTTGATATGTACAGTACTAGAACTTGTCTGTAGGTTCTTACTCATCCAGGACATGCTACTCATTAGTGCTAATTGGAAGGCAACTGGACATCTTGGAGATACATCTTATGTTCAATCTCCAACATGATGTCCAGTTGCCTTCCAATGTAGCACTTGTGTGTACAAATTTGTGTTAAGACAGTATTTTTGCCAGTCAATATCCATATCTCATTTGATCACTGTTTGCATTGCATTCTACGCCACAGCCCACTACGGGATTTTAAAGGTCACGTCACTGAGTTTGCACCTCCTCAAAGGTGAGCATGGAGTCCGGTAAAGAGGGGTTGACCCTGGCTTCCAAAATGTTTGAAGTGAAAATAATGTGCATCATATCACAGTTGGTTATGCAAGCAGATGATGAGGGTGGCAGAAGTTCATCCATCTGTGACAACCTTCAGGCAATAAAATACACAGGAGATACAGCTTTACAGTGGGTTTATTCACCTTTGATTCAGTCATTACTTTTTATGCACCCAAAATCCTCTGCATCCGCCTCTCTCCTCTATTGTGAATGAAAACATGATAATGCTGAGGCTTGAATATCTGCTTACAATTTTATACCAGTTGACAAGATCATATTACATCTGACAAGAACAAATAAATAAGCTAAATCAAACAGATAGACATGAGTGCATGCTGAATTTTACCACTTTAGACCATGTATTTTGCTTTATTTCTTGTCCATTCTGTCCTTTGCATTTCGAGTTTAACTGAGCAACACCTAGTATAAACTACTGCTCAGCATCCATTCTGCAAGTGACTTACTCATGTGACACTCATTAAATAAATAAGTTGCTTGTGGAATGGATAGCGTGATATACCAGGTTCTCAGCTATAGCTATCGTTATTCACCTGCATTGCACCTGTTCAAAAAAAGTGTGCAAAAATGTCTCTCTCTTGAGTAAGCAACAGAGAGTAGTATTAACTCCCACACATTAAACACGGAAGTTGCTTGTGGAACAGATAGTGAGTGGCAGTTTATACTACATTCTAAAGTATAGACCGTTAGTGTTGCCACCTGTCCTGGTTTTTCCTGATTTTCCCGGTTTTAATGGCCTGTCCTGGGGAAAAAAATTCTCCCGGCACACTGACACCCGGGTCACTTCTTATAAGCAAAAAGGTTTATTGGGTTGCCAAAATGTCCAGTTTTTTTGTCAGACATAAATGGCAACTCTATGGACCATATGTCACCTCCAATGTACCTGTTCAGAGATAGTGTGCAAAAATTTGCATCTTTTCAATGAGCGACCCTTAGTGTCAACTCCCACACGTTTAATAAATAATTCGTTTGCGGAATGGAAAATGTGCAGGAGTTTGTCATTGGTCACCTCCGATGCACCTGTTTGTAAGATGTGTGCAAAACTTGTTTTCTTTTGAATGTGCAAAGGAAACGTGGCAGTTAACACAGTCTGTGCCCATCTATCTTATACATCGGCAGCTTATCCAACACAGAAGGAATTAGTGTCACACCGCCCCCTCCTTCTGTCGCTCATTTATAATGTTTTGTTGTACTTCTTATTCATTCTGTCCTTTGCGTTACAGTTTGCATGAGACACCTAGTATAAACACCTGCACACTACCACACTAAGAGGTGTGCAGAAGCGTCAGTCTCTTGAATGAGGGACGCCAACGGGGCTGTTGGCTGAGTCGCGTCCCATCATCTCTTGGCCCCATTCGCAGCGGCTGGACTCCTGCAGGCCGCGACCCGTCGTCTCGATGGGCAGCACACAAGAGGCCACCGCGGCCAGCAGACAACAACAGCAGTACACAGACAGGGTGAGATACAGAGATGACTCCAACATCACCTAACACAAAAATATAGAAAGTGCCACAGTACAGGAGGGAGGGTGAGATATAGAGAGGTCTCAAACATTACCTGAGATGATATAGAAAATATGGTGTAATGTATAGAATATAGAAATATTTTACACATAAAGGCAGAACAATAAGAAAGTGTCAGTAAAGAAGAGAGAGTGAGATATAGAGACGATTCCAACAATACCTGAGGTTATAGAAAATATATAATATATACAGTATAGAATATATAGAATATAGAAATATTATAGAAAAAGGACAATAATAAAAAGGAAGAGAGGTAAGATATAGAGAGGACCCAATATTATGTAAGATAATAAAGATGGTATAATATGTAGAATGTACAAATATTTTAGA
Organism: Coilia nasus; assembly: GCA_027475355.1. NCBI lineage: Eukaryota > Metazoa > Chordata > Actinopteri > Clupeiformes > Engraulidae > Coilia > Coilia nasus. The sequence goes on from CM050217.1 coordinate 34,065,794, forward strand.
AATACCAGACATAAGCATGAGACAGAGACTGGAGACACTGGAGGAGGTAAATGTGTGTTGCCAGACCTGTGCCACAAAAGGTGTGATGAGCGCCCCGACTCTGGCCATCCCACTACTGGTGCCCAGTCCCAGGGCTCTGGTGGCTGTGGGGTACACCTTTACAAGCCATTACAACCCATCACACAGAATTATTGAGTCTAACGCCTTTTAAACCCATTACAAATAAGTTCTTCCAACCAATCAGACAGAATGATTCAACCTACCACATTTAAAACCAAATTACAACCAATTAGAGTGACTGAGCCTACCACATTTTAAACCCATTACAATCAAGTCAGAATAATTTAGTACATAAACATAAATAAATGTTAATATTGTAGGTAGGCATTTTATTTTTATTTTATTTATTTTAAGTACAACACAAAACACTGTAAGACAAAGACAGAGTTAATTGCAGCTGTAGAGTGACACATTTTAAACCCAAAAGGTCAGAACAATAATATAACAGAAAGATAATTATATATATATATAATTGATATTGTGTAATTGAGTTGGATCAAATATTTGGTAAAGCTTTTACTTTCTGAACCAGGCATTGACACCTCTGATTTCCACACTTCCTAGACAACAGCATAAATATCTATAGTGATGAGTGGGTTAAACGCTCACCTCAGGAGTGTAAACATACGCAGCCTGGAAACCTCCTGCAATGAAAGCTCGAGCGATGAAGATGAGTATTGTCAGATACGTCCTGCAGTAGACAGATATGACCAACTATTAGAGACTCAACATGGTTTAGGAACACATGGTGCACATTTTGATATACTACATTTTAAAGCAATAACGTTTATGAATCTATACATCACCAGTTAATGATTGAAGTGATTGGAGGGCAGCTCATCAAATTGTACTACAGGACAGTGATCAAACAAGGACTCTATTTCCTCAAAGTATTTCAAAATGATATGTCACTGTCACTGATTTTATACATCTTGCTACCACGTCACTCAATCTACACAACATTTTGTCTAGGTATGTGGAATTTTGTTCATATGGCATGCTTGCCCCTTGAAAGCTAGGCTGCCAGTATTTTGGGCTAAGAAGAATAAAAAAGTAAAAAAAAAAAAAATTGAGAAAAAGTAGAAGTATTTTAAGTGCCTGTGTATCATTGTTGCTTAGCTCTCATTGTTGTACGCTTACCTCCCCACGCAAGCGTAGAGCAGCAGAATACAGATGGCAAAGGTGAGGAAGCACAGCGCCATGGTCTTTCTCCGACCAATACGGTCAATGGCCCACAGGGTCACCAGCAGACCTGTGTCAATCAAAACAGTACAATATTATCTGTCCTGGGGACAAAAAATCATGTTGTATGCACTGTAAAAAAAGAGCTGCTTAGAACTAACTTAATGAAAATGCTCAAAACTGTCAAGGCAACGTGCTTTTCATTTTTCCGCCTATTTTCTTTCACTGACTATGGAGGCAATAGGGGTAGAAGAATATTTTCACGTGCAGCATGCATGTGCAACTCAGAGTGCCCTGTTGCATTTCAAAAAGAGCAAGTACTAAGCGGTTTCTCACTGAATGACACCTTCAACATGTTCATGGCACTTGAAAAACAGTATAAGTCAACCCAACCAATGTAAAAAGATCCATGCAGCACAACACCTTCTTTTCTTAAACTTAGTTTTATGCAGCACTTTTTTAAACTGTAGAACAAGCTTTGAAGGGATGAGATTACCTGGGAATTCAGAGAGAGTCGTCCAGAGAAGGTCTTTGTAGTCATCCGAGTTCAGGTATTTACACTCCAGGCTACAGAGTGCCTCTTTACTGGCTCTGAGACCTACACAAGGGACATCAGACTTCTGGTGAAACTCTCAAGGTGATACCACATAGTTATACTTATAGAGAAGTTTAAACGCATACACAGTTGCATTTAAAATTATTCAAACCCAATAATAAATTAGGTTTATTAGCAACACTGAGCTATACTAGTGTACTGGAGGCCATTGCCTAAGAGGAAGATTAGCAGTGTTGGCTATTCACCATGTTTGCAACAGGTTGGCACAATACAAGTTTGCCCTACTGAGTACAAAACACACTCTTCATGACAAATCACTCATTTTGACTCAACAATGGCCGTAGAAAGTGCCTTTTTACATTGAATTTACAGAATATGCACTTGTAGTATTGATTGGGTTGAGCACCTAAATTATTCATCTGTGGTCTGTTTATTGCAAACAACTGAAAGTTTGTACATGTTGCTAGTACACCTAATTTGCTACAGAGTTGGACAATTTTGTAACTGAAGACGTAGCTCTCTTTTCAACACATACCTCCACATGTATCCCCCTCCTGGAAAAGCTCTGTAGTCAGGAGGACCAGACCATAGTATGAGAATGCATTTGAGAACCTACAAAAGATGGAGGTTTAATTATAATGTGTCTGTCACATTCTAAACTCTCATTTAAAATTTGAAGTCATTGAGTCCAGGTCAGGCCTCAGAACAGTTCTTCTACTATATATACATGCACTATTACATCATATAATAATAGAAAATACATGAATACCACATGTATAGGTGCCTTTTAAGGACACTGTACAATAAAAAAAAAACAAGAATAAGACAACTTGTAGGGATACTGTAACAGCTGACAAAACAAAACATTAAATACAAACTGCAGGGTAAATAGATACCATCTGCAGATGAGTCAAGAGTAGCAGGGAAAGCCAGAGTGAAAAAGTATGACACCATCATTCTGAACCTCACATGCACATTCATGAACATTTGACAAACTGTCTGGAGCTGTCTGGAGCACTGAGACAATATTACATTACAAAAACAAACAAACAGCAGCCAGTGTCATTGTGATTTCACAACACACCACAGTACAGCACACAGTGTACACAACAAAATTGACTCTGTGTTTCACCCATCATACACGTGAGCAGGGGACAGCCATGACAATGGCGCCTGGGGAGCAGTGTGTGAGGACAGTACCATGTTCAGAGTACCAGGGCACCACTGGCAGTTGGTGGATTCGGAGCGGCGACATCTTACCAGATGAACCAGAGCAAAAAGGTCGTCAAGCGGAAGTCTGGAGAAAACAGGTCCCGGATCTTCCCTCTGTCCTCCTGTGGACAGTCATAACCGGGTTAATGGCGTCACACACTGTTGGTTTAACCTTACAATGCCATGTATGTTGCTTTCTTTCTATCTTGTGGTTCTGTAATTGTAGCCATCAGAAATGTCCTCACTGCTAACTAGCAGCTGAATTTTAAGTTTTATAGTGTATTTACAGCACATCGTAGACTATTTATTTACTTATTTATATTAGTCATAGAGCAGGTAGAAAGAAAGCATTTAATGTCACCTTCTCCACAATTTTCTAAAATCTCACGTCATCCCAATTTCAAGTGTTAGTTTTAGACACTAGAAGTATAGAAGTAATTATTTATTTGAAAACCTTTACCTTGGCTTTAGACAAGTGTGAAAATAAGCCTGCAATATGTTTAGAATGTTGTTTAATTCAAGTCTCCAATATAGATTATCCAGGTGAAAATAGTGAAACTAGTGAAACTATTGGTTGGATGGTCACATTGTAGGCAATAATATAAAAATGCCCAAATAAAGATATTTATCGATTTGAAGTGAATGAGACGCCAAGATGAGTCAGCCTATCACATGTGTTCATCACGTGTTCATGTTCCATCATGTTTTGTTACCTGTCTTGGAGCAATGAGTTTGCCCAAGGGCATGGGTACGTTGTTCTCCATGGCGATGCGTTTAAGGGTGCTGAGTGCTTTTTCCTGATTTCCCGTCAGCACGTCATATCGAGCACTCTCAGGAAGCCACTGAGATGGAAAACATGACAAATGGACACAAGAGAAGAATGTTACAAGATACAAGATATTTTATTGTCATGTGTACATGAATTCTAGAATTCATGTGCAATGAAAAACTTCCCTGCTCAGAGAGTCCCAAAAAAAGTAAAAGTAAAAAGGCAAAAGAAAAAGTAAGGAAAAAAAAAAAAATATATATATATATACTGTATATATATATTAAAAACTTTGGAAGCTGCATTTTAAAAAAGGCAGGTTGGAGAAATGATATGATGAGTGAAAGTGGGTTCCTTCCTATGGTGGTTTGGAGTTCAACAGCCTGATGGACTGAGGAAAGAAGCTGTCCCTCAGCCGACTGGTGTGGGCGCGTATGGACCTGTATCTGCGGGCAGATGGTAGTAGGGTGAAGTGTGTGTAGCTGGGATGGTGTGGATCCATTATTATTTGTTTGGCCTTCCTTATACACCGTCGATTGTAAAGATCCTGGATGTTGGGCAGTACAGATTTGATTACCCGTTGAGCAGATCTGATGACTCGCTGGAGGGCTCTTCTGTCTTGGGCAGTGGTGTTGCCATACCAGGCTGTAAAGTTACCAGTTAGTATACTTTCTATTGTACAGCGGTAGAAGTTGGCCAGTATCCTGCTCTCCATACCATAGCTGTGCAGCCGCCTCAGAAAAAACAGTCGTTGTCTTGCCGTCTTAGTGATGCAGTTGATGTGATGAGACCAGCTTAGATCTTCATTGATGTTGACTCCAAGGAATTTAAAACTCTTAACCCTCTCCACTGCAGTATCAACGATGTAAATTGGCTGGTGTGACTTTTGTTGGGTCCTTCAGAAGTCCACAATCAGCTCCTTTGTTTTGTTGACATTCAGGAGTAGGTTGTTATGCACACACCAGGTTGACAATGCGGCCACCTCAGCCCTGTAGGCAGACTCATCTCCATTTGTGATGCAGCCAATAACCGTGGTGTCATCAGCAAATTTAATGATGGTATTGGAATTGTGGTTGGCTGTGCAGTCATGTGTGAAGAGGGAATAGAGTAGAGGGCTGAGCACACATCCCTGGGGCGCGCCGGTGCTGAGGCATAGTGTGGAGGAGGTGAACTTGCCCAGTCACCTATCTTATTAACATAAGTTAATTATAAGAAATTAATAACACATTTTAAGATAATAATAGGTTTAAGTTTAAGATGTTTTTCCAAAACACCACATTATCATTAACAAAAACACTTTTAACACAGTTGTATGAGAAAGTTTGGGCACCCCCTCTGAGGTTGTATAATAATGGACTCTGACTTCACACAAAATTATCTTGGTGGCATGTCCTTCATTTTCCCATAACAGCCAAGTGTTAGCTTGATTTCCAAACACAGATTTTAAGTATTCATAGTATGCAATTGTATGAAAATAAATCAAATGTAAAAAATAGGCTGTGCAAAAATGTGGGAACCCTTGTCATTTTGTTGCTTTGATGGCCTGTAACTAATCATCACAAGATAGTTGGACACACAAAGTCTATTTGGTGAGCTCGTTAAGCCTTGAACTTAATTGACAGGTGCATCCAACAATGACAACAGGTATTTAAGGTGGCCAAATGCCAGTTCTCATTCTGTTTGACTCTCCTCTGAATAGCTGCAACATGGGAGCCTCAAAACAACTTTCTGATGACCTCGAAACCAAGATTATCCAGCATTATGGTTTAGGGGAAGGTTACAAAAAGCTGTCCAAAAGATTTCAGCTGTCAGTTTCCACTGTCAGGAACATTGTGAGGAAATAGAAGGCCACGGGCACAGTTTTTGTTAAGCCCAGAAGTGGTAAGCCAAGAAAAATTCCAGAGAGGCAAAGACGAAGGATGGTCAGAATGGTTAAAAACAACCCACAGACAACCTCCAAAGACTTGCAAGGATATCTTGCTGCAGACGGTGTTGCTGTGCATCGGTCAACAATACAGCGCAATTTGCACAAGGAAAGGCTGTACGGAAGAGTGATGCGGAAGAAGCCTTTTCTTCACAGTCACCACAATGACTGATGAAGCAAAAATTTAATTGTTTGGTCACAACAAGAGGCGATATGCATGGCGGCAAAAGAACACAGAATTCGAGAAAAACACCTGCTTCCCACAGAAAAATTTGGTGGAGGTTCCATCATGCTGTGGGGCTGTGTGGCCAGTGCTGGTACTGGGAATCTTGTTTAAATTGGTCGCATGGATTCCACTCAGTATCAGCAGATTCTTGAAAATAATGTTCAAGAGTCTGTCACAAAGTTGTAGTTGCGCCGGGGATGGGTGTTTCAACAAGACAATGACCCCAAACATTGCTCAAAATCTACCCGAGCATTCATGCAGAGGAACAAGTACAATGTTTTGGAATGGCCATCCCAATCCCCAGATTTGAATATCATCGAGAATCTGTGGGATGACTTGAAGCAGGCTGTCCATGCTCGGAATCCTTCAAACATCACGGAATTGCAGAGGTTTTGCCAGGAGGAACGGGCCAAAATACCATCATCCAGGATCCAGACACTCATTGGTGACTACAGAAAGGTCTACAGGCTGTTATTTTTGCAAAAGGAGGCTCTACTAAATACTAATATGATTTTTCTATTAAGGTGCCCAAATTTATGCACGGGCCTTTTTTTGTTTTGGGGCATATTGCACATTTTCTGTTAACCCAAGTTAAGTTGTGAATTAAAACACCCAATGATTAGTGAATATAAATAATGCCAATTGTCAAGGGTGCCCAAACTTTCTCATACCACTGTATATATATAGGCCTATACAGGTAAAAACGTACAACATGTTATATATATATATATATATATATATATATATATATATATATATATATATATATATATATATATATATATATATATAGGTAAAAACTTAAAACTGTATGTATACTTACGAAACAAAGGACAGCAAAGATGAAAAGAGGCAACGTGGAGAAAGCCAGCAACCAGCGCCAGCCCAGCGTTGGCATCACCATGATGGCGAGTAGCACCTCAAACACCGTGCCAAATGCCCAAAATATCTACCAGACAGAGTTATACACACCACAGTGAGTCATATGAACGCCACGCTTCACAATGAGAGCTGGCCAGAGTTACTACAGAGCATCATAAAAATATGTAACATGTATTATGAGGTTTCATTATACACAGGATGTTCTTTGTCTTGAACTTGAGACACCATCTTACTCTTAACAACATGTATGCATTACTGATGACTGACTTAGACCCATCTCATGGTGTTTTTTGTTTTGTTTTTTTTAGTTAATAATTATATTTTGTCTTTAATGGAATCTCTTGCCACCTTTTGGTTGCTGCAGCCTTGGCTCAGGGTTGTAACTTGAGGTCTAATAATGAATTTAGTGTGTCTGGTGGTGAATTCAGTGTAGCGAAGTGTAACAGTATAGGCTACACTATGACTTCAACTCAAGATGCAGCCTTTATGTTAACTGGCATAAGTAGCATAGACCTATACATGTGCTGAATACCTCAATCAGAAGAATACACGTTGCCCTTGACTTCATGGGTAGGAACTCTGCATACAGGGTTACTCTGTGGAGCGAGAGTAGAGATGTTAAACCATGCCCTGCACGTTCATATACTTTTATACCTGTTACTGCTGCTGATAATTCAAAGGTATTCAGGTATTTCCAATCACTTAAGTATGAACATCAGCTGTTGCTGGTGTTGGAGTTCTAGATTCTAGAAGGTTAATGTGTAGTTTCTGCATCACTGTGCCACAGAATCAGAATCCTGTGGCATGCTAATCACCGAGACCAATGTAAGGAACATGCTGATGAAGACTAAATGGGGTGAAGGTGAAGAATGTTCTTTCTTTAATGCGGGTTCTCTTGAACAGCTTCAACACTTTTCTTTTTCTTACACCTTTCCTTGAATACATCTGCACCTTTCAAATCAAAACAATTTTTTTTTCTAGGGCCCAGTACTCTGTACTCTTGATCCTCCAGTGTTCATTAATTATTACATAGTTGTGTAGAAGTCAATAGTTTGTTCCACTTTCTTAGCAGATTTCTTTATATTTCCTAACTAATGACATTGTTTTCAAGAATATTTTGAGGTGATGGTACGTTTGGTTATTGTAAAGTTTTAAATCACTGGAGTTCTGGAGAAAAACAAACTTGGCTAATCAACTATGGGTATTGTTCTTGACAAAGAAGATATGTACAACTGATTTTGTTGTTGTTTTAATGTAAGTGTAGGCAAATTCCAGACTTGAGCCACATCTTCTCAGCCAGACTGGTGCCACCATAGCACGGCTGCCCACAGTTACCCCCTTTGTCTAGACATTTTAGAATGACACTCACGATTGTGGCGCTCCTCCAATTCCAAAGCCCACTAGTGCGCGAAGGAACAGAATCCAGCCATAGATAGGAGAAAACGCGCTGAGAACGCCATAGAACAGACTCCACAACACACTCATCCTCAGGCCCTGGTGCACGCACACACACAGAAACACACACACACACACACATGCAAGCACACCAGAAGGAATGAGAAACTTTTAACTTGCAAGTTTGTGATTTCAAATATTTCCTGATAAGAAAGACTGGATTTTGAATTATGAGCATGCAGTTTTAATTCAGGAAAGAGAATGCACTTACTGTTTTCCTACCGTACTTATCCGATATGTTTCCCCACAGAGAGGAACTAATCATCATTCCAATAAATACAACCTAGTCCCAAAAAAAGAAGGAATAAAATCAGACAGCTTTTGAGTGAATTATTAAAATTACAACAAATTAACAAGTGTTGTCCAACTGTCCTACCACAATGGAGTGGACACACACTAAAACAGCAACATTACAATTTAAAGAGTAATTGCATGCCCTAGCAGAATGTGCTTTTGGTGGTTTGAGGAAGTAGATCTGCCCAGTAGCCACCTCTGATTACAGGTAGGTATTACTCCTTTATTTGGGTACCTCCTATGATCTGTCCATGTAGTCTCACTACACAGTCATCATCAGTTATCACTACGTGTTATATTCAAAACTGTAGGCACATCAGAGACCTACTTTTTATCTCCAATGCCACAAAGTGATGTTTTTAGCTATGCAAGTGTTTTTTTTTTGGTTGGTATTAACCACAGATCAGTCGTATCACTTAGTTAACATATAACAAAAACATATTAGTTTCATATGTAGTCATATTTAGGGTGTAGATACTCTTCAAAGTGCAACGAGGGTGTGCTGAAGGAGGAAGGCAGTATCACAATTCATTAAATACACTTCATTAAAGACCACGTTTTGGGAAATATGCTTTTTTCCCCAACTCTTTCAAAGTTAAATAGTTTTACAGTTTTTGAAAACCTTCAGCATTTCTGAATTTGGCAGTAGGATCTCCAAATCTAGCAGTAGCACTTTAGCTATTGGCTTAGCATAAATCATGGAATCAGATTAGATCAGTAGCATGCTAAGCTAAAAGCTCAAGTGCTACTGCCAGATTCGATCCAATCAGCTGAATGGATTTCAAAACTGTAAAACTCAACTGTATAAGGGCATTGAAAAATGAGCCTTTTCCACAAAAAAAGTGAAGTGTTCGTTTAATGAACTGTGATACTGCCTTCCTTCTTCAACATTTTCCCAAAAAGGTGGAGTGTTTCACTAAAAAACACAAGAGTTAACTGTTTGCTGATGTCATACTTTACCGATGTAAGCAGCGCCACCTGCCAGCTGGGCAGCCTCCACTCACAGTGAAGCTGAGGGGCCAGAATACTCAGAATCATCATCTCCATGGCGTCTGCCATCTGAGTCAACCAAAGACCAGAAAAGAAAGGGGGCAACACTTCATTTGAACAAAAACTTTTTTCACAGTGTGTCTAGACAAAGCAACATGTAGTGTTATTTAGCTACCTACACTAATTCTAGTCCTAACCCTTACCATGAACCTAAGGTACAGTGTGAGAAACAGTATATAATGTTACATATTGTTTTTAATACACTGTACTTCCTGATGTTGACACATTGTAACAGGGACCACATAAAATAAAGTGTAACCAGAAAGGATTTCACAATCATTAAACTTACAGACGTATGCAACCCTAACCTTACCCATGATAGCCCAGTGAGGATAGACAACTTCAGCTGGAACGTCCCAAAGCCAATGGCCTCAACTGCATCCTCCACCATATAGGTATCTGCAATCAAATCAGACAATCACATTACATTACATTACACTTAGCTGACGCTCTTAGCCAGAGCGACTTACAGATATTTACAGGGTTTCAGTTACAGTCCCTGGAGCAGTGTGGGGTTAGATGCCTTGCTCAAGGGCATCTCAACCATGGGTAGGGTGGGATTTGAACCGGGAACCTTCCGATTACAAGACCAACTCCCTAACCACTAGGCCACAGCTGCCCAGTCTTTGTGTGGTGTCCATGATTTATAGCATTTCAAATGTGCTATATGTAAGACACTTTTGCCATGTAATCATATAATGGTCTTTATGTCACCATATCTCCTAACAAGATAACCGGCATTTCTGTCATACCCTCTGCAGCCCTCTGTTGATGAGAATAGTGCTATGTAAGCTTGGCAAATCGGGTAAGTAACTTGTAGTTCATGTGCAAAAGAAAAGACTACAAATCAAGCTTGCCTTACGACATCCATTACAGTAGCCCATAGATGATGCTTGTATAAAATCCTGCAATATACTCTGTCTTGTCTGTGGATATGTTTTTGCCTCTGAATATCGTGACGTATCCAATAAATTGCAAATAAATGCAACTGCACAACGCCAGGCCATTGTAAAGTATTTATAATAGCGGTGACTGAAAATTATGCTTCCAACCAATTATGCTTCCTACTCCTTGGTGTTGCTTTAAATGTTATGTAAAATGTAATAGTACCATTTTCCACGATCCTACAGCACCTTTAATGTTTTGAAAACAATGCAGAGAGGCCTAATCATCTCACCATGTCAAAACTGAATTGAAAATGATGTTTATCTCGGGGCTAGAGAAAAAAAAACTTGTAATGTTTGTACCATCGGTGGGATTGGCGAACTCCCTCGGAACAGAAGCGCCATCGCCGTCCAGTCCAGTTGGGTCAAGATGGGTCTGAGACGTGCCTGTCTGGATGCCCTCTCTGTCTGCGTGGTCTTCATCTGAGCGAGAACTCTCACCCGTGCGGCGAAATTTCACCACTCTTTAAAACACAGAAACAAACATACAACAATTACATACAACTATTATGTATCTAATTAAAGATTCTTTGCCAGTCTTTAAAAACAAAGAACACCAACATATAATAATCAACACAATCTACACAACCATACTATGTTCAAACTGACTTAAATCTCCTCTTTCCCCATTCTGTTCCTTGGTTTGAACGTCAGCAAGTTGTCTTGACCACCTACATGCCTAAATGCATTGAATTGCAGCCATGTGATTGGTTGGTTAGCTATTTGTGTTAGTAAGCAAATTAACAAGTGCACCTAATAAAGTAGCTGGTGAGTGTAATTCAATAAAACTTAACCACTCTTTAAAACAGAGATAAAAACCAATAACAATCGATGTCTGTTGTCTATTTAAATAAAAGAAACACCACTCTTTAAAACAAAGAAAACAAACACATAATATTTTCACTTACTTAATATAGGCTATATGTAAATAAGTTGTGTTAGGATTTGATTTGGTTTAAAAGATTTGGTTTCAGTATTACAATCCTTGCTATCTATTTAAATACATGTATGTATACTACACACATATGTGTAGATAGTTTAAAATGTATTGCAAACAGATGCAAAACAGATATTTACACAGAGGTATTTTTCCTTACTGTTAGTTTTTGGGGTCCCTTCTCATTGTTTACTGCCATAGCGCACGATAAAAATCAAAGAGTTGCAATAAATCCATTTGCAAATTTGTAACACCTAACATTAAGTAATTTCTGCAGGAACACTACTTCTTACCGTAAAAATGTTATGCTGACGCATTTCTAAGCTTATCAAGATCTTCAGTAAATGAAACGCATGCAACAAATGAATCTGAAAATGTAGTATGGTAAGGTCTAATCATCATTATTGTTGAGGAAAAAAACATGGCTATTTTTTGTGTCAGATTATGCACACATTAGAAGTTTTTAACATGCAGACTGTATGAAGTTCAAAGCACAGATGCGACTACACCTATCATCACAGAATTGGGTAGGTTTCAGCAAGCTTTGTAAGACGAGATCTCCTAAAGGTGAATTCAGTGATACTGATGTGATCTTGCCTTTGTTTGTGTTTATAGTTATATTTCCCAGCATAAGCTTTTGCCCATCACAACTGATTTTATATCTGAACTATGAACAAAATAAAACACGCAAGAAGCTCACCCCTACCTAGTTCACAAGCTGCCTAAGGAAATGGGGAGTTATAACGGATCATGAAGAGGTACTAGGCCTCTTCATTGAATGGAATGAAGACATTCTGTGTTTACAAAACGCTTACAATTGCTGAATGCACTTGTGAGAACGACCTGAGGACTGTGCACAGGCTTTGGCGTTACGCACATTCGGGAGACAGACGGTAAAAGCAAACGAGCGCTCTTTACAGAAATCGAGGAGGGCGTTGAGTGCGCCCTAATAGACATCATCAGGCCCTGATCTAAGCCCTATAGGTGCACGGTTTGGAAATCACCACCTGGGGGTCTGTACAGGTCCAATCGTTCCTCGGAACAACCCAAATGATAGCCCACACCTACAATGCTTATTGCGTTTTCCCGTTGACACTGTCCTCAAAATCTTAAAAAAAAAAAAAAAAAAAACAGCAAATCATTTATAAATTTGCATGGATGCCCGGGTTGTGGTAGTAGGCTTTCTGTTATTTTTTTTACTCACGGAAGCTGTCGTAGCTGGAACAAATCTTCATCCATTATGATGGCGTTTTTAAGGTACACTGTCCTCTAAGTGTAGATAATTTCTACATCTTGGTGCGAGCAAGCGAGATTTCAGCACCATAGTGGACTGTCACCAACACACAGCTGCCTATAGACGTCGGCGGTACCACAAACAAGATGCGTTTGTTCTTCAAAATAAAAGTAGTGTACGTAAGTGATGTGACTGGCGACTGCTATTTGTAAAGGGCAGGGAGGAAGGAGGGTACAACTTGTTCGTGGTGAGTGGTGGTGGCAGCTACAGTGGTATTATGCAAGAAGGCCTATGACCCAGACACATTTAAAGCATTATGTAAGGAGTTCAGATCTGAGCAAGTGATGGTATTGCCAAATACACTGTACAAAGATAGAACCACACAAAGTGATTTTATATAAGTCAAAAAATATTTAAACCATTTATCATTTCAATACCTTTATTGTCATTGTACAGTTGCCTGTACAACCAAAACTAAACAGCAAGGCCAGAAAGGTGCAAGATGAAAGTATCAAAGTGTCAAGTACACAAAGAGCAAGGAAGAAGGGAGTATATACAAATTGTAATACAAATAATAATACAAGTAATACAATATTAAATAATAAGTGGTGAAGCATGAGCTATGACTAGTACAGTAGTAGTAGTAGTAGTATTGCACTGTGAGGTAGGTATGGATATTGCACAGTTTTGAACATAGACAACAGCAGCAGTGGAGTAACAGGCCCAAATTACACACACACATGCACATATGCGCACATGCACGCACACACACACACACACACAGCAGCAGCAGAGCGACAATGAGGTGAAGTGGCTATGAAAACAGAATACGGAAAGCACTATCACTGTTCCGGTGCATTTAGAGACAGCCCCTGAAAAGATGTTCTTTAGTGTGTTAGTTTTGCACTTGATGGATGTAAACCTTCTTCCAGAGGATAGCATTTTGAACAGGTGGTGGTTGGGGTGAAGGTGGGCTTTTCTGCAGTTCTGGTGACCCTCTGTAGACTCTTCCTATCGGGCACCGTATATTACTAATAGGCCTGCTGTACACAGGGATCACTGTGTACTGTTACACAGGGATTACTTTAGCAGGCCTATTAGTAATATTCAAACGACAAGGCAAGTATACACACACACTGTATGGTTGAAAAATAATTACTGTCCCCTTTTATTTTGACAGAAAAAAGTCGCCTTGGCAGCCATATTAAAAGTTATTGTAGATGAAAGGACAGCAGCAGGTATTTTTTTTTGTACGCAAGGCATTTTTCTTTCTACTGACTGGTGCATGTGGGACTTCGAAGGGATTACTTACTTACGACAAGTAAGTTGAGTTGAAATGATTGGGATACTGTTGATTTTCCTTTACTTAGGAGGTTTGCGTACACTGAAGCATTCAAATCTAGGCTTGTTTTCATGGTGTTGTCATTTTGTATCCTGCGTGTCGTCTCGATATAAAGAGCTCTAGCTCTTGCACAGCTATGTCGCAATGTAATTGAGGGGGTTGGGGGTATAGCTGCTAACTCCTAACTCCCCCACATGCAAGCCTGCAGGCGTACACCCGTGTACTACGTTCTTTGCCTGGCCTACACGTTTGCTAGTTTGTGTGTTCCTGCGTGCGCGCATGTGCCGATAGGGGCAACAAAGCTGATAGTTGAAAGTCAAAGATTTAAATTTTGTCTTTTCTCTTGACTGTCGAGACGATTCCTTTAAACCGAAGAAGCTGATGTGACTCGAACTTGAAGATAATACGGTAACTGATTGCATGAATGAACGAGACGGCGATGTCACATTAAGTTTCGAAAGTGGTATCACTAGTAGCTTCCGGGTAGCGCTTTACACGCGGCTAGCATCCAGTATGCCATTCAGTGTTGCCAGATACTGATGAAATCCAGCTGAAATGTTGAAAAACCACCAAAACCCACGAAATGCAACATTTACCTTTTCTTTTAACATTTACTGCCACAGCTGCCTAATGTACCACTATACAGCTAAAGTCCACTTGTAACAAGTAGGCCTAACAGCCAACACATGTTGTATTATTGTCATTATTCCCGCATTGATGAGTAAACCCAAGGGCTAGTCAGTATTGAGTTAGAGAGGCATCTGGTCAGTGCCAAAGTTTTTTTTAAAACTGCCTAGTTTCCGCCACCATTTCACCTATGCTGCTTCGGCGAGTGCTCCTATCTCAGCTCATGTGTCAAAACTGAAAAAAAAAAAAGGCATTATAATACAAACACAAAAGGACCATAAACAGGAATGATATCAATTTAAAGATCATAAACAGTAACAATATGCTATGCAAACATCAAGAATGTGAAAACTAAGATCTCATATTTTTGAATGTTTAAATTTAAGATATGCATAATAGTTTGTGATCATGAGTGTGAATGTCTGTGTCTTGCGTTTCATTACTTTAAAAATATGAGATCTTAGTTTTCACATTTTTGATGTTTGCATAACATATTGTTACTGTTTATGTCCTTTAAATTGATAGCATTCCTGTTTATGGTCCTTTTGTGTTTGTATTATAATGCCATTTTTTCAGTTTTGTCTTGCTTTTTGTGTGCTGTACAATAAAACCCTGCTCAAAAATGACCTTGACAGTGCAATTGGTTTAATTGTAACACAAAGTTTGTTTGGGAGCTTTTCCTGTAAATGACATGCTACCCTATCATTGACTTCCATTGTATTAAAAGAGCACAACATGTGGTGGAAAGAGGTACTGCCGATC
This sequence comes from Coilia nasus, assembly GCA_027475355.1. NCBI lineage: Eukaryota > Metazoa > Chordata > Actinopteri > Clupeiformes > Engraulidae > Coilia > Coilia nasus. The sequence continues at coordinate 34,081,247 of CM050217.1, forward strand.
AATCCAACTCCATGGAATTACTGACATTTTTTCCCAAACATCATATCTCAATAAAGAGACTCGGCAACAAATCCAAATTTTGGACAAATGATCCTCACATACAGGATGATTATGGAAAAATGTTTTACAAATCCTGTGAACTGTCCACATGGTGAAATTACAAGATGAAAACAGCCTTTTTGAAAATCAAGCCTAACTTCAAGAAAATACACTGACCATATGAAAACAATATCAACAAAGGTTAATGCATAGGCATGACATTATAATCTGTATATGACTGGGAAAAATAATCTGAGAAATTTGTGTGCCATACTTTTTGAACGAGAAGCCCTCAAAAGTGGTGGTGTCATTTCACATATTGAATCTATAGCCGTTTTCACAGCTTTTGAGAGGAAGAATTACACAAGGTACATCTGATCTGATTTGATTTTTGAATTCTACAGGAAAATGCATTTCTTTTCACATAGTTACACTAATGTGTGTGGAATACTAAAAGAGCCAGCAATGTCGGAAGTTGAGCAAAAGGTTTGTTCCCCAGAATACACAAAATGACCTGAAATTTCAAAGGGCTGTAGTTTTGGAGCTATTAGTGATACAGACTTAATATTTAAGATTTATACATAGGTTGGATGTACAAACAGCTGTGATTTTTTTTCAGATTTTTTGGAGAGGGTGACTGCCGGCCATTGTTCGATTTGACACGGAATGACCCTGAGGCGTTCTTTGGAATGGTTATTAATTTTCTATATAGGCACACATATGAAGTAGTCCCTGCTTTCCGACCATATCACGTTTATGTATCAATGCGCCAAGTTCATGGTGAACTAAATAAATAGTAAAGATTTGACAGCTTTAGCAAATGACGAGCAGATGGAAGAACACAGAGTTGCAACATGTTGCTGTATATTAGCCTGGCTATCGCGACTTGTCAATGCTCTGCGAGCATTGGTCTGGCCAAGCTGTGTTGTAAACCCATTTCTCAGAAGGCGGGCTTAACCCGCCTCTTTGAAATGCCTCTGTTTCCTACTGGACGAAGCTTCAATCAATCACACCCCTCTGCCCTCTGACGTAAACCCAGCAAAAGAACCTGCTTGATCCCCGTTATATATACAGTCTATGCTTGATCCAAACAAAAAGTAGTAGTAGCCTGTAGTCATATAGAAATGGCGTTAAATTATTTTTGTCGGACTTGTGAGGTGAACATGAGAGTGGCTGGTGTTGGTCATTTAATATTGATATTCGAAAAACGAATCAGTGCGATCAAAGGCGAAATGACCACAACAACAGCGTTCTCGCAAAGCCCAATCGACTTGGCTACCAGCGGGGCTAACTGCTAAATTAAACTTTTACCGAAGCCGGTCGATAGCATTGCGAAAACGTCCTTTCCCGCAACAAATGCTTCAAGGGCTGCCCTTTGCTGTATTTTCAGAGAGAACTTCCCTTTGAATTCGTCCAAAACAGCAGCTACAGCTGCATTGAAATCTTGCGTTTGCTCCACGTTCGCCATGTTGACAGTGACTGAGATAGATTTCCGGTTTCCAAACTACCGCGTCATTGCCATTTTGAAATGCTCGATTTTCATTGGACCCATATTTCTGCCGGAGCAGAAATGGTTTAGATAGGCAGCTTGGCCAGACTGACTTGCTCGCGAAATGAAAATGCAGCGTCATAGGCAGTATGGGCACACCCAGGCTAGCTGTATATGCCTCTGAGATCGTCTTTTTAGTGTTGTCACGCTGTGTTTGGACTGTATACTAATGTGATTTTGCTAAGCACGGTTTAACAGAACTTTGGAATAGCTAGCTTGACAACCAAAGGCATGGAACTAACGACTAGGTCATGGCCATAGCAATCATGGTGCATATTCTGTTAGTAATGCCCTCTGCTCTCCTGTCATCACATGCTCGCCTTCCCAGCAGTGCTGTGATTGTAGGTTGTTCTGATGCACTTGTTCCATGAAGCACAGTTGCATACACACTGTTGAGGTGGTAACTCACTGAAGTAGTTGAACTGTTTATTTAAACGTAGCACCACGCAGAGTACATTTGGCTTTCCTTTTGTCTTGACCGCTTCATGCTTTCTGAGCTGGGTCTCTCGCGTTAACATTTCACGTTGCTCACAGCGGCACTCTCTATTAGCGATTAACTGACAGTTAATTTCATTTGTTCGACCAAATTCTTATCGACAAATAATTGATAGTCGATTAAAATGTTTGCATCCATAATTCCATCTCATCAGTACACACGCACGCACGCACGCACACACACACACACACATACACACATCTTCCATACAACAGTTACACAGACTCACTAATACTAATGATTGAGGTACACAAAACCGGTTAATAAAGGGAAGTAAATGAAGTTACACTCATACAGAAAACCCCAGAATTCTACACTGGTTGATAGTCGTTGAAGCCTGATGGTTGTAGATTCAGGACAGGTATTACTGTGCTGGACTTAAAACAGATGGGGGCTGTCGATTAGCTCAGGGACATGTTGAATATGAATAAACCATATACTCACAACTTATTTGTTTTCTTAGTCAGCTACTGAAGATTGTCTTGTATTGTTTATTTCAGGTCCAAGATGTTCAGAGGCTGGGGACTCATTGGCGGGGTAGTTGCTGCGTTGGCAGCTGGTGTCTATGTGCTGTGGGGGCCTATTTCAGACAAAAAGAAGATGAGAAAAGGTACTTGTTTGCCTTCACTGTTTTTGATGAACCAGTCAAAGTCAAAGGTGGCATATAGTTAGATTTTACAGTCGCAGTGCATAGTCAAATACCGCAATTAACATTTTGTATAAGGTCCCACCTTTAAAGGTTTTGAACTTTTTAACATGGGTTAATGTAAAAAAGTATTTAATTCATTTTATGTATTTATTTGTTGTATTTAAACTAAATAACTAATAATTAATAAGAATTTAAACTAAACAAACAAACTCAGTGCACAGTCACTGTTATGTAGATAACGCATTGTAATGTCATGTGAGACAGTGCAAATCTTGGCTATTTTGTTCCAACAAATCTGACATAATCCAGAAACTTAACTGAATAGGTGCAAGTGTGATTAGCCTAATATCAAAGTTGAAGTAAAATGTCTGCTTGAGTGTCACAACCTAGTTAATTACATTGTGTGCAACATAATGTATGTGCAAGATGCAGACCTACAATCTGATTTTAATCAGGTACAAAAACCCCTTATAGGATTAAAGTTGATATAATTGCTAAAAAAGCAAAATCCACGGTCTTCACACGCTCACACTCTCTTTCTGATTATACAGTTTTATCACAAAATAGTACTTCAATAGAAAGGGTAACCTCCTACAAATACCTAGGTATTTTGCTGGATGATACATCTTTTGGGGCTCATATTGAGAACCTTCTGAAAAAAAAAAAACTCAGATCCAAATTAGGTTTTTACTTTAGACTGAGGAGGACTTTCCATGCTTAGCAAGACAAAGACCGATAGAAAGCACATTCTTATCAGTATTAGACTATGGTGACATAAGTTAAACTAGATGTTTTAGATCATTCAGCCTAGCGTTTCACTACAGGTGCAGCTGCTGGGACTTACCACTGTATTTTGTATGAAATGATACAAAGGTCCTCTCTTTCTCTCCAAAGGAAACTTAATTTATTGAACGTTATTGCAAAATCATTAATGGGTAAATTACCTCTATACATTTCAAACCTGCTTACATATCATGCTAGTGTTTACAGTACAAGGTCATCAAATAAGATACTATTAGTCATTCCTTCAACTACTACAGAACTTGTTAAAATGTTTTTTTCCTCTTATGCATCACATATCTGGAATGAACTCCGAAACACCTGAAGTCTACAGTAACTTCAATCTCAATATGTTTAAAAACCTTTTAAAATCAACCCCTACAGAACAGTATAGAACACACATTTTTTTATTTTTTTATTTATTTATTTATTTTTATTTATTGTTGTTTTTTTTCCTTTCCTCTTGTGTTGTAACTGTAACAGGGCTGGTTCCTGGCCTGCTGAATTTGGGGAACTCCTGCTTCCTGAACTCGTTACTCCAAGGCCTGGCGTCCTGCCCGTCCTTCATAAGGTGGCTGCAGGACTTCTCTGGCACGAGGCAGCGGGGAAGTCAGCTGTCCACAACACTTCTGCAGATGCTGAAAGGTAAATAAGACTTTACCAGAATGTCTCAAACATAAATAAAATTACCTTGTTTTACAACAAATGAGGCTAGCTCAAAAGTTGGAGTGTCCAGACTATGCTGTATAAGCTACAGTTATTATTTGCCTCTACTAATTACGTAATACATACTAACAAGAATCCATGTTCATGGTTACAACAAGGCCGCCCTAAATCATTTAATCATTTGTGTTTCTCTGATGATGTTAGACTAGTTACAGTGGCAAGACTTTTACTCCCTCTAGCTGATTTGTCCACCTCTGGTATTTAACATGAAAGTCCACAAATTAAAGGTTGAACCTTGAATTTGCAGCTCTGTCCAGCCACAGCCCTGCGGAGGATGATGTTTTGGATGCAGGGTGTCTCCTGGATGTCCTGAGACTCCAGAGGTGGCACATCAGTTTATTTGAAGAGCAGGTATAAATATTTTGAAGCTCTGAAACAAGCACTACAGTATGTAACAGTGATTGTGTTTACATGAACTTCAGTATCCTGAATTTTAGACTTACAGTACATTGGTTTTGATCTTGGTATGCAGGATAAGGTGTTTACTTTAACTTTGAGAAACCTGTATATTAATATTCCTGTTTGTATCATGACCACTAGTGTCCTGATTTCTGATATTAATATCCCTGTTTGTATAACAAACACTAGTGTCCTGATTCCTTCCCGATTTCTGATATTAATATCCCTGTTTATATGATAAATACTAGTGTCTCGCTGCCTTCGTTAATTAAAGTCGAATGGCAAAATTTGCGCTTGCGCACACAGTAGCCAACTGTCAGAGTAACCGGGGGAATTATTCGGGAAACCTAAGCCGGGAAAAGATGTTTGTATGTGTAAAAAGGAAGCCGGGATACTTAAGTATCTTGATCGTAAACAGGATTGTAGTATCCATGTAAACACACTCACTGACAATCACTCTTTTAGTTGCTATGCTTGTCACATGCTGTGGTTCTTGCATTTGCTAGTGTTGTTCTGAATTTAAAGCCGGCATTTTAAAAAGGTTTATTCACTTACTTATGTACGTATGTTCAGGAAATGGTACATCTACTAAAAGAAAAGCTTAATGGCTTTGTTTTGCAAGAGAAAATGTAGTCATAAGAGCCTTCTATTTGAAGACTCGAGTCACTTGAGTGAACTTATCTTAACTCATCTCAAACATGAGAGATGATGAAACCAAAGATTGAGGAAACCTGTTCATCAGAAATTGAGGAAACATGTTCAATTGAAGTACTGATTTCACTGACAACAATAATGCAGGCAGAATATTTTCCTGCACGGCCATTCACATCTAGAATTGTAACTATAAAGATAATTATAACTATAACTGTAAAAAATGTTTAACTTAAGTGAATGGTGTCATTCACATATCAACTATAACAACAGTCTAAACAATGTCATAGGGATCACTTTCAGAGCAATTTTATGAGCTATAAAAGCACTGTCAGACAATCAGAATTCATAAGAATTCACAGGACATCATGTTCTTTTAGATGTTTAAATCATGACTAGAATGTTGCCGTTAAAATGTCGTTCTTCAGTGTGGACGCCCATATCGTTGTAGTTACTGGGTGTTCACATCAGAAGCAACCAGAGCGACGGAAGTCGTTATTTCTCTATGGAGAGTCGGCGAATTGGGCGACCAGAGCGAATTTACCGGCAGCGAAGCGAATTGGGCGACCAGAGCGAGAAGTTGAAAGTCAGTTAACTTTATGGTAATGAGCTATGACACAGTTTTGCGAAAACCAACCAGGATACATAGATTTACCAACGTCTGTTAATTACCGAGCTGAATCCAAAGTCCATTGGCTAATCCAACATTCCAAATGATACATCATGAGCGAACAAGGCGAATTCAACAGCGAAGCTTCTTCAGCGACCTCGGCGACCTGTTCACTTTGGTCGCTTCTGATGTGTACGTACAGTTATAGTTGTTGTTGTTGTTTTGTTAAAAATCATGGTGTGAATGGACCGTAACTGTGAATTCATCAAACCTTACAGGACGCTCATGAGCTTTTCCATGTCCTCACGTCTTCTCTGGAGGAAGAGCAGGACCGCCAGGCCACAGTCATCCACCTGTTTGACATGCAATCGCTAGAGGTAAAAAGAACAAACAAACAAAAAAAAAACAATAATTGATCATTTTTTTATTGTAACATTTTACTGTTTTGAATTCAGGAAGGTATCCAGTGAAGTAAAACGAATGTACAGTAAAAATGTACCAGACATGGATAGTTATAGCTTTGTTGTAGTTTTTTGTCTTGTCTTTTTCTTTTAGCATTTTTACTCTTAGATTTACACTTGTGTGTGTGTGTGTGTGTGTGTGTGTGTGTGTGTGTGTGTGTGTGTGTGTGTGTGTAGTTGTTTATTTGTTTGTTTATTCTTTTGTACAATGCACAGCACCATGTGCCATTTCGGCACAATGTATACTTGTGTGTGGTTTCACTGACAGATAGACAGTCTTGAGTCTTGATTCTTCATACCTGACGTATCTGATCTCTAAAATTTGACTTCCTCCTGCCCACCCCTCCCCCAAACTGTAGACTTCCTCAGAGTCAGGAGAAAAGAGTCTGTCGTGCAGAGTTCCAGGTAAGAGTAACTAGTCTGTGGATTTTAAGTCCTAGTTTAAATAAAACAATGTACAACAGCAAACAAATAATAATAATAATTTGAAACTGTTGTCCTGGTAGGGCCATTCCATTCCATTCCAAGTCTTAGGAGGAACCAGCATCCGTTTCATGGGCGCCTAATGAGCTGTATGGTGTGCAAGTGTTGCAGACAACAGGTATGCCATAGGTATGTAGGCTACAATGAGAGAGTTGTTTGTTTGTGAAGAAAGAAGAAGTGGGTCATTTTCTCACACAGCATATCCACTGGTTTTCTCCAGTCCTCAGATGCTTTGTGCCAATTGTGGAGTCAAGTATGTTTATGCAAAGTGATTGACCCAATTAATAAATAATGATGGTTATTATTACTGAATAAAAATAATAAACAACAACTAACATACTGTATGCAGGGGTTTAGCCTAGGCAGTTTTACGTTATCTAAACAACTAGCCATCATTAATTAAATATTTCTTATACACATAACTATTAAAGAAATTGATGAGTGGTTTTAGGCTATAAAAAAGCCTCAAGTAAGTGTGCATAAAATTCTTTGTTAATTCTACTACTTTCTGTTTTTGGCATCTAAGTAACCGTTAGTGCGGTGTACTGTTTGGAAAAAAAAAAATAATGTTTGAAATTTGCCCTGCAGAGCCCAGTTCGGTATGACTCATTTGACAGCTTGTCCCTCACCATCCCACCCGTACAGCGGGTAAGAATGTGCCTGGTTCTGAGTTACTTATATCTGTATGTTCAGCACTCACCACTTGATCGTAATCATTGCTGTACTACTTATAAAGTCAACGTTTTGTCTTTAGGGTCAACCTGTCACATTAGAGCAGTGTCTTCAACACTTCATCTCGTCAGAAACCGTCAGTGAGGTGGAATGTGTTAATTGCACAAAGGTACGTATTTTCAGTAATCACCTATATTACTCCTGTGTTTGCTTGTGAAAGTGACCATCTGTAGGCCCGTCACAATAACAAATTTTGCTGGACTATAAATTGTCCCAGAAATTATTGTGATAAACGATAATATTATTTGTTTCAGCTAATATAATGATAATACAAGCACACCCTTTCAAAGATGAATAAACTTTCATTTCTAAGGAATATTTAACACTGGAACTGGAATACATGTTAAATATTCAAAATAAATAAACAAAACATAACCAAAAACAATAAATAAAATGGAAATTAAAAACCACACAAAACCAAAACAATACATAAAATGGATTATCAAGTCTCTGTAAACAAAATAGCACTTCAGTCTCTTTGGTAAAGACAGAGACACGTGGAAAACAAACAAACATGCAAATGGAAATTATCGAGGATGGAATCGAGGAAGTTGTTACGCTCATTTTAAGTTATCATGCGAGTCATTGATTTATGGCTTACCTAAACATCTTTTTTGTCACGGATGTCATAATAATAATGAAATTAATACATTATATATTTATAAGATATTGTATATATTTATAAACTGCTGTTCAAACAGAAGATGAACTCAAAGTGCAAATAAAATGACCACAAGACAAATTGTTTTGCAGTTATGCAAATCATGTTGAAATCATGTTGTGACTGGTAGTAGTAGAGCAAAAAAAAAGATACTTTATTTTTCCTGAAGGAAATTAAGGAATTCCGACTTGCATTTTGTGAAGGAAATCCTGGTGCATACTTTTAAAATGGATAAAAAGTAATGGATGACATTTTATACAACAGTTAATTCCGATTGAACTATTTAGCAATTTCTGATTGGACGAGACGCATTCTAAGCGTCACTAGGAGTGAGCATATCCCACAGTATACCATAGAAGACTTCTCACAGTTGGTAATCACTCACAAGATTCACAAGATTTTACGTAACTGTTAAAATTTCACACCAGCATTCCATTACATATAGCTTATAAACAAGTGAGAGAGAAGAGCAAAAAAAAAAAAAAACGTAATTGAGTGCATTTATGAACTACGGCAGACTTTTGACAAGACACCCTAGAGTGCAGAACAGCAGCTGAGCATTAGGCCTAGTTCGGACTGTAAACAACAAACAACAGCGCCTGCACAGTACAGTGGAATGTCTAAATTAACATGTAGGTAGAAATAGATACTTGTTGCATAGCAACCACAGATGCTGTTAACTCGAACTGGAACTATTTTATGGAGCGGAGACTGGAGCGAACTGAGATACAATTGCATAAAACTTTAAAAACAAATTTTTAAATTGTGTCTATAAACTAATTGTGTTGGCAATGGAACCGTTGTATAAAAGCAGTATAACACTTGTGTTCGTGAGGGTGTTCGAGGATGTCCGGGTGAGGCCGGCACGAAGCCGAAGGCTCACGTTATATTGCTTAAATAATGATTGCCCTGCAAATGAAAAAGCCTAATAGCAAAACTATAGAGAGCATGAACTGAAAATAATTACATACATGTTCCCACAGATGCAGGCAGTAGAGTTCCGAAATGGACATATAGGTGAAAATCAGAGGTCAACCTTCATTAAGCAGCTGAAACTCGGCAAGGTAACCGGTCCACACCCTTTTATTTGTTTTACTATTTTAATTTCTTGTTGTGTTTCCTTCATGGCCTGACACTCAAAACAAGTGGATCGGTTTGGATCCCCATCTCTTTGTGCACACATGACATGACTTTGAAAACCTCTTACATGTGTTCACATTGTAAATATCACAGTGTTAACATTCATGAACATTTAGGAATGTACTTTCTGAATGTGTACAAACACTTACCAAAGAAAATGTGCATGCATTGATTTGAAATGCAACATCATTGACAAAGTGGAATTGTTCATAAATACATCCTTTATAACACTGATGCCACTATGAGGTGATGCAGAGACAGAAGTTCTCTTAGGGGCCAATTCTCCCCTGCGTGTAAGGGCGCGTAAGTGATAAAAGCACGCAACTGCGCCCATGCGGATTCTACTGTTGACTTAAGTCTGTCATTTACATGGAAATCAGTCATTTACACGCTTCGGGAGGAGCAACCCCAAAATGAGGGATTGTCGCATGTAAATGAACACTACGCGCATTCTACCCTCCACTAAAGCGGTTTTCTCTTTACGCGCCTCAAAGGGCTGTAGTAAGGTCCAGCGCCACTAAAAGGCGAAATTAAATGAGTCAGTAATGTTTTGTTGTTGATCCTTATTCTTTAAAGGACAACGTTTCTCATAGCCATGACATTATTTTTCTAAAATATCACGTGATATCACAAAAGAACCTGTTCTCCAATTAGGTCAATTACAAACAAACGACAATGAATGAATGGATTAATAATTTTTTAATTACGTAATTGGCGTGAATATAAACATGACCAACATCCTCTCATAATCAGAAACCAAAATGCCATCCTTCTACCTGCTCACACTCCTGCGTCAATGGGAGAGAGAACGCCGAGGTTGAAGATGCGCTGTAGGTCACGTTTACAGGTCTAGATAAACATCCTGGGTTTCACATACGCATAAGAATATCGCAGAATAGAACACAATTAACACAGGTTATCACAATGTGTTTGTTGCGGTTGGGTTGGAAAGCCACAGCGTTCGGGGTAACAATCGCTTGTTTGTCATGACATTCAGTTGGACACGAAACATCGGAGTGATTTCAGTTCTCAAATGTGAGCATTGTAACAGAGCTCAAATAATATAAGCTGTACCGTTTGAGTGCCTAGAATGTAGGCTACTCTCTGATTTTTCAATGAACAGTGTTGCGCTTTACAACGAATATAGCTGTAGCTGTGGCATATATATTTGTAAAACCGGACTTCTTAAAGTAATGGGCTAGAAAGATCATTTGCACCACTTGTTTGCTTGCATATTCAAATTTAAAGTTGCTTTCTGTTTCCCACAGACTGCCACTGCTTTTATATGTGTAGTCAGAAAGTCCATGTCCCATGTTTTCTTGGTAGACGTAATCCTTGCACTTGGCACTGACGTTGCTTTCATTTTACATATATCACGCCCATGTTGAGTTACGCGCTGTATTTCAGAGTTAAGCACTAGGGGAGTGGCAGAGGTTCAGAGGGGAGAATCCGCGCAAGATGAAAGTGCTTAAAAAGTGCCTGCGTAAAAAAGACTTACGTGCCTATGGGAGAATCGGCCCCTTAGTCCCTTATCAACATGACAAATTCCAGATTTCCAAAAGGCCAGTAATTTTTACATACTGCTGATCACGGAGGTTCTATATAACTTCATTATGTTTCATGATGTTACATTATTAACAGAGGTCCTGGACAGCTAATTTGTATACATGGCATCTTGCACACTAAAATACCACATTTAAATCAGTGCACCTTACATTCTACTGACCTGTACAAATGGAACATATAACTGAAAATGTCCATTTAAAAAGCAGCTGAAAACGTTTTGCATACTGTATCAATGATACAGAACAGTTGTCGAAATGAGCACAATCTCTCCTTCACCAGATGTTTCCAGGAAGCTGTTACATTTCTGGTGCAATTTCTGTGTACCCTGGAGGTCTTTGGGGTTTACATTCCGACTTTCTTTTGTTATGAATGCCTGACAACAAAATTTTGCTGTTCCATTTCAGTATATATGGTAGCCCACATAGTAGTAGCCTAGTAGTCTACATTTCCCATGATTCCCTGTTCAACTCCAATGTGATATCTTCTACTTTTTGATGCCGCTTCACTTTTAAATTCAGTGGCAAAGTTGACTTAGAGTCCTGGTCATGTGGACAGACATGAAAAGGGCATTTCTCTAGAGGAGAAACAAGGAAATGTTCCCCTTCTAGAGGCAAGAGGCAAAACCAAAACATAAACAGAATTTGTGGGCTGTAAATGAAATACCAAAATAGGAATGTTCTGTTGTCATCAGTATTTCAATTTTACAGCATCTCTGACATATTACAAGCATTTTATGATAACTTTCTGTAATTTATTACATTACATTACACTTAGCAGATGCTTTTATCCAAAGCGACTTACAACAAGGAGGATACAGCAAGCTAAGGGAACACAGAGTAAACAAAGGCATGGCAAACACCCCCCCCGTCTACTCTCACACACGCACTCACACAAGCACCAGACACCAAGGTAAAGAGTTGTAGGAAGGGAAGTAGTCTTGGAAAAGCTTCACAAGCTTCTTAAAGGTTGAGAGGGATGTCACTGCTCTTGTAGGGACTGGTAGGTTGTCCCACCATTGAGGGACAACGACAGAGAACAGTTTAGAGTGAGGTCACCTTGTGTGAGGAGAGGTTTGTTCGGTTCGTATTAGAGGATCGCAACACAGATGTAAGCCTTTATTATGACCTAGACATAAGATGGGGCAGATCCAGATGTGACTTTGTAGGCTAGAGTCAAAGCCTTGTGTTGAATTGTCTTAAATGTCTGATATGTAGCACCTTTAATGTATGTGTTCTGGACCCTGTGTTTTACCAGCTCCCCCAGTGCCTGTGCATCCACCTTCAGAGGTTGACATGGTCTAGCGAAGGCAGGCCCATCAAGAGACACGAACACGTGCAGTTCAAGGAGTATCTGTCCATGGACTCGTACAAGCACAGTTTCTTTGGTTCCAGCCCACAGCAGAAGAACTGCATTGCTCAGTCAGTACATTCCCAGAGCAGTGGTAAGTGGACTGGCATACGCTGCCCTTATTCTGCATTGTAACACCCACCAACGTATTAGTTTTGTGTTTGCATGATGTAATAAAAGTTGCAATTAATAAAAGCTGACTAAATGTTAACCTGTATGTATTTCCCCCTGTGCAAAGCATGACAACAATACAGTATATGACAATTGTAAACAAGCTTCTCTGGGAAATTATTACATTGGCAGAGGTATTACGTTTAAACAGTGCATATTTTTATTACGATGGTGATTTATTACGTTGGTGGGTGTTACACTGCATATATTTAGAAAATGTTGCCTCTTAGAATTGCCTTGACTTTGTTTTTCTAAAACAAACAAGATTCTTTTTAAGCTGTCTTTCTCTCCTAAGGGGGTTTTAGGAGCAACCGTTCAGATTTCAGTGAGATCTTTGTCTCATCCTTCTTAAATTTAACTCCTACGAAACATTGTCCAGTGAAGCCTGATAAAAGGCCAATCTGAGATCAGCTTACATTGTTCTCATACTGTCTCGTACTATTCTCTTTCTTCTAAGAGGGAAAAAACAGATGAAAAGCCAATACGATCTTGTTTATTTTTTGAGAGAGAAAAGTGAAGGCTGTTATATTTTTCTTAAGGCTGACCTTATTCTACCTTTACAAATGAGTTTGACAGCTGTCTACAGTCAGTGGTGGTGACGAATGTTTTCTGTGCTGTTCGCAGGTATAGATTATTGCAGCGTTACGCCTGTTTCCACCGGACACTTTCCTTCAGTTTTTCTGCCTTCCTCTTTTAGCCATCCCCTCAGCTCAGCACACAACCACAGGTACAGATAACACTAATGGACAAATGCTAAACCATCACATCAGTGTATTACTATACATGGGTTCTATTTATTCATTTTCAAGTATTTCTATACCTACGTATTTATTTATTTATTTCCAAGAATGGTATTTCCTTTATAGTGAAAATGCAATTCAGATTAGTATTTTTTGCCCAGAATTACTTCAGTCATGTTTACCCATGAGAACATCCGATTATTAATCAAAAATAGTTTTGTGGTTACATTTACAAAAAGATATTTAGCTAAACTTTAAAATAGAAAGCAATCCTAAACATTTTTTTCATTCAAAAAGTATCTTTGGTAAACATTTGATTTAAAATCCAAATGTATACTTTGAGGTATTTTGCCATTTGTGTTTATGTCTGTAGGAAGTAAAAGAGCACCACCCACAGACATCTCATTAACATAGCAGTTAGTGTGCATGTCAGTGAGCTTGAAAATGAAAATGCAAATTGTGGAATGAAAAGCCGCCAGAAGGTGTTGTTTTTAATTTATTTTTTTAATTTGACACATATTGTGTGCATTGTGAGGAAAAGGCAAAGCCAAAAGCCAAAAATTTTCATTTTTTCAATTAGCATTTACATTTAAAATCTGGCAATAATATACCAGGATGGAAACGAAAATAAATGACATATAGACATTTTAAAGGTATTGTTATTATTTGTTACAAATGGCTTATCAGGGAAATCAGAAGCCATCATTTTTCATTTTGGCAGGATAATTGCACTAAACAAATTAAAAGGGCAAAAAGAGTGCATTTCCATTTGACTGTCTTCATTATCATTTCTTTTTTGGCAGCTTTTACCTACCATATATGTCCTTTATCCTCAGGTGTTCCAAATACTTCTTCAGGCTGACAGCCGTTCTAGTTCACCATGGCGACATGCACTCGGGTCACTTCATCACCTACCGACGATCCCCCGCGTCTCCTCAGCCCTCCTCCTCACTCAGCTCGCAGTGGTTGTGGGTGTCCGACGACACCGTCCGCAAAGCCAGCCTACAGGAGGTGCTGTCGTCAAACGCTTATCTCCTCTTCTACGAAAGGGTCCAAAGACCCCCCCTTCACACAGAAGAGTCTGGGGTGGTCCATAAACCCCCCCTCTATCCAGACGACTCAGGGCTGATCCAGAAACCCCCCATCCACACAGAAGAATGTGGGATAGTCCATAAACCCCCCATCCACACAGAAGAATGTGGGATAGTCCATAAACCCCCCATCCACACAGAAGAATGTGGGATAGTCAATGAACCCACCCTCCCAACAGAAGAGTCTGGGGTGGTGCATAAACCGACCGTCCCAACAGAAAAGTCTGGGGTGATGGACAAAGGACAGCCGTCCCACTGATGCCTCTCTGACCCCAAATACACCTTGTGTGCCATACAATTTTTACGCTTTTACCTGTTAAGTACATGGTAGCTTATAGTAAATTACTGGGAATCCTCCACGGGCTACAACTGGTTCAAAATGTGCTTTCGGTCATATTCCAAGTTATTGGTATTTAATCAAGTTCTTCTGTTACAGTGGTAGCATTTCTCAGAACTGTTAGGCTGCTTTCCTATAAAGCTATTATGAAATTGATCATATACATTACTATGTGTTTAACAGGTAAATATTTGGAAATGAAGAAACTGTTTAAGAAAGTGTTGCTGAAAAAGCTGCTCCTGTGTACAATATCATCTCTGTGAGGTTCTAATTTCTTTCAAATCCTGTGGCTGTATATCAGTGTTTGCACATGTTTACACACCACAGCCAGCACCATGACAGCATGCGGAGGAAGCAGACGCACCAAAAATAAAATCCTCTCGCATGAATCCTGGTCTTTATGTTTTGTGTCTGAAGGTGAATGCATCTTAAAGTGGGTTTTGACATGGAATTGATATTTTTGCTCACACTGAGGTAGAATTAATGTCTTTGCTCACATTTACACTGTCTTAAGTGATTTCAGAAAAATAGAATTGAAAACTGCTATTTCCTTCACGGTCATCCTACACTGATTCTCCTTCTTCCTGCAGATGAACTCTGAGGAGTAATGAGGCCCCTAAACTCCACATAAGCCCAAGGGGCGGGGTCTTCTATAGTCTTCCCTACAAGGCAGCAGTATGAAGAAAAGTGAGCAACGGTGCAAGCTGTGGTGTGATATGAAGTGGATATAGACTGCTTCAAGAGGGTTCGATTACTAATAGTGTCATAGCTGTTGACACAGGGTTGCTGATTTAACATGCCCAACACTGTGAAACGTAGTGGAAGTAGTTTGGGAACAGAATAAAACGTTCAGGAACCGTTTTTGTAAAAAAATAAAAATGGTTTTCCATAATGTGTATGTATGTGAAATATGCACAAATTAAAACACAAATGTCTTTCTTTGACAACAGATGATTTAGCGATAGCTACCATGATGACGAGAATTTAATTTGGCCTTCAATGTATGCATGTGAACACGTGTACTTTTAAAAATACTACTTCTTTATTCTGTATGTTTTTTTTTATTCAGTTAATGAAAAATGACAAAGTAATACACAAGGCCAAATAATCATGAGCCTATTGGTCTGACACCCTTCTAGATCAAACCTATTACAAACACAGCTGTCATTTTTTCAAAAGTGCTTGTTGCCTCATTTTGATTGTGCAGCTTTTTTCGGTTTAATTGCAGTAAATTGCTATAACTTTCCCCTCTCCTAAATTACAGTAGTCACGATTCATAGATTTAAAATCAGGTTATTTTTGGTCTTATCCTTACAGCCTTCTGGTTTATTAGTTGAGAAGACCATGCAGACCAATTAGTGCAAAAGAGATTTCACTAGAACTTACATTAAATGGTGGGCGCAGTTGGCTAAGGAGTCCATAAATTCAGGGTCTCTGCTTAAAGTCCAACCCAAGGTCATTTACCAATCTTACCCCAACTTTTTTCCAATCATTTCCTGTCTCTTTCTATGGTCACATCCAATTACAGGCAAAAAAGCCCAAAAATAACTTTAAAATAAGTGAAAAGTACATTACAGAAGTTGCTCACTGCCTCCTTCTAATTCTGCTACATACATGCTTCTGTGTCCAGGTTAGACGGAGGGGGAAAAGAGCTGTCTCTACTGCCCGTACCTGGAGAGCAGGACTGGGGATGGACAAGGTCTGTGATGACCTGGTGGAGCACTTTTCTAGATGGTGAATACTCGTTGGAGTGAGGGTGAGGAAACTCAGATGGGCTATGCAAAGGGGGCAGGCTGGATTCCAGCTGTTGTTGCTGTACATCCTTGTTTCCAATAGGGACAGGGATGCGAGACGGACTGTTCTCCAGCTGGCCGTCAGTGCGTGGCCGAACTCGCGGCCTCAGCTTCATTTTATAAATGGAAGATGATGTCCACTCTGTCCTCTTCTGCCCCTTCTTAGCTCGCATGATTGCCATGCTCTCCATGTCCCCGTTGGCCAGTGAGTGTGATGGGGAAGTAATATCACCCGAAAGTGGCTCACTGAAGCACATGGGTGAGCTCTCACAGGAGGTCTGTAACAAGCAGGTATCAGTGAACCCCGGACGTGGCAAAGGGGAAATGAGAGGCAGGAGGAGATTGTCTTTGGGTCTGTGGTTGAGATCATTAGACGTGTCTGATGTGAGCTTCTGTAGAGAGGCACCTTCATCCACATCCCCGCGGTTTAATGAGTTTGACTTCAGGGGACTAAGTAAATGAGAAGGTTGGGACAGGCTCTGAGAGTTATTAAAAACTACATCACAACTATCTTCCACTGAACCAGAAATTGTAGGCAGTCTCTTTAGGTGTCTGCCAAACTCACCCAACTCCTTGCTGTCTGGAAGCATTGTCAAGGTCTGGTTTTGAAAAAAGGTGGGAGGTGGGCCATTCAGGGAACGAGACCTAAATTTAGTCTTTTTGGCTTCTCTCAGATCTGGAAATAGTCCAGATACTTTACCCCCTACATTTAGCGAGGACGTGGAGGAACTGGAGGAACAAGAGGAAGCTGAATCGATCAGATTCAGATCCTCAGAGGCAGATGTGGGAAGGACATTCGAGGTCAAATGCTGATCCTGTTGCTGTTTGGTAACCGGAAGCGTGTCCATCCCTTCTGCGCCTCTGTCTGGGCTAGTGAGCAACTGCTGATTCTGAGTGTTGGCTAGATACTCTGCTTCAAAGGCGCTGTAGAGGTCTTCCACCCTCTGGCGACCAAAACTGGGCAAATGCCGTAAACTGTAACTTAGTCCCGGTACTTCATCCTGGGATTCACTCTGAAGAGAGGGTCTTGGGTTAGACCTACTCCTCTGGGTGCGTGGTGTGCCAGAGCCATGGGAATGTGGAGATTGTGCAGAATGGTTGTGGTGATGGTGAGGAGAGGAGCGATGAGGCTGTGGAGAATGTCGACCAAACTGGGACAAAGTGGGCAGCAGTCTCCCCTTGCCAGGAGATAGAGTCTGTGACACAGGAGGACGGAATGACATTAACCCCTTCTTGGCAGGACTTGCGCTCCTTTTTCCTCTGATCGGGGAGATCTGTCTGAAGGAATGACCACCGCTGGCTCTACTGGAGATGCACGTTGCCTGTTTATTTTGCTGTAGGGAAGAGGCCGCTGGGTTTATGTCACTGGTGCGACCGCTGGAAGACAGCCTCTCATCCTGACTGAGAGACTCAGTGGTCTGGAGATGACACAGACCCTCAGGAAACTGAAGATGATTCTGTTCAGTATGGGCGGTTCGATGGCTATCAGCATACACGTGAAGTGGACTGTGACGAAGTTGAGTTTGAGATGTCTGTGTGAGGTGGTCTTGAGAAATGTTTCTTGTATGTGTCTGAGTTGGTTGCGGAACAGTAAGCTCCTTCTTTCCACCAACCCTTTCAATGACATGCCGTCCCTCTTTTCGATTGACAAGCAGAACTACTTCCTCCCCACGTTGTGGACCACAGTTGCTTTTGACGGAGGCTGTGGACAAATCACTGCCAACAGACAGCTTGTGTGTCAATGGCGCTGAGAAGTCTTTATTCCTAAGCAACAGAAGGACAGAAAAGGAACATGAATTAGATTAGTAAAACAAATACAACGTGATTTAGCATGTGTGTGTGTTTGTGCTGAATGATGCTGTTGAAAATTGAATGTTTCTTGGCATAACCTACATATGAAGCAATGTTTTTGATAATTTGTTAATAAGTGTGATCCCCTCTCTGAGACTACGGTTGTGTATTATTTCCACATTCCATATACAGTGGTCCCTCGTTGTTCGCCGGAGTTATGTTCTAAAAATAACCCGCAATAGCCGAAATCCGAGAAGTAGTCAGCTTTATTTTTTAAAATTATTATAGATGTTTTAAGGCTGTAAAACCCCTCACTCCACACTTTATATACTGTTCTCAGAAAGGCATTGACATTTTCTCACATTTCTCTCTTGTACTCTCAAAGTTGCAAACATACAGCACTTCAGAGTCACATAGCTAGCGATGGAAGATTTATGTAAATTTTACAAGCTGAGCGAATTCTGTACTGTACAGGAGATTGATTGACAATGTTCTACAGTCCCTTAGCCAATCAGGGCGCAGAACACAACACGCTGTAAAAAAAAAAAGCATGCACTAAAAAAAGTCTGCGAAACAGCGAGGCCGTGAAAGGTGAACAGTATTATAGCAAGGGACCACTGTATACTACTTTCATGTATACAAACTATGGTCCTGAGCAATTTGTTTTTTTATTCTTTTGTTTATATAAACAACCGGCATGGCTAACCATTTTGTCCGTATTTGACCGTAAAAAGTGACTTTGAGGCTTTTTTTTTCCGTGAAGGGAGCTAAAATTGTAAAGTCATATTTGATCTTTGAAAAAAATTAAATGTTATACAAACAGCGCTGGAAGCCATTTAGTGTATTTTCTATGCTTAGAAAGGGGACAAGTCATTTAAAAATATGCTTAGCAGTGTCAGGCTGGTACCCACCAGATTCGAGAGATGAGACCCCCTAAACTATCAAATTCTAACAAATAAAATGTATATATACTCTACTTCAGGGTTATTCCAAGGTTATGCTGAACTATTACAAATGTATAGTTATACAAACCTATTATGTCACCATGGAGAGGCGAGGTTCATTTCTAAGTGGATTTGTGTTTTATGCAGGTTAAATAAAAAATGTACCCAAGGTGTACCTCGTGAAAGTTTGGGAAGACTGCAGACTGAATGGGGTTTTTGAGGTCACGGAGATCACATGTAACTTAATTTAACTTAATTTATTAATTTAATTTGACCTTTAAATCCATTATAGCCACCAATTGTTATCTTGCCAGAGTCTATTTTACAAATTTGTCAAATTTACTGCATCCATCACTGGGCTCAACCTAACTGGGGGTCCCTCATATGGCTCATACAGTAGTTATGCCTTCTGATGGACTTACAGCCACTTCTGACAACAACTGTAGTGAAGGGCAAAAGCAGTCACCCCACCTGGCCTCAAACCAGGATCTATACCAAACATGTAGCTTGACTGCAATGCCAAAGAGCCAGACTTGTCAGAATGGCAGTGAGATAACATCTTCAACTACAGTGATGGCATTCCATCACAATCCACAATAATGAATCGTGTATTTTTGGCCTTTTTATGGCTTTATTCAGATAACACAGTTTAGATTGAGACAGAAAGTCGGAGAGAGAGATGGGGTAGGGTTGGGAAATGACCACAGGCCGGATTCAAACCTGGGTCCCCATTAGCAAATGGCCATTTATGGTTGGGTGCTCTATCCACTGCACCACTGCACCACCATGAATCGTGTGTTCTTGATCAAGAGGAGGTACACATCCTAGCAGATATATGTACACACACACACACACACATACCTAAAAGGCTTAAAGTGTCGAGGCTCCGAGTGGTCCCGGTTTGGTCGTGACAAGAATCTGGGCGAACGTCCAGCGCTGGAATCTCTTTCCGTGAAAAGGGAAGGTTTTTGGGAGCGACCCTGTCGGACAGGAGCTGCGGAAGAGCTTCCAGATGGATCCAGAGAGTGCCGTATGGAAGGCCTAGAGGGGATGTTTTCATTTCGCCCTTGAGGCCCAGGGCTGGTGGAGCGTGAGGAATGGGCACTAGAGGACTTGCTGTGGGAGCCCTGCCCACCAGCTTTAGCCTGCTGGTGACGGTGACCTGCCAACAAAATTGATTCAGTAAAGAAGTAAGATGAATGGAATTTGGTGCAATGACAATGATTACAAAAATAATGGAAAGCAATGCAGTGTAAAAAGTGGTGTTCAGAGCCAAGTATTAAGGCAACATATGTTGGTTTAACTTGCACTATTTAACAAGCATGTGTTGATTATTCTGGAAAAAAATAGTGTCTTGATTTTTTTGTACAGATTCTGCCATCAGCTGTAAACAGCCTTTTTGAGTTTAAATACAGTTCTCTTTTTCTCCTGTTTGCATTTTAAAGTCCTTACTAAACCTGATTCACCCATGCAAAATGCAAATGATCATGTGTGTATTACAAAATATGGTGTAAAATCTGGAACTGGACACTCTTACAGACAAATACAGCAATAAAGTTCTATTTTGTAAATTATTCAACATGATTAGACATGTGCTTACTAAAAGCAGCACAGCGGCAAGGGTCGTGTTTATCCAAGTAATGCTCTAGTGTGTCCCAGCCACCGCCAACACGAACCATCACATGAGTGCGCAGGACCTAGAGGGTAATACAGCACAAGGGAAAGCATGTTAGCATGCACACTCTTACCAGATAAATACATGCGATTAGGCATGCACACTGAGCCAATAAACATACACACTTCAAGCACAATCTTCAAAACTCAATGAATTAGTTCTGTTTAAAACAGACGTATATGGCCACGGCATGGTGTCGCCATGCCCGACCTCCACAAATGACATAAAGTAAAATGCCGATTGGTTTGTATGCCCTGTTATCCCACGCAGTCAATTTGCGACACAGAGAGCCGCGGCCCTCTTTGATGTTTCCGCTAGTGCGTTCCCTGCCACTCTGCATGACAACTTGCTACTCTGTCCACTTGTCCAAAAATCTGATTGGGTTGCAGGTTCCGTGAAATTATATATGAAATTTGCTCAAAAGGAAAATGAGGACTTTAAAGATAACAGGTTTAATTTGCGGGAAAATAATTCACTCAGTTGCATTACAATATTGTAGTCAGAAAGTCGGCACATAAAAGACTGTGGGAAAAAAATCGTGTTGGGCCCAAGGTCGGGTTGCGGCTAACAATTATAATTTTAAGTCTTGAACTTGCCACCTCACCGCAAATCCCAGGAGACAGTTTCCTTATAAGAGTATATATGTACCTTACAAAAGATATTTATTTACTAAGTGTGGTTCCCAAGCCATGCCGTAGGAGTCGTACTTGCTAACTACTGTCTATCGTAAGAGACTAAATCCATGTTTCTGGCATCAACTGTTGTCATTGATGGCAGTCTTAAGCATGCGTGAGATTTGACATCACAGAACCTGTGATCACTAGCCTGGGTGTGCCCATACTGCCTATGACGCTGCATTTTCATTTCGCGAGCAAGTCAGTCTGGCCAAGCTGCCTATCTACACCGTTTCTGCTCCGGCAGGAATATGGGGCCAATGAAAATCGAGCATTTCAAAATGGTAATGACACGGTAGTTTGGCGACCGGAAATCTATCTCAGTCACTAGGTGCGTTTTACTTGGGCTAGACGTTTGCATCCGTTTGCAGTCCGACGCTGAAAATGTTGCATTGTGGTTAGAAATTGTGTCCGACATGCCCGAAATGTGTGAGGGTGTCACAACAATGTGACCATGACACATGACCCGAAAACTCGCGGGAGCATGACGCTTACAGACAAATCGTACAGACCCTTGCAGTTGCCTCCACACAACTGCAAGCGGCTAGCTAACGCCTCCTTGGTGACGCTACTTTGCCGTGGTTGGTTAAAAGGTCACTGACGTCTGTGCAGGTGCATTGTCTGGTGCTCCCCCACTCAACTTGTCATCTAAAGTGTACGTTATTTTACTCCAATTTGAATACAAACCTCTTCTCTCTATTTTTACCTAGTTCTGATGGCTTTGATGCGTTTATCTGACGCTGTCAAGCCCAGCCTTTTATTTATTTAATTATTAATCTCATTTCTATTTCATTGTCCGTTTTATATACCTACTTATGGTCTTTGTTTTTCGGTTTTGCTGTCTTCGTTTTCATGTTTGTGTTGTGGAGCACTTTGGGGCAACTCGTTTTGTTCCAATGTTAATCTAAACAATAAGAAAGACTGGACTTGAATTGAACTCTCAGTGCACCCCACTACAACCATAGACTGTAGAGGACTACAACCCCCGCCCTCCCTCTCCACACATGACTTGTGTGTCATCTGCTACGATGATCGGGGAGGCGCGAGCTCAGTCTCGTTAGGATTTGTGTTCGACTATATTTTCCTCATTTAATGCCCACCCCTGCTGTGACCAGCAATTCTCGTTGACGTATGCAGCCAGGTGCAGACGGGCGGACTGGAATCTAAAACACAGCTACTGTCAACTTGGCAAACGTGGAGCAAACGCAAGATTTAAATGCAGCTGTAGCTGCTGTTTTGGACGAATTCACATGGAAGTTCTCTCTGAAAATACAGCAAAGGGCAGCCCTTGAATCATTTGTTGCGGGAAAGGATGTTTTCGCAATGCTACCGACCGGCTTCTGTAAAAGTTTAATTTAGCAATTAGCCCCGCTGGTAGCCAAGTCGATTGGGCTTTGCGAGAACGCGTGTTGTTGTGGTCATTTTGCATTTGATCGCACTGATTCGTTTTTCGAATATCAATATTAAATGGCCAACACCAGCCACTCTCATGTTCACCTCATAAGTCCGACAAAAATAATTTAACGCCATTTCTATATGACTACAGGCTACTACTACTTTCTGTTTGGATCAAGCAGTTTCTTTCGCTAGGTATACGTCAGAGGGCAGAGGGGTGTGATTGATTGAAGCTTCGTCCAGTAGCAAACAGGCATTTGAAAGAGGCGGGTTAAGCCCGCCTTCTGAGAAATGGGTTTACAACACAGCTTGGCCAGACCAATGCTCGTAGAGCATTGACAAGTCGCGATAGCCAGGCTATGTGATCACAGCCTAATACCACTAAAAAGGTATACCTAATAAGTCATCAAATATGTTATGATGATTATACTATGATAATGACTTTGGCCCCTGCACAAAAATTGCTTGGCCTCATGACTTTCAAGCCAGCACTGCCTACAGCATGTCAGGAAAGATTGTCTGTATAGATTCTCATTCATCCAGGTCATGGTAGTCAAAGGAGCTAAGTTAGTAAGCAACTGGACATCTCTTTGGAGCTTGAAGACGTTTCACGTTTGACCAATCTAAAAGACTTCTTCAGTTCTGGCCTGATGTTGGGAAACCAGGAGTTATATCTCTGGATCACTGGAGGTGGAGCTGTAGACCACACCTGTCATTCCATGGCAAAGGGTCACATGAGTCACCCATCAAGGTGTGAATTGGTGTGAGAGTCATTGTGGTGAAAGTCCCATTTTAGTCATTAGGATCACATGGCACATCACAGCACACAGTGCTGTGTCAACGAAATTCACCACTGCATTTAACCCATCACACACGTGAGCAGGAGGCAGCCATGACAACGGTGCCTGAATCCTGTCTGCGGATGCGCCATGTGTTTGCGAAGTGGCTGCTTGTTTTCTCCAATATACAGATCTGGGCACTCTTCATTGCATTGTATTGCATAAACCACATTGTTGAGGTTTTGTCTTGGGGTTTTGTAGTTAGGGTGGACCAGACTCTTTCTGAGGGTATTGCCAGGCTTGAAGTATACTGGGATGTTGTGCTTGCTGAAGATTCTTCTTAGTTTTTCAGATAGACCCAGTAAGTAGGGCACTACCATGTGATTGCTTCTGTTGTTTTTCTTAGGGTCTGTCATTTTGGTTTCTTTTTCCTGTCTTCTGTCAGTCTTGATGAATGCCCAGTTGGGGTAAGCACAAGTTCTTAGATCCTGTTTAATGTGTGCATGTTCCTTCTCTTTTCCTTTTGCTTTGGAAGGGATGCTGTCCGCCTGGTGTTGTAGGGTTCTGATTACGCCCAGTTTGTGTTCTAATGGGTGATGAGAGTCAAAAAGGAGATACTGGTCAGTGTGTTTGGGTTTCGTGTAGACCTCTGTGATGAGGCCTCTATCTTCTTCGGCAAGGACCTCACAATCCAGAAATGGTAGTTTTCTGTCCTTGGTGTCCTCCCTGGTGAAATTGATGTAGCTATTGACTAAGTTGATGTGTTTAGTGAAGGCCTCTACTTCTTGGCTTTTCATCTTACAAAATGTACCATCCATATGTCTAAACCAACGTCTGGGTGTTGCTCCTTTAAATTAGGTCAGTGCTTGCTTCTCCACTTCCTCCATGTAAAGGTTCACCACAAGGGGTGAGACTGGGAGCCCATGGAACAGCCATGCTTCTGTCTGTAGAATTTCCTGTTGTACTTGAAGTAGGTGGCGGTAAGGCAAAGTTTCAAAAGGGAGCAAACCTTGTCTGGGGTGAGGTTGGTCATAGTGTGCAGCCATTTGTCCTGTTGTAGTCTGTTTCTAACTGCCTCCACTGCTTCTGTTGTGGGGATGTCAGGAAAGGTTCAATGTTCCCACAGAATGCTATGTAGCTTCAATGTGTCAAGTCAACAATGAAGAGTGATAAAGCCAAAGACTGTTTGGAATGTAGTTTTAATGTCTTTTTCCCCTACAGTGGAGTCAAAGTTCTGTATACAGTGATTCATAGAGAGGGAGAGAGCAGGTGGCAAATCCAACAAAATTGCCAGGTACTTTAGATGAAAACGGACTAAATCCAGTACATCGCATTTACAAAGCTTGCATAAATGAGGGTGTTAATTGAGGTACACTCTCCCTTTTAAAAATAAATGCACATAAACAGCTTTAATATCCAAAAAACACACTGAAAATTGTTATAACCCTAATTTGGATTAACATGCAAGGTTGTGCCAACTGAGCTAGTAGTAAAAATACAGGCACACTTACCCTGATGAAGATCAGTGCATTGGAGTCACCAATTTTGTATTTCCCCTCCGACACTTTGCTCATGGGGAACTGGGCAGGACACGAGCATTGGCCCAAAATCTCACGGACCTGTTAGGTGGCAAACATGCAATAATAGTGATACATGTTATTATACAGCACTTTCTTGGCCCAACAATTCACCTATTAAAGGAGAACCTCGGTGTAAAATGAAAATTGGCATGTTAAAACATCATACCGAGTTGGTATGTGTACGGATGAGCAAAATTGATTTAGCCTGTTGCATTCAGAGTTTAACTATTTTTTATCGTTTGTCCCAGAAGGCTAACAATGGAAGTGGTAGGTGCCCTTAGACAAAGCATGACGGCTACGCTATTTTTAAACCATTAAAACAGCTCGAAGAAACTCCACACACCATCGGTAGTACAACAAAGGCCCTGACATTAAAAACGAGGCACTGAGAACTTTGTAAGTGTACACAACATTTATTAATAAAACAGTTTTGACAAGCAGTACCTTGCTACCTACCTAAGCACCTACCACTTCCATTGTTAGCCTTCTGGGTCAAACTATAAAAATTAGTTAAACTCTGAATGCAACAGGCTAAATCAATTTTGCTCCTCAGTACACATACCAACTCGGTATGATGTTTTAACGTGCCAATTTTCATTTTACACCGAAGTTCTCCTTTAAGGAACATAAATTCCTGACTTTGTGTGTACCCCTGTGTGTGTACACTTTGTGTGCCCCTGCCTAAAACTTGTCAAAAAACAACTTATGCCCATCAAGTAATTTCAGCCTTATGGGTGTTTTAACATTAAATGTGACCATTTTAAGTGTGAGCCCTCCAAGAAATCCTATCATTGTATGTTCCATGATTTTATTTTCCAGAGCATCATCTACTGGCCCAAATATAGACAAAAATCCCTTTGTCATCCTGGTCCAGATCAGTGGGAAGCAGAGTATCTGACATGCACAGCTATGTGTCAGTATCAAATGAACTTTCCCGCAAAGTACCCCCACCCTCAAGTGTCTTCTTTTTTTTTTAAATCCAAATATGGTCACCCTGAGGCCACAAAGCAGATGTCACCTGAGCTGCTTTTAGTCTTGACTTTGGAAGCTTCACCTCATGTCAACATATCCAGTGCTATAGATCTGCATTTGACTCAGCAGTCACAAAGGTTTGCAGGCTACCAGCTTCCAAAGCACCCATAATAGATGATGGAGAGACCGTTTGGCTTTGGACTCTCCTGTCCAATTATGACCTAATCTCCACTTCCCCGAGGCAAGTCCATGTGTCTCGTTGATGGTAAGTGGTCATTTTGACGTTACTAAATAGCTGACAGTGGCAATACAAACACACACTGTACAAAGATTAACTTTTTTGTCATGTTTTTACATCATCTCATGAAAAGGGGTGGTCCTTTAAGGTTTTTATTTATTTGATCTGATGTGGACCATCAGAAAACAGTGACAATCCCTGGTATATGTGAAACAGTAGCAGGGCCATCAAAAACAGAAAATAGATTATTATAAATTGTAATAAATATAATGCTTATATTGAAACAGACTGTCACGTCGATGAATACTATAGTAGAAGTATAATAGTAATATAATAGACCTACAAGTATAATGAATATTGCTTATTTTAAAACTTAAACAACAGCATTCAGTCAACTATGGATATGTAAATTATACAAATGTTTGCAGATTTAGTCCAGTAGGGCTTCAAATATAATTTAATAGTGTCTTTCAACTCAGAGGGCACCCATGAAAGAGAGATGTGCATGAACAACTTTACTGATCCACAGAAAACACATGCTGTGGCCTTTCATTTTATGCTGAATGAAAACATGTGGCTATGTAACTATGCATAATTGATACATCATTAGCAATGGCCCTCAACTGAACAGCAGCACACCATCGTTGAAACAGCATCTAGAATAATGAATTCCCTGACTACTGTATGCTAAATTACTAAACTTTAGCAGGATTGGTTAGTACTTGGATGGGAGACTACCAGGGATAAAATGATTTAATGCTGGAAGTGTTGTTGACGTGTGGCCAGTAGGTGGTCTTTCCTCTGTCTGAAAATCAAATCCTGATGCCCCCAGTGTACTATGCTGTAGGAGAGGCTGTCTTTCAGATGAGACAGTAAATTCCTGACTGACTGTAGTCAGTAGACTGAGGTCCTGACTGACTGTAGTCAAAAAGACCCTCTCATTTCCTAGAGTAGAGGGTTCTTCGGTGTTCTGGCCAAACCTGGCCCCCTCCTACTGCATCCCCACTCATCCCCTAGTCAATCTGACCCACTGCCTCATTCCCTCACTCTCCACCTCAAGTTAATTTAGGTGATACGTTCTTGCAGTGCTTACATATTGCTCATGTCTGTCGCTATTTGTTTCAATTTTACAAAAACACTTCAGTTTGCTGGTGGACCTCCTAATTGCTCATTAGTAAGACTGTTAAATGTATTTATAGGCCACTTAAAAATATACAATGTCCCTTCCATTTCTATAAGGAAACGTATCCATATTGTTTATCACAGTGCTAAACACATCACCTGTAGCCAAATAACTCCATAAACATTTTATGCAACTGTTTTATACTTTTGCACTTTTTGGGGCAGTGGTGGCCTAGCGGTTAAGGTATCGGACCTGGACCGCAGGTTGCCATCGCTGCCCCCTGCTCACGTGTGTGATGGGGTGAATGCAGAGGTGAATTTCGTTGTGTGCTGTGCCGTGTGATCACAATGACAAAAGTGGGACTTTCACTACTATACACAAAATAGTCTCAAAAGCTCCCTGATATGCATTTTACCTCCACTTAAAATGTGTTTAGAGAACATTTATTGTTTTGTCCCTAAGAGTTACCAAACTTACTATAAACATAATTAAAATAAAAAAGTAGCCTATAGAATAAGGAATTTCTTAAACGATTGATTGTTCTGTTGAGGGTTAAACGCTGTTCTGCTTTGATGCTAATATGTTATAAAAATTGTTGAATGACTCATGGAGTCATGTTACCAAAATTACAATGACATCATGGATAGAGTTGGAACAAAGGGTGGTCTTGTGTGTGTATGTGCAGAATATGTAAAATGTGAACTACTGCCCGACTGAGAATCACTTTTCCATAGATAAGCAAAAGATGCCCTCAGATGTGTTTGTTTAGCCTACTACGTTTTGTGAATAATTAAAAAATAAACAGTGTAGGTAGGATGTACGCAGTTTATGCTTATGCTTACTCTCGTCTCACCTCTGCAGGCTACTCACCAACTCATCCAAGCTACGCATATCACACAGCACTCTCTGTTTCTGGTGCCATTCGTCCGACAAGGGTGGGTTTGGGTCTTCTATACTGTCCTGCCGACCTCCGACCTCCGATTCGCTCGGAGGACTGCGCTCCCTTACAGTAGTATTCGCCTGGTCCTGAATCTCCTCCTCAATCTCCTCCTCAAACTGAATCAACATGGGGGCCAGCATGCCAAATTTGGCCCCGCGCCGCGCGACTTCCAGCAAACACAATACAAAATTCTTTTCATTGCACCGCTCGACCAAATCGTTGGTCTCGAACATGAGCACGTCCTTGATCCCCAGCTCCTGACGACACCACCCGATGAAGTTTGACACGTTGTCCCGAGCTAGAAAAGAGCCTGGTGTGACGTTGCGTGATTGGAAAACCACATCTTTCTTTGGCATCCGTAGCGCCTGTGTCGACTCTGGGAATGATGATACAAAATCTTCTGCCGCGCGGTTGACATTATTTGCATGCCGACAGAGAGCACAGCCGTCCCCCAGACTCTCCATAAACGTCTCCGCGGCGATATCCAGATCGTACAACATGTTCAACCATTCCGCAAGGTCTTCCTTCATGGCATATAAATACTCCTCACTGGACTTAAATGGGCGTATGCTCTTAGAGGCGGCAGACTGGATACCGCTCTGATCAGCCATGTTGTGCGTTGTTACTTGGTGCCCTACATCACACAGCGTCCTCGACTAAACACCATCCTCAGACTGGAACTGGGCTATGATCCATAGACATATTTACACGCTGTTACGGCTACAGCAGAGCTGATTCAGCTTAGATGAGAAACCATTTCGATAGATGACATGGCGATTGTCGCATTAACGCATGGGATGAAAATCTGCTGGTCCATGCCAAACACACTTTAGCCGCGTGAGTCGAGCATCTTCGCATTCCACAGCCAAAGCCACACATGCCTAACCTGTCAAGGTCGTAACCAGTCCATGTGAACCTCTAGAGAAAATACCCTGGAAGCCATATCCTGCCATTTTGAAGCAGGTGTTTCGCTGTCTGCGCTCAACACTGAAACCCTTTCTGGCTTAAATTCGCAGGCTATCTCATTACGGGAGGATAAGCGCGAGGAGAATGAAGTTAACCCTGTGCAGTCTTTCGTGCACAGAGAGGCGCGCCCAGATAGCTAAATGCGCGTCTGCTCTCAAGCCAAACGGAAAACGCGCAAACGGTACTGATCACTTTCAGAACCCGTAGCATATTGGCCTATATCTTAAGGTCTACCAGTCACAGTCAGAGCCAGGGCTTATTTATGTGTTATATTTGCGCGAAGTACGGACCACAAAGGATGTACAGTTTCACCTGGATAATCAAAGCACTTTGACCTCTTTCGTCGCATCGTCTATTCGGTCTTGACGTAGCTAAATCATAGCCTATTGCACTTGTGCAGCCAAGGAGAAATAGTAACCTACTTACAGTCTTTTGAAACTATTTTTACAGCTACGCAGCCCCTTAGGTCACGGGAGAAATGGGAAAAAGTAACACGTAATCTGTGCCCCATTTGCACAGCTGCGCCTTTGACTTTGCAAATCAATGCATTCATCTTCACCCACCAATTTGTGAACATGTGGGCACATTGTCATCCGAGTTGAAATGCGCGCCAGCCGCGGGATGTAGGGTGAAATTGTTAAGTGTTTTCCTCTCATTTTCTAATGCCCCTTATTTAATTGACGAAAACACCGATATGCGATCATCCCATTTCAAACATGTATTGTCCACTTAGGATATTTCGAGTTTAAATTGGACCGGTACCACCGCGGTAAAGTTATCTTAAAATTGGACATTCGCGTGACACTCAGATTTGTAGATGTTCACCTTGTAATACAATAGAGGGAGATACTGGCCACTGTTAGTAAAGAAAAAGCACATTTAACCACTGACTATATCTGTAGAAAAAAAATTGACAGATCATAGGTTAAGTTTATTATTATATGGACGTTACGATGTTATGCTGCCCTCTCCATTAAAGCGTCCTAAACATGGGTATACGTTCACACCAAGACCTACTAAAACTATGAAGACGCTCAAAAACACTGCTGTCAAAATTCGTCTGTGGTCACCCATATGACATTCAACAAACATAGGAACTTTTGATCTTGTTTACCGACTTAAAGGCGCGCGTCAAGCCAGTGTTGTTGCTATTGCTCAGCTCTAAAAACTATAAATAATGGGAGCCGTAGGGCTTTGCAGTGAGCCATATCAGGTCACCTAAAAAGGTTGGCTTTCAGCTCTTTCAACAGCTCATTTCAGCCCCTGTGCCTTTTATGGTTCAGCGAAATTTAGTGATGTTTTGACCTATTAATGTGTGCACATATATTACTTATTAATTATACTAAGCGCTATGAATGTCATTATTTTAAAAAACATATTAAATATATAAATAGGCTATATAAATATACATATATATGTTTTTTTGCAACAATAATAAATTATGTAAAAAAGTACACTGTTAGCTGTCTGCACTTATCTCCACAGTGACCTGCTTAATATAAGGGGCTCCAGAACAGAACATCTGTAATGATAATCACAATAATGATGTGATTAAATGTGGCTCCCATTTGTCATTGTGAGTAAACACACATTGCACACAACAGAGTTTACAAATACATTTATTCCATCACATATGTGAGCAGGGAGCAGCCATGACAACAGTGTCCAGGTAGCAGTGTGTGGGGACAGTGCCATGCTCAGGATTCCTCAGTGGCACTTATGGGTGGATTCACACCTGCAACCCTCTGGTCACAGGTCCATTACCTTCACTGCAGGGCCACCACTGCCTGAGACACAGGGCCTTAGCTCACACATACCCACATCTTGTGCTGAGTAGACCTAAGCTTCCAGTAGCGGTTCTAGGGAGGGTCGGGCTGGGCCTTCGCCCAGGGCGCAATTTCGTGAAAGGGCGCCGTGCTATTGGCCTCACGAGCGCTTGAAAAATATATATATATCATCTAAAAAAAGTTTTTAATATCTATCACATCACTGTGTAGGAAATTGGCAAATTGGCGCCCCCTTTGGCTGCCCGCGCCCCTGCTGAAAAGTTCCAGTGCACAGAAGCTGCGAGAGAAGGGCAAAGGGGAGGGGGCGCGGGGGACAGTTCACCTCTGCGTCTCTCAAATGCAATGCACAAGTGGGCAATACTCTGCAATTAGTGAGCAAAGTCAGTCACACATAAGCTTTCTTCCCAATAACGCACATTTTATTCCTACCATTATATTTACAGGTTTATAATTCCTGCACATGTTTTAATTGTGTGAAAGGCTAATAAAACAGGGCAATACAAAACGAGTAGGCGGTCACCAAGGTGAATAAATCTTAACTCCTAGTCGGCAGTGACAGTGTTCGGGGATGGGAAATACAGTATGTTGACTGTCGAGTGACAAACAGGAGATGGACAGAAAAAGGTAAAAGCCATAAGAAGTGTAGAAACGAGCAAAAGATGAAGGTATGCAACTGTTCTCTCTGCATGATCACATTATCCACGCCATGAATGAAGGGCTAATGTTAATCATGGTATAACTGTTACGTTTGTTAGCCTTCTAGCTATGATGCTACGATTGCTATACTCAACAATAATTCGGTCTTAGCTCAACAAACACAAGATCTAATTTCACCATAAGATTTGGCTTTGCAACAAAACGGTTACAAGTAAAGTTATTATTGATTTCCATAATTTGGATTAACGTTGAGCCCTGTCATTAGCCAACAAAATGTTATGGTAGTTTCAACATTTGCAATTTGCTGCAACTCATAGTTTGCACGGTTTAACTATAGGGTAGTTTAGCATAGTAAACCAGTCATACCTGAACGTGTAACAAGCATACTGTAGAATTCGAGGCAGTAACCAAGGAGCTAATTGTTCCTCCCTAAAGATAGCGTCTAATAATGACGGACATTTGGCATGTAAGGGCATGCTATCATAATGAAATTGTAATTTATGGATGTTTTGTATAAGAGTTTTTGTAGCCTACAGTGTTTTGTTTTGTAGTTAATTTCAAGTGCAATTCAATAATAAGAATCACTATGTGCTCATAACAAAACGTGCAAAATTATGTGTTTTTTTTTTTTTATCAAGGGGGGGGGGGGGCGCTCGGAGGGGGTCTCGCCCGGGGAGTAATTCAATGTAGAACCGCCACTGTAAGCTTCTCTATGGCTACTGTGTTCTTATAAGAGAAGTCAACCATCGCCTTTACTTTGTGTACAGTGAGCTTCTTTACCTTCAGGGCATCGCTCACCAGCAGGTCCATAGTACACACAAGACACGGATGGTGGGTCCATTTCTAGATTTTAATGGCTTTGGTTATGTTAGCTGTCACTAACACAGCAAACAAACCAAATTTGTATTGAATTTGCCACTCTTTTGGCAGTTCCTTTGCCAGGTTCTCTAAATAAAACAAGTTTATTGTGTCATTCCTCTGTTGACTTCTGTAACTTACGTGATAGTCCAAAGGGATACATTTCCATCAGTGGAAATAGGAACAGATAGCCTGCCTGCAGCACCAAGCTCATAGACTGAGCTTAGTCTGGCAAAGATCCCATAGACAGGAAGTTCTCAGAGGCGGGATCAGCAGGCACCTATCAAATGCATCAGTTTACTACTTGACACAACCAGTCAAACCACTCATTCTGATGATGTGTGTGTAAACTCTTTTTTTTTTTTTGTTTCCCTATTGCAGGGCCAAAGGAACAGTCAGAAATAGGCAGATTGGCCAGGCTGCCTTGAATGTGTAATTCTATGCATCTCACAGGCAGCATGGGCAGGCCCATGACCATAATCATAATCTGCTAAATGGCATTACCAATCTTGGAGTATTCGTACCAGAAAAGCCTGTATGCTGAGCAGATGTTTAGTTTGAAATAGGTGCTACCAGACCAGATTTTTTTTGCGTTATGCAGGGCAATATGTACAGTAGCTGGTTGTTAAGGGGATGCAGCAGTAAGCAAGAGATGGTGTTTTGCCAGTTTATTTTACACACCACAAGTGACCAGTGAGGCAGTGACTAACAAAAGCAAGCAAAAATCCAAAAGAAAAAGTAGGAAAATATATCTATATAAACACAATATACACGATTTACAAGAACAATAAACTAGGCTATGGGATGCCAAAAGAACAATGCAAAAACTTAGCCAAAGGCTCACAATCAAAAGATTCAAAAAGAGTATAAACTAACTCACTCAACTGAGGGTTTGGGAGCATGTCAACACACGTCCTTCCACCATGAAGCTCTCCCTTCAACTGAAACTCACCCCATTATAAGAGGTAGGCTACCTGAGCACACTCTGCAGGTGGACCATTTCATTGGCAGTACAAACAACAGGGGTGTTTCCCCATACTCTATGGCAAGCCATTTTAACATTTAAAAGCTACGTTTGACTATCCAAAATGAACACTGTAGATATCAACAACGTCTTTCTGACTAGTCGGAATTGCATTTTGGATAGTCGGAATTGTCATACAAGATATCTGTAACGTAATTGTTACTAGTCGAAACGATAGATAGAGATATCTGTAATTCAGTTTTGACTAGGCAGAATGAAAGTTAAAGATATCTCAAACGTCATTATGACTAGTGCAAATTATTGTGCATGACGTTGCTCTATGTAATGTCCATCCCTGCCAAAATCAAAGAGGAAGTCCTGCAATGTGCTAAGTGCTATCATTTCTCTCTGGCAGCTCCTGTCTTGCATGGGCAGCAGCGTTAAAAAGTCAGTTAAACACAACTTCTCCCTCTGGCCACTCCGAAACGTCCCTTAGGTACCATAATCATTTAACAATTAAAAGTGGATGAAGGCGCTCTGCTCCCGCCTAAACTGGGTATGGGGGTTAATTTGCATACAGATATCTGCAACGTCATTTCGCCTAGTCAAAACTCTAATTCAAGATATCTGTAATTACATTTTGGCTAGGCAAAATGAACGTTACAGATATCTCCCATTTCAGATATCTCTAATCAAAATTCATTTGAAGATATCTATAACTTGATAATAGATATCTACAATTACATTATGACTATCCCTAACTCCAGTTTGAGATATCTACAATGTCAACTAGTCATAATTCCAGTTACAGATATCTACAACTGCATTTCGCCTAGTCAAAACTGAATTTAAGACATCCCAAAAGGAACACATAGATATCTTGAATTGAGGTGAATTCCCAATTATAATAACACAACAGTACATGTAGGCCTACAGGAATTGCTATTTCAGGCGCTTAAACCGTTAATTAATTTCACGAGGGCGCAACCATACACGCGCGAACGTGACCAACAATATAACGTCCTCAGATCAGAGGCGCACTCTTTTAGATCAACGCGGAAACTCTGCCACCACGGTAAGACTTGATTTTTAACAATGCTAAACAAACATTTGTAAAAGTACTTAGACATTCAAAAGTCAAGAGGTACTTGTCAGCCGATGGAATGTTTGTGTTGACAAAGGTGTTTTTAAAATACGAAACGAGGCATTTTAACGAACCGAACTTCTGTGATGTTGTTTGTGTGCGTGTGTGTAGAATGTGTGAGTAGGGGAGACCGGGGCTGGTTGGATCAGGGGCAGGTTGAATCAGTGTTAATTTCCAAGCCACTATAGGGTGCTGAGACACAATTCCAACACTAAAAGGATGCCCATTAGGACCAGAGTAAGTCAAG
Source organism: Coilia nasus (assembly GCA_027475355.1). Classification (NCBI taxonomy): domain Eukaryota; kingdom Metazoa; phylum Chordata; class Actinopteri; order Clupeiformes; family Engraulidae; genus Coilia; species Coilia nasus. The sequence continues at coordinate 34,116,402 of CM050217.1, forward strand.
TTATGTAAGAAGTCTCAAGGTCATTAACCCTTTAGGTGAGAAACTTTTTAGTTTTGGGGGGTCAATTCCTGGATTTTATACCTTCCACTTAACAACTCCCAGAAGGGTAACAGTTAGGGATTTAAAAAAAAACTTGTTTTAAATGATTGTCAAGGGATTCAGCTATAATGTAAAATAAAGTTTGAGATCCTGAGATGACTAATGGTAGCAGGCTAACAGTGTTTGTGGAAAAATCTGTACCTCATTGTGGGCGGGGTTGGTTGGCACACTAATTTTGGGGCTGGTTGGCTCAACAGTTTACATGAGAAAGGCCCATTGGTACTCATAAAAATGAGCATTTTATACAGGGTGTTTAAAAAAATGACATAATTTGAAATGAGAATATTAAAAAAGTGGATTAGGCATAATCGTAATTATTATTATACATTTTCAATTATAATTCAAATACAACCCTATTTGGTAACACTTTATAATAACTACTCCCTATAAATCATGTATAATGTATTTGCAAACACTGAATTAACCCTTTGTTCATCATGTTTAACCATTATTTTCACATTATTTGTCATCCATAAATCAGTTATAAACATATTTATATTCTGTCTGCTTCTCTGTTGGCTGTTCGTCAGTATATCCAAAAAATATATAATCACAGGTTCTAGAGTTGACTTTTCAGGTAACCATATGATTAGGCTACACGTTTTCAGTCATTTATTGAGTGAACTGTATTTATTTTACATTAGCTTATATGTGAGCCAACCAACCCCACCTACCTGAGCCAACCAACCCCGTGCTGGGGCAGGTTGGCACAATTTCTCAAAGCCAGTTATATCATACATTACTCGAAACAAGAAATATTTTGTTGACATTGTATATACCTGTTTTATAGATGAGATATTGAGCTTTCAGTCAATCACACTTTGACAGCTGTAACGCACTGTAAGACGGAGAAATATAACGGAGTGTGAAAAGTGATCCTACCAGCCCCGGTCTCCCCTAGTTGCATTTGACTTCATAAAAACAGCCGCATTCGACTTTATGAAAAGGTTTAAAGTCTGACGCTGAAAATGTTGTATGGTCATTAGAAATTGTGTCAGACTTGCCCAAGGAGCATAGGCGTAAGTTGAAGCACCCATGATAAAATCTCATAAGGCGCTTTCACACTGCCAGAATTACCGGTAATTTCAGCCGAAATTAGTGGGTCGTCGACACGGGGTGGCGTGTCCAAACGACACGCCCTACACTTTTTTGCGACCCGGGGAGTGCGTGAACACGAGCCGAGGCGGGACGGGGCGCGGGGTGTGGTATGGTGACGTTTCACAACTGCCACCACCCACCGTCAGGACTTTTAAAACAGGGGAAACAGCTGAGCAGAACTACAAAAACACCAACAAGGAGTTCAGAGGCAAACTGCTAACTGTCTTTCGAAATATGCTGTTTATTTGGCCTAAATCATATATAACTCACCCAATGTGAGTTCGTAATTTGTTTTTAATTTAGACGCTGTACATGTTTGTTGGCCAACAGTTTTATCATGTAGGCTAAATGTGCAAGGAATAATATCCCCCATTTCGGTGCTGCTTGAAAGTGCATGATTTTGAGTAAGAAAAATTGCGAGTTCACTTCCTGTTACCCTGGTAGTCGTAGCGTCATTTTAAACCCCGTGGTCGCGGGAAACTTTTTTTTAGAAACACACAACAATGACATGAAAATGGAAACGGTAGGGTAAATGCTATGCCGAACATTTTATGTTAAATAAACAGCATATTTTGAGAGACAAATCATTGTGTTGTGTGCCTTTTAACCAGGAGAGTAAAATGTTTGAAAACTGTAGAGTGATGTTTAATGATAGCGCTACTGTTTTGTTAAGGAAACATGTCCAGAGCGCATCTATATCTCCATATATTGTGAATATGCCAAAATATGTGACTGCAAATATCCCCACAAAGACCACTATCGCCCGGTGTAAGGTTTCTGGTCCTCTGTTCCCTGTTTCCTGTTTGGCCCCATCTGCTGGACATTTCTGGGTTTTACCTTTTGGGTTTTTCCCCTTGCCACTCAGTGTCTCTTGTCTCTCACCTGTATGTGATTATCGTGTCAATTACACACTCATTGTGTCTCTGCCCCTCATTGGTCCCTGCTCCCCTTCCTGCTGTATTTAATCCCCATGGTTTGTGTGTTCTGTCTCTGATTGTCTTCTGGTTACCGTGCTGCGTTGTGTGAGTTTCTCTTGCTGTTAGAACTGATTTTGCCCTGTTTTTGCTTGCCAGCTGTTGGTTTTTGCCTTGTGGATTTAGTTGTTTTTTGATGCCTTTTGTTCCCCTGGATTTTGTGTTTTTTGATGTTTGGGTGCTCTCTGTGTTCGCTATTTTCTCCTGGAGACTTTTGCGTAATTGACTGAATAAATCTACCTGTGTCTGATTATGCGTTTGGGTCCAATTTGACTGGCATCCTGACACCCGGTGCATCTTCACCCTACCTGTTGTGGGCTTTTTTGACGTGGGCGAAAATGTGTGGATAGAGTAAATTATTTAATGATAGCGCTATAGTTCACCTGATGGTGCCGTGTACAAATAGCTACAGTAAATCGCCATCAAATGTATTCTTTGCATATATTTGCAATCCCATGTAAGCATCCAGGTGCAGTACAGTACCATGTCATTTGCCCTTGAATGGTTGTGCAAAGAGCCAGCAACAACTCTGTGCGTCTCACCATGGTTGTTTTAAGAAACTGAACGAACACTTTGCAGACAGGTGTATTTACTACGATGCAAGGGTCATCGCATCATTGTACACGCCCAGCAATATGCGTGGCGTAATGTTACAGTGCCACTGGGCTACGGCTCCTCAAACCACCTTTTCAGAAGAGGGTTCAAAAACACGCCGTGCGTTCACGCTGCCGCTAAATTAGCGTGTCGTACCGTGTCGCCACCCCGTGTCGTGTAGTGTGAAAGCCACCCCGTGTCGTGCAGTGTGAAAGCGCCTATAGACAGTAGAAGAGAATGGACCGTGGGATGGCGTCGTTTTCAACAGGAGCCGTTGAAGCAAGATTCTGAAATTTTTAATTGGTCACCAGGCAACTGCGCAAGCGTGTGATGACGTACGGTCACGTTTGTCAACGAACCCAACTACGATAAATTGAGTGGTAGATGCTTAATCACAAATCAGACAGTGTACAATAATTTTCTTAAGTATTTTTTTACCGTTATAGCTGCAATCTGGAGTGGGAGGCTAATATTGTACGTGGGGACTTGATTCTTCGTCAACTAACTTTGGTTCCAGGCAGTCTTGCAAGCCAGCATGTCAAGGGAGCTAGCTTGTCAGCATGTACATACCAAGCTATAGCGTGTAGCTTACCTTAGCCATCTTTCTCAATGCACTTGCATCGAATAGTAAAATCCATAAAGATGCTTATGCTTATTTTTTGAGAAATGCTAATGAATGTTTCCCCAACATATATAGAAAATTAAAGGGGCATGACTATGGCTACAGCTTGTTATCCAAACAGTAGGGTACATTTTCTTCTGTGCGACAGAAACTCACTAGCCGTCGCATGATTTGTGACGCCATTTTTAGCACAATTTCAGATAAATGTTTCTTAGAAGGCAATAACATGACAGATTTCCGATCGAAGCAAATGTGTTGTGCTGTGTCCTCTCCGGTTTAGAACAATGCCAATATCAAGACACAGAGTTTTTCTGTAAAGTTATTTGATTTCAAAGTGACGCTAAAATGAATGGAAGTCAAATGAATGGAATGCTAAAAGCTATTGGGCCCTTTCCGGGTTGGGATTTCCCCATGGATGCTTCAACTTCCGCCTATGCTCCTACCCCCTTGGTTGTTATCCAAACAGTACGGTAAATTTTCTCCTGTGCGACAGAAACTCGCTAGCCGTTGCATGGTTTGTGACGTAATTTTTAGCACAATTTCAGATAAATGTTTCTTAGAAGGCAATAACATGACAGATTTCCGATCGAAGCAAATGTGTTGTGCTGTGTCCTCTCCGGTTTAGAACAATGCCAATATCAAGGTACAGAGTGCTTCTCATGTAAAGTTATTTGATTTCAAAGTGACGTTAAAATGAATGGAAGTCAACGGAATGCTAAAGGCTATTGGGCCCTTTACGGATTGAGATTTCCCCATGGGTGCTTCAACTTCCACCTATGCTCCTACCCCCTTGGGAAATCTCAACCTGGTGTTCGGGCTTGGCTTGTGATCAGCTTTACTGGTGATTCCTGCATAATTTCACTGCATTATGCCTAGGCTACAACTTGTCCCCGCCCCCGGATCTCCATATGCATTAAGCCTGTGCCCGAGAAAACGGTAGAAAGTTTCGCCCAATAAAGAGTATTTCGGCAATGGAAGACCAATGAACGACTACACCAGTCTCATCCACACACAATAAAAACATGCTGCATGAACAGTAACAAAATTCACACACATTTAAAAGTGGTTTACGGGAGGGGGTTCGAACCAAAGAAAGGAGATCGCTAGAGCCAACATTGGTGCCAGTTTGAGTTCCATCCTACTATGCCACAAATCGCCAAGCCTGCCGTCTTTCTGACTGGTACATATTGTAACACTGACCTCATTTGACAAAAGCTAACATGGGTGAAAACATAAACGCCCATGTCAACTGGTGATATCACAAGTTAACATGAGCAAACTCTGCGAATCCAAGCCTTGAAAACGGATCATTCTTTCCAAACAATGAAAATCTAATGAACGACTACTCCAGTCTTATCCACACACAATATGAAACATGCTGCATGAACAGTAACAAAGTTCACACAAAATAATAATAAATGGTTCTCCGAAAAAGATGCAAACTAGAAACACAAAGGTACTACACAGCTTACTCCGTACGGGGTCTGTGTTCATTTCTGTTGCGCCACAAGCTGCCGACTAAGTCAGTAATCTCACTCTTAATTGACACAAGTTGACATACTGTGAAAATAGCCCTTTTCAGACACTGTCACGAATATTGTTATACTGAAGTACTCTTTGTATTTCTTTCTTTTGCATTATAACTTCAAGACCTTGGCAAAAGTGTCCTTCTTGTTGATAAATGCAAACAAACCTAAATGGTGCCTGAAGTGGCCGTTTGTCAAACTTAAACTCAAAATGAACATCATCCAAACTACATGAAAAGACTACTTCTTGCACCCTGATAATGTGATGTACTCAGGCGGACACTGAATGCCCATGCTGAATTGCTGTGTTTTAGAGGTTTTTTTTTTTTACAGCCTATATATTGTAGGATTTTGGAATACAATGTTTGGAGGAAAATGTCCTGCATGCCAGGTTCTTTGGCGTGTAGTAGTGTTTGTTCGAATTCCCCAGTGTACACGAGATGTTTGCTCGTCTAAATGGCCTTAAACGTTTGTAGTGGGGTCATAGTTTTGTGATAATAACCTAGGTTCGTCATGCCTGCATATGGGAAGAATGAACCTTGGATTCACAGCATTAGTTTTGCTTGCATATCACCAAGTAACATGGTTGCAATATATAGTATATTAACGTGTGTCAAATGACGTCGTCATTGCTATATGTAACCTATTGGTGACACAGGAGACACAGGAACGGTGAGTGGTTGTGGTAAAGCGGGATAGCCGGTGGCTCAGTAACCGCGGTAAAGTTAGCTTGAAATTCAACATTCGCCTGACATTCAAACAACCCCAGGATGTTTACCCTGTTCAAAATGGACTGGCAACTTTTATTCAGTTGTGAAATACGTGCATTCAGATGTGAAGTCATAAATACTGTTCAAAATGGAAATCAATAAAAAGAAAAAAAAAGAAATTTTCTATCCTCTCATTGTATCTGCGATTTCGCCATAGACTATATACAAGGGAGTTCTCTGACTTAAAGTGTGTGTTTCATAATAAAAGATGGGTATAGCACTGATGACCAAGAAAAGAATGCTGACATGAATACAATCAACCGTGACAGTTGTCATATCTCTGAAAACAGAAACAACTTCAAAAAGGTAATGGATAGGTTTTACGTGTAAGATCCTCAGGCCTAGTCCTAGTGATCAGGCCAACAATTGGCACCTTTCATTTTAGCTTCTATGTCAAAAGCACATTAGTAATAACAAAATTAAGTGATAATGGCAGCTGTGAAAGCTGTCAGAAAAAGCCATTCATTTCAAGTCATATGTCAGAAGAACACAAGGGTTAACAAAACCAAGTCATAATACTGGCACAGTCGCATTAACATTAACAGTCGCAGTAACATTTTCAATTTACTCAGATGTAAACACACATTTTACATATGCATATATAGCAATTCAAGATGAGGATCTGTTTTACACACACATACACACACACAAACACATGCAGGCACACCTGCACACACGCAGGCAGACACACACACACACACACTCAGCACTGGCCTCTCCCCTCTTGTTTTTGAACTCAAACAGTGACATGCAGCGTGGCACCCCTCTCCCTGTTTGCAAACTCAAAGTGCACGAGACTACAGAAAATGTTTTGCTATTTTAAAACCATTGTCCATAGCTTCTCCCTTTTCATAGGTTCCAGTTTTGTTTTCTATTTGTGGGAGACAAAAAGCACTCACATGGAGTTTTATATACACTGTAAGGGTGCCAATCCTAAAAAAAAAACATAATCAGACATGCTGCACAAACATCTTTACATGAGGACACCCATTTTACTCTAGGTTAAGTGCTGGTCTTGAAATTGGTACATTGTAATGATTATGGTAACGTACACATGATGATAATGCAGCCCTAATGTCTGATTGTCCAAATTCTCCACACCCAACCCACAAACATCTCCATGTGCACCACTGTTTAACACTGACAATACATAGCAAAACATGTAATTCAACAGAAACAGAGGTGCGCGGAATGTCCTGTTGTTCCTGTAAGAAGGCTATTCTTTCCCCGTCTTCGCAAAGTACATTTTAGAACACAAAAATTGTGCACTGTTTTTTTAAAACTGTGGCGGTGTTTATGCAAGCTGTCGCTGATTGGATAACTGCTTCATCTCACCCCAGATTTCATTCTGTGGCCCTCACACTCAGGCTATTTGGCTTCACAAGGCCCTAGTGTTACATGAAGGAGGATCTTCAGAGATGCCCGTGCAAAGTTTGCCAGCCAGTTTACCAGCTTTTCACAGAAGGCTGTTGAAGCAGTACCTGTACCTGTTGAAGCAGTACCCGATCATCACCAAGTCTGTGACAAGGTCTGTTTGCCACTCCCTTCCCTATTTGTTTAGAATATGACTATTTTTGTGCCCTTGTCAGCAAGAGACGTTAATAAGCTTTTGGCTAAATTATTTATTATTTTTTTGTAACATAAGCCAATAATAGCAAATGTAAGATTTGTATATGCTTGTCTTGCAGCACAACTCAAAAGTGATAATACAGGGCAACAAATATATATATGACATATTGGTATAAGTTTTGTGTAATCACTTAAGTGTGACCGATAATTGTGGAGCATGAGTGATTAAACATGTTTTACAACCTTATACCTAATTTTTTCATAGACCTAACTAAGGATATATTTGAAAATGTGATCATTTTAATGTTGGTCTTGGACAGGGCCACTTTCAAGCTCATAACCAAATACTGAGCACAAAGTGACCTTTGTACCCTTTGGTTAATTTCTAAGAGTGTCAGACAGAAACCGGCCCATCGATCATTACCAGAGGTAGACAAACCGGCATTACCAAACAAAAGTCCTGCGACGAGAGTAGGGTCATCACGCTCTACCTTCAAGAAGCACCTGAAGACCCTTGTTCTCCTGGAGACTTCTCATCCTCACAATGCTCACCTCCACTTCCCAGCATTGTCCTGCGCTTTATTACTGCTCTTGCCTACTCTGTCCTCCTCTGCATATCTGTAGCTTGATTTGCATCCCCTATTGCAAGTTTCTTTAGGAAAGCATCTGCTAAGTCTAATGTAATTTAATCAGAGGTGGACAAAGTACACAATTCCTTTACTTGAGTCAAAGTATAGATAATCCTAGTCAAATATTACTCCACTACAAGTAGAAGCTCTTACGTGAAATGTTTAGTTGAGTTAAAGTATGAAAGTAAAGTACGGATACTTGAAAATTGTACTTAAGTACAGTACTTGAGTAAATTTACTTGGTTACTGTCTACCTCTGAATGTAATGTATGTGTTGCTTCTGCTTAACAGAGGTGATTTCACTACCTGGCTGAAGAGTTGTGCTAATTAGGATAAGCTGGTTCAATGAATTGGCTGAAAGAAATATGTGGCGCGACTTTTACTTTTTGAACCTGGAATGTCCACCTCTGGTGAATTGCAAATAAAAGTAAAGAAAGTAAAGAAGAGTATTCTGATGGTCAGTATATGTCATAAAACAGGAGGAACGGTACACCACAACATTGAATCTCCAAAGAAGTACGCATGTATATATAAGTGACGGATGTGTTGCAAAAAAAAAAAATTGAAAAATATTCCGGTGGTCAGTGTATGTCATAAAGTTGAAAGAGCAACTGATAATTACCTTTCCTTGACCTGTTTCACTAAAGATTACATTGTTTTCATTTAATTGACAAGTTCTAAATGTCAAGGTTTTCATCCTATAAATGTGAATGCATTGATTATTATTTGCAGTGGCATCCTGTCTGCCTTAGGTAACCTGCTGGCACAAGGCCTGGAAAGAAGAAAAAGGGCCAAAGAAGGTGACCCAGTCAAGGAACTTGATCATGTTGGAGTATTACATTACGCTGTTTATGGGTATGTAAACTAATAAACTAATTCTCCTGTCAAATAAAAACAAATTTAGGATTATGATTCACAGTGCTGTTATATTACATTAAGTATTTTAAGCTCCATGAATTTGATTGAAAAGATGTTTGAGGCCTTGAGCGTTTGTATTCCCTGAGGATGGGTTTTGATTCATGATGAAATAATTGATTTTGAAACTGCAACTATTGATGTGATTTCAGGTTGTTTGTGACAGGTCCTGTCAGCCACTACTTCTACCAGGCCTTAGAGATCCTGCTGCCTCCCTCTGTGCCCTTCTGCATGATCAAGAGGCTCCTGCTCGACCGTCTCCTCTTCGCTCCAGCGTTCCTGCTGCTTTTCTTCTCAGTTATGACCACTTTGGAGGTACATGTTGTACATTTTATAATCTTTATTCTGTTTAACTGCGTTTATCTACTGTTTATCTACTCTGTGCATCTGTTGAGTTGCTTCAAATGGCATCTCACTGTATTTGTGTAGTGACAATAAACAAAATGTCTACTTCTATTCCTATGAATTGTGATGTTTTACCAGGCTACCTCCATTATGCTTTGCTGTATTATCAATACCTGTGCATGAACAGTAAAATGATTTGCATGATCTTAAATTGTGACCAAGGTGCTGTTTATAATTATATATTATGTTCCTGATATGTTACCAGAGTTTAAGGAAACATGTTAAACTGAAATACTGATTTCACTGACAGTAGTAGAGACAGAATATTCACATTTCATAACTGAAATACTCTGAAATATTCTGAAATATTCATAACTAAAACATTTTACATCCCACAAATTCTGTTTATGCTTTGAGTTTGTGTTTTAGTGACATATCAGGGCCATTGTATAATTCCTTGGCATAGATTTCTTTAATAGAACATCTATAAACATCGATTGACCTGTAACTTTGAAAAAAGTTTAATAAAATATGACAAATTCTATTAATTAAAAATGAATATAATTTAACATGACACAAGCAATACACCTTTTGTTGATAACAATTGCAATGGTAACCAGTGAACTTAATGGAACACGTCAAGTTCAATGATTCAATCAAAACACTCTACCGTAGGGGAAGACAAGCCAGGACCTAAAGGATAAACTGTCCAGAAGCTACTGGCCTGCTCTGAAGATGAACTGGAGGATTTGGACTCCATTCCAGTTTCTTAACATTAATTTTGTACCTGTGCAGGTTTGTAGTACCATCAGAGATTAATATGCCTTGGCTTAAACGAGAGAGGTGATGAAACTGATTCAGTATTTCATGTTTGCTCTTTACAGTTCCGAGTGCTTTTTGCCAATGTGGTGGCGTTCTTTTGGTATGCCTATTTGGCATCAGTTAGAAAGTGAGCAGCCTCCACACCACTCTGCCCTCCATCATACACTTTTGGAAGTGCTCCTTAAAAAACACGGTTCTCCATTTGAAGACAACGGACAATAATCCATCGAACTATCGATGACCCTATACACAGCTCATTCTAATGAAATGCACAATACTGTATCTAAAGCAATGTTACATTGATAACAACATGGCATGCACTTAACATTATCAAAGCTGCAAGTGTAGCTGTGGTTGAAAGAAAATATAGAATGCCTGACTTCATATCTGATGTATCATACTGAAGTATCATGTAGTAATTGTTGTGAAACTATTAGTCTTTTTTTCTTGGTTTCTGTATCATATTATTGTTCTTTAATCTTCTTCTTCTTCATTGTGTGTGTTCATTTTGGCCTTTGGTCTTATTGTGTTTTTGCTAAAATAAATTTTGAGGCTAACAACAGGAAAAAAAAAATCAGTGAGGGAGAAGTTTTTTATCCCAAGGGAGTGCATGCTGTATTGCACCCCCCCCCAGATGTCATCGGAGCCATAGACATACTATACAGTATATGTATAGTATGTCTATGATCGGAGCCCCGGCATTCTCCATCCTCCACTGCTTCCTCACACATGGTTCCCCAAACCCCCCTCGGCAAAGTCCCCCCCCACACACAGCCCTCCCCTGCCTCATGCCCCCCTCCCACACACACACACAACACGCAGCCCAAAGCTCTCGCCCCCCCCCCCCCCCCCCCCCCCCCAGGAAACAGCTCAGTGCGCCCCATGCCCCTTTACATCACCCTCACTGCACCCCCTCACTCACTTTCAATTTTAGAAAAGTATGTTTTTAATTATATTGTGTGGTGTTTGTGTATTATTTGGATAGGGGTTGGATCTGTGACGGGCAAAGGTTCCCGGAACGTTTATTCTAGTTTTCTGTTTGAACGGAAATGTTATGTTGGGAAATCTACACCGGAAGCGCACTTATTCTACCAAGTGCGGAAGCAGGAAGTCAGCGTGAAATGAATGACAAGAAAGTGGGAGTGAACTAAATACTACCCCAAGCTCTACCGAACGGTAAGCGTTTTACAGAGATTTCAGAGCAGTTGTATCTAATTTTAACTTCCCTCTGCCTTTACAGTGTACACTGCCTATTCATCATAGGGCGGCAGATTAAAGGATTAACTCCGTAAGTAAATACCCCCTTAAACACCGACTAAGAAGGTCGTGTCATGGCAAAGCTAACGTTGGTTTGAGCAAGACAGCGTATCTTGTTACCTAGTACCTAACGTCAAGCGTACATTTAATTTGTGCAAATTCCCAATTTATTAAAAGATGGAGTGGGCAAGTCAGTTATGTGTGAGTAAATGCTACTGTGACCTGAATGTTTTTTTCTCTTTCTCTCTCTGGGTAAACTCTGTTTTTGAAGTTTAATTGTGCAGTTCCATTGCTTCACTCTGGTAACGTCAGCTATCGTTAGCAAGCTATGCTAGTTAACTGATCTGCTAGTGAACTAGCTGAATGTTTGCTTCCTTCAAGGTAATATTGGACAGGCAGGTGGATATGTCTGATATATTTTACATCTATACCTCTGACATGTAACGACGTTAGATTAACGTTTCATTTAGGGGTCTCGCATGTGACAAAATGTCGCTGAGGTTGTGGTTACAAACTTTACTCGACCGTGTCGCACATCAAACGTTGTATGCGTTAATGTCGTTTAGTGTTTGCTATTGTAGGGTTCTCATCATCCCCATTGCCTTAACCTTTTCGTGCTCTGTTCAAACGTCTGCTAGAGGACGTGTTTACATATAGCATTGGCCTATCTCGTGACAAAAACAACCCACCGTGAACTTAACCACTTAGATTCCACCACTCGGTTAGCCCATATGTATAATACATGTTTTTTTTTCAACAGTACAATTTAATAGCTCATTTTGTATTTATCATTATTAAATAATTGATATTTAAATTCAGTCGTAGTAGCCTAATGTCTGATAGGTCTTTGCAGCTCAGAATATTTGTGAAATAGGGTATCGTTTAAACAGAGGTTTTAGAGGACGTAAATCAATGTTCTTGTGAAAAATGAATATTGATGCCTCCATAAGTTTCGGAAAACATGCTCAACTAACGCTTGAAATGTTTGGTAAATTTGGTAAGCTAATTAAGTGAACCCAGTGCTTTCCATGGGTAGACACTGTCTTTTTAAGTTTGAGCCTTGGCATCAAGACCCTAGTGTTAGTGCCCAAAATATTTTTTTGTAAACTTATGTAATTCAGTGAAATGTAAGAAAACATTTAAACAGTACCTCAAGTGAGATTTAAAAAGGTGATTAAAAGAACCAGATGACCAGGATGATGCGGCTTGGGAGTTTATGAAATGACTGAGACTCAAACAAATTGTCCTCCAGATTTGCCCTGTATTAAGCCACCCATCTTTCCTTCAATCTGACCAACTTTCCTGTCCATGCTGGTGTAAGATATTCCCACAGCATTAGGCTGCCACCACCATGCTCCACGGTAGGAATGGTGTTCTCGGGATGTGTTGGGTTTGCACCATGGGTGGTGTTTCCCATGATGGCCTAAAAGGTCAATTTTTGTCTGATCTGACCACAGAATCCTCTTTAATGTGTGTAGGCTGTTTGGGGAACCTGGCTCATGCTGTTGGCCAATCTACATGTATTCCCTTATTTTCCTCCTTGAAGCAAAAGCTTCTTTCTGGCCACTCCTTTATAAAGTGGAGAAAGTTGCGTACATCCAAATAAAATATTCCAGGTGCTAGACAAAAATAGCAAATACTTTGAAAAAGTGGTGTGCACACTGTGTATGCTCCAAGTGGATTTTATTTATTTAAATCAGGCAACGTTTCGATCCAGTGGAGTCTTCATCAGGCATGGTGAAGATCCCACGGGATCGAAACGCTGTTCGATTTAAATAAATAAAATCCACTTGGAGCATGCACAGTGTGCACACTAGGGGTGTTGAAATTAATCATATAATCGATGCATCGTGATGCAGACATGAACGATTAATAATCGTTTCAATAGCAGATGATAATCGATTATAATGTATTTTCTTGTGTATTACTAAACTGTGCTGTTACTTTTTATTTCATAATGTTTTTAATTTGCCATGAATATTGGTGGCTGTTGAGTTTTATTAAATAAAATAGGAAGGTAATATCTGACTGCTTGTGCTTGTTGATGAAATCAAAGCCATGTGCAGTAATATAGAAAATTGATGTGAAGAATCGCGATGCATCGTGATGCATCGAGATATCGAATCGAATCGAACAGCTAGCTTAATAATCGTAATCGAATCGAATCGTAAGATGAGTGAAGGTTCACACCTCTAGTGCACACCACTTCTTGAAAACACTTCTTCATAAAGGCCTGCTATGAGTAGTGTGTGGCATATAGGCTACTGGTCCTGTGGACAGGTGCGACCACCTTTTGTGGAATAGTTGCAACTCCTTCATTGTTATGTTTGGTGGTGTTGTTGCGTGTTCTCTCTTCCCGGTCCGCAAGTTTTGGTGGGCGTCCTTCTCTCTAGTCAGGTTTGTAGCTGTTCCATATTGTTTCTATTTTGCCATAAAGGATTTAGGCTAATGGTGATCTGTGGGATGTTCTGTTCAGTTAGGGGTAGTTTTTATAGACCAACCTTGCCACCACTTTGTCTCTGACCTGTTTGGTATGCTCCTTGGTTGTCACGTTGATTGCTGAGTAGTATTGCAGAGGTCTCTCCCGAACAGGTTGATTTATACAGAAATCATGTGACAACATGTGGGAGATCATGTGACGGTGATTGCACTCAGGTGGATTTCAAACAGCTGAATATGTGACATGAAGTTATTTGCTTGAACCGAACACCAACACTGGCCTATACTTTTTTCGATTTATAATCAAAATCACGTTGTGTTTTTGGAAGTTTTTCTCTGGTATGCCATTTTCAGTTATGGTAGTCCTGAGGCAGGAATATGTACCTTTGTTTTTTACAGCAGTCTTGTGTGACTTGTGCTGAAGATGGAGTTTTGACAGGAAGTCTGGTCCTTTGTTTAAACTGCTGAATTATGAGTATAGATGAGAGGAAAGAGAAACTGCTGTGCTGTGCACTTCCTTACATGGGAAAAAGAGTTCCCTCAGAATAAGAATCCTCCCATCTGAAATTAAAAATTTAGGTTTCTCACCTTGTTCATTTTAATAATTTAAAGACGTGTTGGAACAATTTATGCCTTTATTTTGCAGGAGAACAGACACATTGGATCCAAGATGACGGACTCAAAGTACTTTACCACCACAAAAAAAGGTACTGTACAGTTTTTTTAACCTTGAACAGAGTGAGCATAGTCTTATCAAATAAAATGTATTTATTGTTAACATGGGTCCATCTATCTGTGTTACTTGTAAGAGGTTAGATTTCTAAAAGGCATGGTTAATGTAATCAACATTGTAAAGCATGACAGTTCTCAGATGGTCAAAACAAACAAGAAAACATGACCAGAGAATATTTTTCATTACAAGAGATGACTTTCAGTTTTTCAGACAGGTTTTTAAGTGTTTGTTTCAAATAAATAAACAAAAAGCATTGTTGTGAAACTTTGCCTACTGAATTTTGACATGTAATACTTTTGGATTGTAGCAAAAAATGCTAAAAATTGTCTTTTTATTTCTAAACTCATCTGCCTGTCTCAACTTATTTTTGCGAGGAAAAGTTAGTAAAAATTATATGTTAAGAACAGTTGGGTCCAGTCGAACTATTTATCAATTTGTGATTGGACAAGAAACATTGTACGTGGCAATAGGAGTGAGGGTATCCCACAACATATCACGGCTGGCTCTTTACTGCTAGTAAAGATATAGTATAGTGTAAATGTACATCTTGGCATGTGGCATACAGACTAACTAGCAGGCGTGTGCACAAGCAGCACAGATGCCAAGAAAAGTTTGGATCTTTGGGTGGGGGGGTGGAGGATGAGGGAACAGAAATGAAAACTAAACAGTCGGAAATACAATTCAGTGTCTTAAAACTCTGTTAGTTGGTAATGGAACTGTTGTACAGAGTGGTCCAAAAATATGGGACACATTTTAAATGCTGATATTTTGGATTATAACAATGATACAGAGTACCAAATATATTTGTTGTAAAGTTAAGAATTCTTTTTATACAAAGGTTAATTTGTATAAAACCAGTCTGGAATCAAATTAAAGACATTTTTTATGTAAGGGTAGTTTTGGAAAACATTTTTTTACACACACACACACACACAGCCGAGAACTTTTCAAAGTATAGTGAATTAAACATTTTGAAGAGATCGTTCAACTGTGTCAATAGAAACATTTCAAAGTTTAAATTTGTGAATTCATTAAAATGTGTGGTGCGGGCTCTGCATGCTTACTCCAATCAAGAGCACAGCAAGCTGTTGGACTTAGGAACGCCATCCTCCATCATGACTCGTTTTTCACATGTTGCCAGTTCTTTGCACTATGACATGTTGAAGCACTGCGTTCTTTGCACTACGTTTGCACTATGTTTTTTTTTTCTTGAGGGCATCGCCTGTTTTACAAGATACAAGATTACCTTTGGTGCTTGTCGGTATGGTGCTTGTCATTTTCATAAATGCTGTCTAAATTTCTTCTTGGCTGTAGGCTGATGATGAATCTTTGGCTGGTGAAGTATTGTTTAACTATGTACAATTTGTTTGGAAATTCGCAGAAGACTGCGCCATTATCAAAGTGTGCCATGTGAGGATGTAATTCCAAAGCACAATAGCTTGCTGTGCTTATGATTGGGACAGTTTTCTTTTATTTCACAAATTTTAGTTTTGAAATATTTCTGTTGTTCAGTTTAATGACTGTTTAATCATTTTTAATTCCGGTCTATAGTTTGAAACGTTCTTAGCTGTGTTTTCTAAATCTACCCTTACATTTTAAACATCTTTAATTTGCATCCAGAGAGGTCTCCAGAGAAATTAACCGTTGTATCAAAAACTCCTGAATGGCAGATTTACAACAAATATATTTGGTGCTCTGCACCATTTTTATAATCCAAGATAAACATTGAAAATGTGTCCCACATTTTTGGACCACCCTATATAAAAGCAATATAGCATTCATAGTCAAGGGGTGGTTCATAAATGATTGCCGTTTCATTCTAAAGTTGTTAAGCCACTGAACATCCTTGTATTGGAGTAAAACAACTTTGTCCACTCCTTGCTTTGGACTTTCATCCATAGCCCTCAGGTTGATGCAGGCATAGGCAGCGATAGCAGCTGAATTAGCATTTAGCCTGCACATTCATTCTTTCCAACATTCAGCTTTTTGGTAATAAAAATAGAAATATAATTTTAAATTCTCTTTTCTAAAATGTGACTAATTAACATGACAAAAACGCAGAGTAAAATTCTTCTCATGCGCATTTGAGTACTTGCTGTCATGTAAGCATTTGTGATTACATTCACTGATTGGACATTGTCATTCCGATTGTTGTACGTTACCAGGGCTAGTGTCTTAGGGCTGAGATTAAGGTCTCCCAAATGTGGGTGAGGGAGTGAATAACCAGCGCTCTCCTGCATCCTCATCCATTGCTAAAGTGCCCTTAAGCACGGCATCTAACCCCACGCTGACTCAGGGGGACTGTCTCTGTACCGAATTTACTCTAAGCCTCTCTGGATAAGAGTGTCACCTAAATGCAATGTAATATAAGGTAATATAAATGGATGTAGGGTGCTGCACTAGGTTTAAGCCCTTCCGTCTGTGTGACTGCTAGGGTTACGCTCTAGTGCTACAGAATTACTCCCGCTCATGCTAGATGCTACTCGTTCTGTAGCTGTGCCTTATGAGTGGAGATACATATGAAACACACACACACTGGGTTTATGTCACAGATGGGCATTGGCCAATACTGTAATGACAGCTGGTGAAACTGCTTATTTTCCTGATAACACCAACACTAATCTCAATACCTCCCTCCTCTAACATAGAAAAAAAAAAGTAGTGTCAATGTGACAACCACTGGTAGCACGTCAAGCTTGGTGTCAACAGCTGTCTGATAGCTACAGAACTGTCTGATTTAAGGCATAAAACTACTGACGTTCCTTGAGTGCTTCCAAATCAAATGCACCTTCGTGTTCACATGCCATGTTCCCAGAAACCAACACCATGAAACCCTACCATTATTTTAGAAAAGCCTCGCTTTACAGGGCCTGCAATAGACTTGGGAAATCTGCCACAACATGAAATCCTCTGATATCCGTAAGAAGAGAGAAAAACTCAAACATATCAGAAAGATTTGTAGAAATTTGGTACACCAAACCGACAAATGCACCAAATCATCTTTTTTCAATCGTGTGTTTTGTGTGCTTGTATGTACGTTTACACACTTTTACAGGTGAAATCTTTGAGCTAAAAGCAGAGCTTAACAGTGACAAGAAGGAAAAGAAGAAGGAAGCCGTAAAGAAGGTTATTGCCTCTATGACTGTGGGAAAAGATGTCAGGTAAAGTATACATGGCTATACATACAGTATAAGGTTTTGAATATTTACATGTATTTTCTTTAAAGGACCCTTCACATTAAGAACTCTTAATGATAACGACAACTGTGACAGGAGGAATGTCCACACTGAAGAACACCATTTTATTAACAACATTTTAGTCATGTGTGTAAACAACAAAAGAGAATGTGGCATTCTGTCAATTTTAACTGATGGCACAGTGTTTTTATCATTCATCAAATCACTCTGAAAGTGATCCCAACAATGTTGTTCAGCCCTGTCATTGTAGTTGTGTGTGGTGTGAGCTCCATCATCCACTGCAATGATTAAAAAAAACACACACACATTGCTGTAGTTGTCGTTATAGTTAACTTTTCTGTCTATATGATCCTTAAGACCACATAAATGACAGAACAATCTGTGTGGTACCCTGGCATTACTGTGACAATACTTTGTATGATTCAGCATCACCTTACTGATGCTAACAATCATAACACTGATTTAAGACCTTTATGGTCATTGAACAGCTGCCTGTACAATGAAGGCAAGGCCACAAAGGTGCAAGGTGAAAGTGAAGAGCACTGCAAAAACAAAGGAAAGGAGTACATACAAGGGCATAATAAATGGGCTACATTTACAAGTACAGAGGCTGTGAAGAATAGTATTGCACATTATGCGATAGGTATTACACATTATGCGATGGGTATTACACAGTAAGAGGTAGCGGCTACATTCTGGTCAAAACTGAACGCTGTAAAGTAGCAGTACCACAACCATCCATGCGGGGTAGGCTGCAGAAGTGAGTCAGTTGCCATAGACCATGTTCAGAAGTCCAATTTAACAGCGTAAATAACATTTACAGCCTGGTTTAAAAAAGAAAGGCTATGTTGACTTTCGCTAGTTTTCTGCGTCTGTGAAAACTGTGGGGGCAGTGAGTTGATTTTTTTTTAGAATCCATTTAATTCACAGATAATAGCCTATATATTGACACTAACAGAATAAATTGGCCAAGACAGTGGTAATAAGAACCGTTCATTTTGGCTTCATTTGGCTGTTAAGAAATGCTATGAGTGGCGTCACAAAGGGGATTGTCCAGCTGTTATGTAGGCTATGGTTGTAACGTAACGAGTCTGTGTCCTGGTTTCTGTCCTTAGTGCCCTGTTTCCTGACGTGGTGAACTGCATGCAGACTGACAATCTGGAGCTGAAGAAACTGGTGTACCTGTACCTGATGAACTAC
Source organism: Coilia nasus (assembly GCA_027475355.1). Taxonomy (NCBI): domain Eukaryota; kingdom Metazoa; phylum Chordata; class Actinopteri; order Clupeiformes; family Engraulidae; genus Coilia; species Coilia nasus. Next base: position 34,135,191 of record CM050217.1, read on the forward strand.
GCCAAGAGCCAGCCAGACATGGCCATCATGGCCGTCAACACGTTTGTGAAGGTATTACCTACTACCCATCTAAATACTCCTTCTAGGCAAGACCGGGCAAAGCAAGTTTATTTGTATTGCGCATTTCATACACAATGGCAGTTCAATGTGCTGAACAAAAATAAAAGCAAATGACAATATGAAAAGCAGTAGGAGCATTTTTGATGTCTCCTGCTACTAGCCCGCTATATAGCTAGCAAAACGTACAAAGCCACAAGTTATGTCGGAATATACAATACTACTTGGAAAATTAGAATATTGTGTAAAAGTTGTTTTATTCAGGCAATCCAACATAAAAGGTGAAACCAATACATTTTATAGATTCATTACATGCAAAATGAGATGTCTCAAGCTTTTTTTTGTTGTAATTTTGCTGATTATAATTTACAGCTTATTAAAACCTCAAACCCAAAAACTCAGAAAATTACAATACTGTGAAAAGCTTCAGTGTTGTAGGCTCAAAGTGTCATGCACTAATCAGTTAAGAAATACAACACACTTGCAAGAGGGTGCTGAGCCTTTAAACATTTCACCTTTAAAGTTGAGTTACAGAAATGCATGCACTTTTTCAGGATATTCTCATTTTCCGAGTAGTACTGTATATGTAGCATTTTAGTAGAGAAGAAACGTTAGCCCATAAGTCTCCCGGCAAAACATCCCGGTCAGAGGACAGGCAGGATGGATGTGTTGTACGTCTGAATTGTAGGCTTACCTGTTAACAGACATGGGGCCATGGAATAGTTTGCTACATTATAAAATTGTCAAACATCTCGTCAAATATTGAAAATGATATCTCAACATGAGTATCATTTCCATTGGCCGTCAAATCATTTGCCATGGTATTGCTGAGTGTTTTTAGTCTTAAGGAGGCAGCTTTTAGGTTCTAGACCAGCTGTGATGCCTTCCTTTGGAGTCGAATGCAACCTGAGTGTGCTTTTTCTTTGTGATTTTCAAAACACAATTTGGTTTGGCCTATAGCAAAGACTCTACTTTACAAGAGACCAGACTTGAAATTAAAGACCAAATTGTTTCTGGTTAATCCAGTTTAGTTGTTTTTTGTCACCTCATTTTCAGGATTGCGAGGACCCCAATCCCCTAATTCGTGCTCTGGCTGTGCGTACCATGGGCTGCATCCGTGTGGATAAGATCACTGAGTACCTGTGTGAGCCCCTCAGGAAGTGCCTGAAAGATGAAGACCCTTACGTGAGGAAGACCGCCGCTGTGTGCGTGGCTAAACTTCACGACATAAACGCTCAGCTGGTGGAGGACCAAGGATTTTTGGACACTCTGAAGGACCTCATCTCTGATTCCAATCCCATGGTGAGTTCTTTCCTACTTAAATTAAGTTAAAGATTCGAACCTGCGACCCCCCAGTCACTGTTCCGCTTTCTTAGCCACCAAGCCACCACTGCACCACCATATTCAACATGTGCAACAACTCAGGCTTCTCTCTCTGTGTTTAGGTGGTGGCTAATGCAACAACTCAGGCTTCTCTCTCTGTGTTTAGGTGGTGGCTAATGCAACAACTCCGGCTTCTCTCTCTGTGTTTAGGTGGTGGCTAATGCAACAACTCAGGCTTCTCTCTCTGTGTTTAGGTGGTGGCTAATGCTGTGGCAGCGCTGTCGGAGATTGCTGAGTCTCACCCTAACAGCAACCTGCTCGACCTCAACCCCCAGTCCATCAACAAGCTGCTGACTGCTTTGAATGAATGCACAGAATGGGGCCAGATCTTCATCCTGGACTGCCTGGCAAATTACACACCTAGAGATGATCGGGAATCTCAGAGGTGAGAAACACCTAGAGATGATCGGAAATCTCAGAGGTGAGAAACACCTAGAGATGATCGGGAATCTCAGAGGTGAGAAATTGTTTGTTTGACTTTGATCCTGGCTGTAGTTAGTGATGCCTATCAAAGTACATACATAGAGATGACCGCTGTCGGTGATCTGTGTAATGTGAAGGGTTTGGATTCAAGAGTATTTTTATTACATGTCCTTATATTAGGTAAAGGAAGTATTTTTATGTATTTTGACACCTAATAGTAGCAATAAACTTGTACTAGTTCCTCTGATTATCAGGAATAGGCAGGGAAAAAGAAAACAAACAAAAGTTCATTTTAAGAAATGTATGTATTATGGCTAGTGTAAACGGGGGCTTGAAAGCCGTAAACAAAACAGAACAGGGAGAACGTAAATGCAAATGAGAACTTTACTGATCAAAAAGGGCAAAGCCAAACCAATACTATACCTGCCTTGCGGGGGGAAAAAGATGCAAACTAAAAACTACCTGCCAAGCGGGGAAAACTAAGACAATGTTTAAACACAAGAACAAACACAACCAACCACAATGTTGGGAAGGCAAAAGTTCAGACGAAGTGGATAACGGGAGAAAAGTAAATTGGTGAGAGGCATGTGGTCCATGTAAAGCTTCGTGCTTGTCAGAGGGAGAATGGGGAATATAAAGTGTTGAAAACCAGAAGGTGAACGAGGGACAGGTGCAGCTCGTGATGCGTGATGAGAATTCAAGGGCCTGTGATTAAGTAGACCAGCCATGCTGATCGTGCAGGGGCTTGACGAGGGAGGCATGACTATGCAAAATTATAATTTAAAAAAGTGTAATATTTGTGAGAGGGTGATGCCTAGTCCCTCACACTCCAACTGTTCGGTGCTGTTCAGCGGTGATGGGGGATAAAAAATCTACAAAAAAATACTTTTAAAGAAATTATTGAAAAATTATATTAATATATTTTTATTTTTATGGCTTAGTATTTGTAAACGTCACCCCTCATCTGTCGCACGCCAACTCTGCAGTGGTGGTGTTTGCCTCAAGGACAAAAAAAAAAACATAACAAAAAAGTACCTCTTAAGAAATGTATAAAAAACATTTCCATATGTTTTTATTATACATAGTATCTGTGAGCGTGTGACTCCACGTCTGTCGCACGCCAACTCTGCAGTGGTGTTGTCGGCTGTGAAGGTGCTGATGAAGTTCATGGAGATGCTGCCCAAAGACCTGGACTACTATGGCACTCTCCTGAAGAAGCTCGCCCCGCCACTAGTCACCCTGCTGTCAGCTGAGCCAGAGCTGCAGTACGTAGCTCTGCGCAACATCAACCTCATTGTGCAGAAACGGTAGGTTCATTTTTCCGCAATTTCCAAAAAATGGACTTTGGCAAACATTTTCTTGTGTTTCTTTCTTGAAGCATCAACCTAATTTTGCAGAAACTGCAGGTGTTTTATTTTGAAAATTAAAGCAAAGTGATTTGTTAAAAAAAATCTTGTATTTCCTCTGTGTGCAGTTTGAAATGACAAAACGATGAATATATTTTAATAGTTAGTACTTTTAACATATTCTTTTAGTTTATTTTGGGGATTGAGACAAAGTAAATTTTGAGCCAGTGACTGCAAGACATCACTAGCAAAATGACTTGGATGCTCTTCTCCTGACATTACTGACATGGGTTACCTGCAACATAATTATATAAGTAATCCCTAGGGCTCTACACATTTGGGACACCCTGTAGTTCTTCTGTATGGATTTTTCTAAATAGAAGGTATAGCACATGGCAAACATATTTTGTCATGTAGTGCTTCAGGCACAGTCTTTAACAGCTAACATGTCTCCTGTCTCCTCTAGCCCTGAGATTCTCAAGCATGAGATGAAGGTGTTCTTTGTCAAATACAACGACCCGATTTATGTAAAGCTGGAGAAACTGGATATTATGATCAGGCTGGCATCCCAGGCCAACATTGCACAGGTGACACGCACATGCACATGCACATGCACATATATATATACACCCTGAGATCTGTGCAGTCTGTATTAAACTGTATAGGCCTGAAGCACACACATTTGCCTGAAGCAGTCTGCATGCTGGACCAAGAAGGAAAGCCAAAGAACAAAGACGTCCGCAACAGCAGTGTACTCCCACAGAAAGATTTTTTAAATTGTGACGTTTCCGGCATGCGCCCTTCATCAGACGTTATGTGTAATATTTTATTTGTGGTGTTTGTGTGTGTGTGTACAGGTTCTAGCTGAACTAAAGGAGTATGCCACAGAGGTTGACGTGGACTTTGTGCGGAAAGCAGTGAGGGCTATCGGACGCTGTGCCATTAAAGTCGAGGTAATCAATCCTGAGTGATGCATCGCTGTTTCCAGCACAACATTTACAAAATCTATTAAAGAAATCTGTGCAGTGTTCTACAGAAAACTTTTTTTATACTACAGGTAGTTCCATTCACATTTGTCTGTGGTGCGGGGTGTTTTAGTCATCCATGACAGTCAGTGTCACTCTTCAAAAATGTCACAAAGGCCGATTCTGATCAGCTGACTAAAAAGTCAGGAGCTCAAACCAGATTGGTTAAATTCTTTCACATTAGTTGACACTTAATTGTGATGTTTTTCTTTTTTTTTGGTAATTGTCATGTTTTTAGCACTTTGAGCTACTTCCTTTGCATGAAAAGCACTTTGTAAATATAATTTATTATTATTTTGGCAGCAATCTGCAGAGCGTTGTGTGAGCACACTGTTGGACCTCATCCAAACCAAAGTCAACTATGTGGTGCAGGAGGCCATAGTGGTCATTAAGGACATCTTCCGCAAGTATCCCAATAAGTAAGTCCTTTTATTTGATCTTTTCTGTTTAAAAGCAGCTTTCCTTTGTACTTTAAATATAATAGTTAATTTGGTAAGATGGGGTGTCAGGCTTAAACAAGTTTTTTCCTACGTAAAGAGGGGAAGGGGTAACAAAATTACTAATTGGTGTTAGTACCTAAACATATGTCAAAAGGACAATGAAAGTTGTCAAAGACAATGTAGAATAGAGTCTAATATTGCTACCCCAAAGCAGGATTAGTGCAATTTGAATAATACATCTCCCTAATTGACAGAGTGTGTGTGTGTGTGTGTGTGTGTGTGTGTGTGTAAAATTACAAAAAAGTTTATGATGAATAGAGAATTTGAGCACGGTTCATACAGGTGATTTCACTACTTAGATTGTCTACCTGGCTAAAAGTTGTGCTAGTTTGGATAAGCTGGTTTAGTGATTTGTTGGGACAAACGTGGCACTGGATTGTAGCTTTTAAAGCCAGGATCTATATCAGTATATTTATTCAATGTCACCTGCTTAGGGACTACAGATGAAAATTAACTATGCTAACTCCCATCATGTTTACATTATGTATCTTATACCAATGTTCATTAATACCCCATGTGTTTATATACACATGTGGACAAAATTGTTGGTACCCCTCTGTTAATGAAAGAAAAACCAACACTGGCCACTGAAATAACTTGAAACTGACAAAAGTAATACTGAATAAAAAATGACTGAAAATTAACCAGTGAAAATCAGTCGTTGCTTTTGAATTATGTTTCAACAGAATCATTTAAAAAAAAACTAAGTAATGAAGCTGGTGTATGTGTGTATTTTGTGATCAGATACAAGAGTGTCATTGCCATGCTGTGTGAGAACCGTTTGCATTTAACTGCATCAGTATCACCTTACAATCATCATTAATTAACATTTTGTAACCAGTGTTAATGTGTGTGTATTGTGTGATCAGATACGAGAGTGTGATTGCCACGCTCTGTGAGAATTTGGACTCTCTGGATGAACCTGAGGCGCGGGCCGCCATGATCTGGATCGTGGGCGAGTATGCGGAGCGCATCGATAACGCCGACGAGCTACTCGAGAGCTTCCTCGAGGGTTTCCATGACGAGAGCACTCAGGTACCATTACCTCTACGACTAGCCAGCTATTCAAAATTTTATTCAATAATGTTTTTGTTTGTTTCCTTGGTGTAATGAGTGCATTATTTGTGTGTGGTAACAATGCACATTTCCCTATCTCTGCTGTTTGGGTGTGGTAGGTGCAGCTGCAGCTCCTGACGGCCATTGTAAAACTTTTCCTGAAGAAGCCCACAGAGACGCAGGAGCTGGTGCAGCAGGTTCTCAGTCTGGCCACTCAGGTATGTTTGCAACCTTCACAAATAACCACTTTCACATAAATGGAAAATTGATAGATAAATGAAAAGTTGACTGAAAAGTTGACATAAAAGCTGACGTTCTGGTCAGTCAGAGCTTCATCAGAGTGCCTTTTTCCAGACCTCATTAAAGTGGTTTGTCCATCAAAGCAAGCAGTGTTGCACCTTTTCGTTTGGTTTATGAAAGTTCCAGTCAGTGACAAAGCGACACCTGCTGTATACCCCTCCAAGGTGTGCAGGCCAGCTCTCGGTTTTGTGAAAGCAATCTCATGTATGAAATACAAATATGTGACTTCCAGTGCTGATGCAGGTGGCAGCCAACTCTGTCTGTTTTGAATTTCTCATTCCCACTTTGGTGTTTCTGATTTTAGCTGAAGAAAGATACAGCTTCAGCAAGTCTTTGGAGAAGAATTTCAAACATCTCCTTAGTCGTATTCTCTCAGTAGAGCAGAGTACAACAGATCTTCCTAGAAGTCTTGTCTGTGTGCCCCAATGTGTCCCCAATATTTTATTGTCTTGCTCTGGCCTGAGAATTAAGACAGCAGTTTTTTAAAGTAAATACTGCAATTGACATTTTTATAAGGTCCCACCTTTAGGTCCCACCTCTAGGTTTTGGACTTTTTAACATGTATTAGTGTAAAAAACGTATTTAATGTATTTGTTTTATTTTTATGTATTTATTTATTCGATTGTTGTATTTTTGTGTAATGTGTAATATTTCATTTTAGCTGCTTTGGCCATGAAATAGCCATAGTTGCTCAAAATGACAATAAACTAAATAAACAATCAATCTTACCCCAACTCCTCCCTTCCACCTGCAGGACTCTGACAACCCTGACCTGCGTGATCGCGGCTACATCTACTGGCGGCTGCTGTCCACCGACCCCGTGGCGGCCAAGGAGGTGGTGCTGGCGGAGAAGCCTCTGATCTCCGAGGAGACGGATCTGATCGAGCCCACGCTGCTGGAGGAGCTCACGTGCCACATCGGCACCCTGGCGTCCGTCTACCACAAACCGCCCAGCGCCTTTGTGGAGGGCAGCCGCGGCGTTCAGCATAAGAGGCTTCCTGTACGCGCAGGCTCGTAAGTCACTGCATGCGCTTTTCACACACGTTCAAAGAAGCATACCTGCACGTACGTTTTTGTCACTTAATAACAACGTGATGGGCTTTCTACATGTGCAGGCTTGTTGGTCATTTTGTATACTTTTTTATACATTTATGAAAGCACACATGCACACCTGAAGCAAAGACTGTTGGTCTTTGTCAATAACACAAGAGGGTTCATGCACTTGCTGGCTTGTAAGTGACTTTTTCAAAGTGGAAAGTGTGGGATTATATTGTTTGTTCCTCACTTTCTGAAAACAATTTTTTCAATGATTTTATCTTTTGGTTTGTCTTTGTCTGTGCCAGAGGTGAGAGCAGTGAGAGCCCAGACGCTAGTCAACCGGTCGGAGTGGTGGCCGACACCCCTCCCGCGGTCATCCCGTCCCAGGGAGACCTGCTTGGCGACCTGCTCAATCTGGATCTGGCCCCGCCCACCTCATCCGGTCCCCCCGTGGTCCCGTCCATGCAGATGGGCGCCATGGACCTCCTCGGAGGTGGTCTCGACAGCCTGGTACGTCATCTTTGAAATTTCCTAACTTTTTCTTTTACAGTTCTTGTGATAAAACATAATCTTGCTTTAATTCTTTGCTTGCATTATTAATCCAAGCCCATTTGCACACGTTAAGAGCTTTAAGGTTTTGATGATATAGGCATTTAAAGGAGAACTTCGGTGTAAAATGAAAATTGGCATGTTAAAACATCATACCAAGTTGGTATGTGTACTGAGGAGCAAAATTGATTTAGCCTGTTGCATTCAGAGTTAAAAAAAATTTTCATAGTTTGACCCAGAAGGCTAACAATGTTAGTGGTAGGTGCCCTTAGACGAAGCATGACAACTACGCTATTTTTAAACCATTAAAACAGCTCGAAGAAACTCCACACTCGATCGGTAGTACAACAAAGGCTCTGGCATTCAAAACAAAGCACTGAGAATATTGTAAATGTACACAATGTTTATTTAAAAAACTGTTCTTACATGCAGTAGTTTGCTGTTGTTTCTTGTCGCCACCATGATGAAAGTCCAAACAAGTCTCCTCCTATTCTTCCTGCTGGTTCGTGTTTGTCAATTGACTTGTGCGGACTTTCATCATGGCGGTGACGAGAAACTACAGCAAGGTACCGCCTCTCAAAACTGTTTTATTAATAAATGTTGTGTAGACTTGCAAAGTTCTCAGTGCCTCATTTTTAATGTCAGGGTATTTGTTGTACTACCGATGGAGTGTGGAGCTTCTTCGAGCTGTTTTAATGGTTTAAAAATAGCGTAGTCGTCATGCTTTGTCTAAGGGCACCTACCACTTCCATTGTTAGCCTTCTGGGTCAAACTATAAAAAATAGTTAAACTCTGAATGCAACAGGCTAAATCAATTTTGCTCCTCAGTACACATACCAACTTGGTATGATGTTTTAACATGCCAATTTTCATTTTACACCAAAGTTCTTCTTTAAAGGCTCCTTTAAGGATGACTTGCCATAAATTTCTTGCATACAGAACCTTTTAAATTTCAGCCTTTGCAGTCGTCAAAAGAAAGTTTGTATGTTCTTTCAAATTAAGGATGGAAGGATGGATATTAAATACAGATAAATTTGGTATTATAGCTGACTTTTGGTCTGTCCCAAAGGTTCTTAGTCAGCTCAGCATTTGATGAGACAAGGCATAAGTTCATGCAAAAAAAAAAAAAAGCCAGAAAAACATTCTATTGTTTCTGCTAATGATGGCTTTCATTCTCTAATTCTGCTAATTTGTGACTTGTTTTGAGCTTGGTCTTTCTTTCTTTTCTTCTTTTTTATGTGCATTCCATATCTGTAGATGGGAGATGAATCAGAAACGGTAATTACGGGCAGGGCAAAAAACACCAACTCATTATCTAAACACCTTATGTTGGGAGATCCTGGAGGTGGACAAACTGTCTACACCAAATAAAAGTCCTGCCATGTGTTGCTCGTGCTCTTAATGCAGTTAATTTCACTAATTAGCTCATCTGCCTGGCTGACGAGTTGTGCTAGTGAGGATGAGCTGGTTTGGTGGATTTGCTGGAACAAATATGTGGCAGACTTTTACTTTCTAAACTCGGGATGTCCGCCTCTGGTGAATGGCAAATAAAAAGTATTGTTATGGTCAGTCATAAACTATTCACATGGTCTGATGTCATAAATCTGAGATGTCTGCCTCTGACCAATCCAGAAGCCTTATCTGATGTCAGTCAGAAGTGTTGTAGCTGAGCAACTAGGCTAGTACTTTACCTGATGTCCTTTAAACTGTCAAGTCTGCATCCACAAAACCACAAAAGAATGTTTAAACATTAGATTCTTCACTTCTCCTGCACATTTAGTATCAGTAAATCAGTGCTTTGACCTCGCTGCAGGATGAAAGGGGTCATTCTATACCATCTCACCTAAGGTCATACCTATCATTTATTTTGAGGGGAAATGTACCCATGATATTTATGTACAGGGTGGATCAAAAAACTGGGCCTAGACATGAAGGACACACTGAACACCTTTTCCACCATTAAAAGTTAGTTTAAATCAGGATCTGAATTCGCCACCATTTATATGAATTGAAATATAAATGTGAGAAATTGTGTGGCAACTTATTTTGATGGTTAGGTTTTTCCGTGGTTTTCATACCATTAGTTGCATGGTCATAAATACCATCACTGGAAAGAGAACTGAATGAGCTTTAAAGAGTGGGCCAGTTTTTTTATCCACCCTGTATGTGTGCAAGGTGTAATTTTAATATTGATGCATTTTTTATTTGACCTAATGCCACACACACTCGATGTAAATTTCACACAGAAGGTCAAGGCTAAAGAATGTTTGGTTTTACAACAGGAAAATGATTACAAATATATCTCCAAATACACCATCCACTACTTGAAGACACAAAAGTGCTAAAGATAAATCAGATAAAGATAAACATGCATCACTCAGTGATTTTAGTGAATATGACTGTACGAAAGCCTCACAGCTTGGTCGTTATCAGCATGAAAGAGAGGGCGATATGCGGGAAGATATAAAACCTCATGTGAGTAGGAAAATAGGCTACAAAATGACTCCACACCTCTATTTATACTTTTAAAACAGCTGACACAGCATATACTATTGCTGACTTCAGCAAACGACAATTCGCCAATGTACCATTTCACATGTCCCATCACTCATATGGCGATAACTTCTAGCCTGATGTCTTAAAATGGCGTTGCCTCTGAGGGAGTCACCTCAAGCACATGCCCCCTAGACAACCCCATGTTAGGTGCAATAGAGGCAATAACATTATTTTATATGTTACTTCCCAACCCTGATCAGGCCACAGAACCAAGCAAGCCGAAAAGACGTCATCTTAAATTAATGTTATTTAACTGCTGTTACATTAATATTCAAAATTACAGTTTTAGTTACAAATGAATATTGTCAGTAAAACATAGCCAATATATTAAACAAAAACGGCTTTGAATGATTTTTATAATTTTTTAAAATGCTTGTTCGCTGGCTGTCATGTTTTAAACATCAAAATGATTGTTTTGATCTATGGCCAACCTCAGGAAACAAACTTAATGCAGGCTAAGTAAGTGTAGCTGAGCTTATTTTGCCCAGTTTAACCCAAAAGCTTGACTACCATTTATGGCGTTACGTTTAGCTGAAGTTGTCATTTGAATAGCCATGATACACTTTCATTTTGGATCCTGTGTGCAGGAAATGTGGTGGCCTCTTTAAATAGCCTAACGATATTGTTAAGTTGTGTTGGGTCTGATGTTGGCTCTCCTGACTTGCTATGTTATGTTGAATTTTAAAATTCAGTTAGCTCATTCAATTAGCTCCATGGGCGATGCAACTTTGACATTTGTTGTTTTACAGTGTTCTCCAGTTGAAGGTAATGTTTTTAGGCTACTCTGATTTGATTTGAAAATTGAGCAAATTGATTTGATTTAAAATGCGATGATGCATTAATGTCAAAATTAATTTCAAAGTTTCAAATACAAATTACTGTTGTAAGTTTAACACTGCCTGGTTTCAAAATTAGTAAAAGCTCAATGGTTGAAAATATTCATTCAACATTTAGGAAAGTAATTGAAAAATAATCAAAAGCAATTAATGACATTATTTTGAGATGGTAATCAAATGGTTACATTATTATTGCATTTTTAACAGTAGCTTGTAATAGTAACAAATTACATTTTCAAAGTAGTTTTCCCAACACTAGGTCTGATATAGTAGATTACAGGGCTACAGTGACCTAAATTACATCATTTGTACGACTAGGTGAGTTGGCATAAAATGACCACTATTCAAGGTTAAAATGGACACATTGAGTGTGACACTGTTAGCTCTTTCAGCTAAGCTGACCCCACACTACACGATTTTTAAATCTTATCCGATTCTTCAATCGGCACTACACCCCACACATAAAGACAATCTTATCCGATAAACGTCCCGTTCCGATCGCAGAAGATTTGAACGTGCAGAGGAACACCACACACTACAGGACAATCGTGCCCGACTGCCGCTTCATTCTATGAGCGGTGTCAGTACAGGCAGCTATACTGACCTTCTTTTTATGTCATGTACAAAAACAGATCAGTTTTGGCCTGTTGAGTTTCTGTTGCAACATATTATGCTCACACCGTCAAATAAAATAGTTAAACTTGATGATAAACTTTTATGACAAGTTCAGACTACGTGATTTTAGAGAGGACTTCCAGGGTCGTCTTAAAGGTATCGCCTTGCCTCAGCAGTTAATCAGCGAGAACCAGTCATCATTTGTAAATTACTCTCAAAATCCCATGAATAACAATACACACATCGCTAAAATATACACATAATATGTTTACAGCGCAGTCGCCACAGATGCAATTTCTGACACGCAACAGAAAAGGATTTTAACACTATTCCGTAACTGCACTTGACTGAACTTGAGCAAGCAGGAACCTATACACGACTTAGGTGGTCAGGCTATCAGTTTTATTATACTTCCCATAAGACAGGGAGGTTTTGTAATGTATTGAAAGGAGTGGTATTTTTCTTTAAAGCGGTGGGGGCAAAATTAGCGATGGCAGATTGCAAATCACCTGCTGACTGTTGCTGTTAGTTGAGAGTGAGGGACTCGCACATGGCAAGAGGAAAAGATACAGTTCAGCTCCAGTAACCATCAGTATTTGATCACGCAAACTCCGCCTTGCCCCTAAAGCACACACATAAACTACTTGCGCTTTTTACACAGACAATGTATATTTTAAGGCGATGTATCTTAATCTGCATTAATGTTTCGGTAAGGTAAATTATGTGTTGCCTGCCGCCACGTAGCCAAATTGTATGCACACTAGCCTACATACATACAGGTGTACATCTACAGGTGCCAATGAATTAAAACAATACGACCATACAGACAGACAAGGGCCAGGTTTCTCAAACGCAGATCAGAAGATCTTAGCGCTAAGAAAGAAAGGAAACCCGGCAGCCAATTACATTAATATGTTGAGAGATAAAGCCAAATCCGTCTTCTTGTCTGAAATTCAGTTAAAATATAAAATAGAACGTCTCTCTTGGTCGGCCTGTCCAGCCTGAAATATCAAACATGTTTGATACCTTGCGATTGGACACTTTTGGACGGCTAGGATTCTATCTTAGAGCGCTCGGCCAGACCTGGCGATCAAGCCCGTTTCTCGGCCCCGATTAAGCTGCCATGGTAACGGCACCTCCGATTGTCGGAAGGGTCAAAACGGGCCGGAAATCGTAACGTTTTCCTTGTAGTGTGTGGTGGCCATTATGGTTACGGTTACAGTTTGAGTATTTGGCAGATGCTTTTCTCCAGAGCGATGTACAAAATCATCAGTACCAAATTACAAACAAAACATACTCATTCATGGAGGAATTAACAAAAAAATTGATATGTGGAGATAATCAAATCATAATATACACTTATATAAATACAGTCATCCAGGAAAAAACAGTTATCCAGGAAAGAACACTTTTATCAATAAATGGCCAGTAATTCATTAATCAGCGAAGTGAGAACGTGTATTTGTTCAAACAGTGAATAATTACAGAAACTGTGAGTACAGTCTTATTCCTCACAGTGTCCCATTCACACAAACACCCACTCACACCAATACACCAGTGTCAGACGTTTGCCATGCAAGGTGCCAATAGCACAACGGGAGCAGTGTGGGGTTCACTGTCTTGCTCAAGGACACTTCAGTCAGGAGGAGCTGCAAGGGAATGAGGGACCTTCCCATTGCTGGCCGACTCCTACGACTGAGCCACTGTCGCCCCATTCACCACAAACATTGTTTGGCCTGTTGATTCCCCCAGATTTGTACATTGTACATCATATTTGAGTTTTTCAAAATCATGTAGCCTTGGAGCATGGAGTGTGACCCACAGGCTACACCTGGTGTGACATCGAAGTAGTTGCAGAGTGGGATGCTTAGAGGACTGTTCTGAATGTACACAACACCTTTGTGTCTGGTGTAGCCACTTCAAATGGATTATAGCGTATAATCTAAAAATATATATCAGTGTTCGCTCTGCAACCATTTCTGCTTCGGTTCAGTTCCCGATATAGCCACGGGGTTAGTCACTGCAGTCACCCCTCAGAATGTAGTCACCCTGATTTAATTTACACCCTCCCATGTGAATGTATAAATGTTTTTTTTTTTTTTTTTTGCTCGCTTGTGAGAGATTCAGAGCTGTTAGATCAACCCTTTAAGAGAAAAGACAATGTGGAGATCCCAGCTTTACAAAACAAAAACCCTGCTACATATTTGATCCAACCATTTACTCAACCAGCTGATCCTAATGAGGACTGATAGACGGACAGATCAGCTAATTAGTGAAATCGCCAGCAGAAGAAATACATGGCAGGAGTTTTACTTCCTAAAGCCAGGATCTCCATACTTGAAGAGAAGCAAAAAGTAGAGATGCGCCGATTCCGATTTCCGATGGAGTGTGACCTGCTGGTACTGATTTTGGCCAGTTACGATTACATTTTTTTAAACTACTTTACAACACACAAAGACTATTTTCTTTGTATTGTAATTCTAGTCATGGCTTTACTCTTTGCATTGCTGAAAAAAGTGAGCAGAGGTGGCTGCCTTGTGGATGGATCTGGCTCAGTGCTCAAAACAAGTACTCCCCTGCATGGGCTTGGAATGAAGATTCATCTGTCCATCATGTACAAAAATCCTGTTTTTATTATTTGTTTCAAGAGAGGCAATGTGACCACTTTAGGCCTAATAGGCCTAAGCAGTTTTACTTGAAATCAGATTTTTAGTACATGTAAATATAGAACAATAAACTAGATGTTTTCTGATAGTATTGAACTCATGGTAACAGTCAATAATAGGTGACATCTTTGTCATTTTTTAACTAATTTATAGCTATGTTGGAGTGGCACATAGACGCACCATCTTTCACTGACTACGGGCACATGGTAGGATCGGATTGGATTGGGATTGGGTTGGGTGTTGCTACCCAACGGGTGGTCTGTCCCAAATGTCTGTGCACATGAGAGTTCGTGTTAGCGGATAATGGTCAGAGATCTGGCCGTTTCCGCTACGCTAGATTGCGCTATATTCCTTTTAACAAGTGGTGTTAGAACTACTTCAGGTTAACGGCTGCTAAAAGAAAATAAACAAACTATAAGGCGGCATACAAAACAAAGAGAGCGCTTGAGGAGGTTGACAGAGCAGCATTTGCATGCATGCTGTGCATTCTCCTTTGTTTGGAAGTCCGTATGAAAGAACAAACAGCGTTTTTGGTTTCCTTGATACGACATGAACTGTGCCGTCGGCGTTTGATATTACAAGCAATTGAGGACAACGAGACTTGTTGAGAGCAGGCGAGGCGCACGTTTTTTTAAAACCTGAATGCTCCGAGCGAGCTGTAGTGAGGTAGGCCTAAACATGACACTTTTTCCTGACATGAAACTATAAATAAACAAACCAGTGCAAGCCTGAAGTGCACGAAACTGTAACGTTAGAGGTTCATAAAAAATAAAGCGCTATTAAAAACGAAAAGGCTACTTACATTCTTGGTACTTGCATAAAAAAGAAAAACTGTCACCGTCGTGTCTTATTGGCCTGAAGACCTACAGGTTATTTGCCAAAAACACAAGATCCACATTTGAAGGGGCCAGCGCCGATCTCTTTTTATTTACTATAGCCTATTCCCAGCGGAGGAAAAGACGCGTTCAGAGCGCACTGAAGATCCGGGGATGGAAAGATATTTCTTCGCAATCTGGCGACGTGAGGGTATCTCCCAGAGCCCAAAGTTTTTTTTTTTATAAAGTGATGTAAATGTCATCGTTTTTATTGGCTTGCAATGGAATTTACTGTGTGGGCGGATTTTTTTACTCTAAGCAGACACAGAGTATTTCTTTTGCCTCCGACATTCCAAAGCGCAAGTGCACGTTTTTTCACATTCCAATATTAACTTTCACCTTCGAATTCCTTTTCTAACTAAAACTATTCGAATATATATTCGAATTTCGAATATTCCTTGCCAGCCCTAATGCGCAGTACACGAATCCAAACCAATAACCGTGCACAAGGGGGCACCAAGCGGATTGTAACCGGCTCAAGCCAGGGGTTGCAATCGGATTCGCGAAACCAATCCCTATACGATCCTTAGCCTGGGCACATGAAGTCGATACGATCCCAAACCATTTCCAATCGGATTCAACTCCTCCATGTGCACGCAGTGACTGTGTGTGTGTGTGTGTGTGTGTGAGGAGGAGCCCCCGAGGGCATGCTGAGCATGCTGCAAGTTCGTTATTTTTTCTACACCAAAGCAGGCCTGAAGTAATTGATCATGATTATTTTAATTAACTGAAGTAATTAAAAGTAATGCAAGCAAAATAGACTGGCTGAAACGTCAGTTTTTGTTGGTATGGTGGAAATATTCTTTTTACGAATATTTAGACTATGGCGCCATATTTAGACTATGGCGTGGCAATGTATGGGAAGCACTGTTGTGAGTTGTAGGCTACATTGTGTGCGTGTGCTGCTGGTGTTGCACGTGATGCATGTCATGTAGGGCACAAGTTTTGGCCGGCATTAAATCGGCATATTTTAATTGTGATCATGGCCGATTACGTGAAAACCAGACGATTCCGATCACCAGCCGGTCAGTCGGTGCATCCCTAGTCAAAAGCCATCATCACCTACCACAGATCCATACCAGTCCTAACACTATACTATGTAGTGTCTATTATATGTTCAGAATGTGCTCCCTTATGTTGTCTCTGTCATAGTTATGTCACTTTGCTCCATTAAGTAGATGGGTATAGGCATGTTAGCAGATTTTTGTCTTTGTGATGCTCTACCCAGTGTAGTTCATCTTCCTTGCTCTCTTGCCCTCTAATGGTACCTGGTGGAGTTGAGTATAAAAGGACTGACATTTGTGCATATTAATTCTTCTCTCTTATCCTGGCAGCTTGGAGGGGATATTGGTGGGAGTCCTGCGGTGAGTTTCAGGTTTTATTGCATCTGTGTCGCAATTGCACAAGAGAACGCTAATCTCCATTTAAATGTTTTTGTAATGCACCAATGACTCCTGTTGGTTACTACATCAGCATGTTTGTGCCACCTCATCTGTCTGTCTGTCATTATTATTCCATTCCATCCTATGCCTTTCATTGTTACACAGAAACAAAGGAACACTCTTACACTCTGTAGTGATTTTTTTTGAAAATAATGAGCATGCTCAGTGCCACTCTCAAAAAAACATTAAAGTCTCCTTGCAGACTATATTCTGTGGGTGAGGCCAAAGCATACCTGTAGGCATTAGATGAGGTAAATTTTGGAGATTTCAGCTGTGGTGGTTAAACATGACTTTATTAAGAACTGGAAAGCACTCAGAGAGCACAGACCTCACATCTTGCCCATTGTCATGTGTCCAAAAGTACGTTATGACATGTGCAAAGCAACGTGCCTGCTGGTATTTTAAAATACTTAAATCATTTGTAATATACTGCTGGTATGCATTTGGAGTTAGGAATAACAAAAAAGTTATTTTGCTGAAATACTATAAAGATATGTAGGTATGTACTATATAGTGTGTGCGTGAATGGGTGAATGTGAACCATTCAGTGTACAGCGATTGGGAAAGAATGCGCTATATAAATGCAGTCCATTTACCATTTATTTTCAGAAAATGTAAAAAAAAAAGTTGAAATGCAATGTTGGTGAAAAGTAAAAGATGTCTTTGCTCCGTCTGCACTCTAGATGGGTGGTGGTTTGGCCTCCGCCCCTGCTGCAGTGGCCCCGTCTCTTGGCGCTCCTGCCAACAGCGGACTGGACATGCTCTTTGACCTGGGAGGGAGTGTCGGCATGCCGTCAGGATCTTTTGTGGTTCCAAAGGCTGTGAGTAGTACTTCAGCATTGGTTCAGTTTAATTAAAGAACTGTATCTACAGAGACCTATCCTTAGGTTTGAAAAATACACAGTTTGATGAATATATGACACTTGCACCTGTGCTTCGTGGCTGCTCTGAACCTCTTCAGTGATTACCATTTAGATACACAGGCAGTAAGGAGATTACGTTTAATTACGTTTCACATCCTTCCTGAGGCAAGTCCTACATTAGTACTGCAGACCCTTAAGAAAATATGTGGAAAATAAATTGGGCATAGTCATGAAGGCACCTATGCATAAGAATGCTTCTCTGTATTTTTTAAAAGGAATACATGCTGCTAATTTTTATCGTGGGTTTTCTTGTGGTTGAATTTAAATGCTATTTATAGTCAAAAAGTTTGCTTCTGAAATGTTGCTTTAATGTCCTTTGTCCCTAAGGTCTGGCTGCCTGCTATGAAGGCGAAGGGTCTAGAGATTTCAGGCACATTTGCACGGCGTGGTGGTGTCCTGCAAATGGAGATCTCCCTCACCAACAAGGCCATGAGCGTCATGACAGACTTTGCTATTCAGTTTAACAGGAACAGGTATTAACTGTGACAACCAACACTTCCCTTGGATAAAGTGTCCCTATTGATTATATTGCTTTCATTATTACTGTTATTGTTGTTGCGTATGCTGTTGGTTTTATTACTGTTATTGCCATGACTGCTGTTGTTGTATATAAATATTTTATCATTTGTAGTTATAGAATACTTTGGGTCAATCATTTAGCGTTAAATGTACTCTGTAATATTGACTTGAGCTGACCTTTTTTTACCTGGTCGTCCGGAGGGGATTGACCAGGTATTGCAATGACCCTGTCGTGTGTGTGTGTGTGTGTCTGTCCGTCCGTCCGCCCGCCCGCCCGCCTGATATGACCCTGTCCGTCCACATGGGGGACTATGTTGCCATCTCTGATTGCACTTCTT
Organism: Coilia nasus; assembly: GCA_027475355.1. Taxonomy (NCBI): domain Eukaryota; kingdom Metazoa; phylum Chordata; class Actinopteri; order Clupeiformes; family Engraulidae; genus Coilia; species Coilia nasus. The sequence continues at coordinate 34,153,638 of CM050217.1, forward strand.
TTTCTTTCATTTCTCTTAGTTTTGGACTTGCCCCTGCCGGGCCCCTGCAGGTCCTGACTCCCCTCAGCCCCAATCAGACCACAGAGATCAGCCTCCCTCTCAGCACCGTTGGCCCCGTCATGAAGATGGAGCCCCTCAACAACCTGCAGGTATGGAGCCACAGTTTGCCAAGGCATCCACACCATAGCATAGATCTGGGGACCTGGGCTCGAGTAGGTCTTGATCATCGGGACATGTCCCCATCCTACCCTTTTCCTCTCCCCCACTCACTTCCTGGCACTCTCTACTGTCCTATCAAATTTTAAAATGAATTCAGTATGAAATGAACTTTGGGTATGTTTAAAGATGATGATGAGTTGGTATGTTTGCTGAGATAGAAAACTATGCAAGCCTGTTGCATTTCCTTTAATATTTTTATTGTTTTTATTGAAAAGGTTCACCATGCTAGTGATCAGGGCAGGGAGGTAGCTTGAAGACATGACTATATTTGTAGCATAAGTAGCTCCACACTTCCTTGGCAGTATAACAAGAGCCATAACATAACAACATGAGGCATTGAGAACTTTAAAAGACTTTAAACTAACTTTAAAAGTTTATACAGGCTAAAGATTTCTATTGGTGTGATTGTCCTTACCACACATCAGGTGGCAGTGAAGAACAACATTGACGTCTTCTACTTCAGCTGTCAGTATCCCATCAGCATCCTCTTTGTGGAAGATGGAAAGATGGGTAAGAAAAATGTTTATTGCAAAACAGTTAAAGGGGCTAGCAGCTAGGTATATGTATTACTTATGGCAAGTAATTAAAAATGGTCCTGATATCAGAGGTAAAAACCAAAGATTAAGGACATAGGTTATCCTGTTCATGTTTGACCTTGGATTTGATTGCAGTACCACTTTTTGGGCACAATCCTGTATATAGGACCTTTTAAAGGTAATGGCCATACACATAGCCCTGACACCTTTTTCCAAAATAAGTGACTAAATCTTAAATTTGCCTGGAAGAAAGAATCATGAAAAATTCTCTTGCCTCAATTACCTTTTTTGTGACCTTGAAGAGTCTTCCTTCCGTGCTCTCTGTTTTTCTCTGACACATCTATCTGTCTTTTTCTGTCTGTGTGTTTAAAACAGAGCGTCAGGTGTTCCTTGCAACCTGGAAAGACATTCCCAATGACAACGAGGCCCAGTTTCAAATCAAAGACTGTCACGTTAACTCAGGTGAGTATTGGGAACTACATCCTGTTTAGTATGTTCATTTGATTTATTTGTCTTCAAATAAATAGTGAATGGATGGCATTTATACAGCAATTAAGATTTTTTATAAGGTCCCACCTTTAAAGGTTTTAAACGTTTTAACATGTATTAATGTAAAAAAATAAATATATATTTTATTTATTTATTTGATGTGTTTTTTTAAAGAATGTGTATTATTTCATTTTACCTGCTTTGGCCATGAAATAGCCATAGTTGCTCAAAGTGGCCATAAACGAAATAAACAAACAATCAATATACCGCTCTCAAGTTAAGTTCTTAAATTGCTTTAAAATTGCCAGTGTCTCAAAAACTCGCACACAAATGGCAGAAGGCCAACACATTGGAAGCAGTATGGGGTTCAGTGTCTTGCTCAAGGACACATCCAGTCTAGCAGACCAGATCTTTCAGTGTGCTGCTACATGTTTTTGCTATTATTGTGTACATTTTTGTCTTAATTTCCTAACTGGCTGCTATTTCAAACTTCTTCACTAGTCATTCTTTCACTCGCCTTTCCAGGAGAGCTAGAACTTCCACTTAGTCTTCTGTCTTAGCTTGTTGCTGGTTGAAATTCTGAACCCCTTTGGATAATTGTGTCTCAAAGTGTACTTTGTATTTTTTTTTCAGTGGTGCAGAGTTTGCATTAAGTCTCAAAAAGTTGTATTTTTTCCCCTTCGTTATCAGATACTGCAACCTCTCGACTGCAGACCTGTAATATCTTCACCATCGCGAAGCGGACAGTGGAAGGCCAGGACATGCTGTACCAGTCCATTAAGCTCACCAACGGCATCTGGATCCTGGTCGAGCTCCGCGTGCAGACCGGTAGTCCCGGCTGTATGGTAAGTTAGCTATTCTCAAACTGCTTGTTTGGTTCCTTGTTGTGATTGGCTGAATCACGTTCCAAGCGGTTGTAGCGTGACCCCACAGGTTACACTCATAACATTACAAAATTCCATATTACTACGCTGCGAACCTCAATTTTAAAAAAAAAAGTTACAAAGTAGCAGAAAGTAGTGAAAATGTGGGACGCTAACTTTGTTGTAAACCAAACCTTAATTCATCAGTTGTGCCATTGATGGCAATATTCAAATATACATAAGCATTCCTAAACGTTGGGCTTGCAGTGACATGCTGCAGTCCACTTCACATCGTGCCTAACAACACCCCTTAGCTTTAGCTTCTCGTGGCTTAATGCTTGAGTCAGTCAATCAATTTATTGTTTATAGTTTATAGTGCAATATATATATATATAGTGCACATTGTAATGGTCTCAATACACTTCTGGCTGAAATGTCTCTATAGACCTTTTGAAAGTCAGTGTAAACGGAATGTCATGCTAACGGTGTTTGAATTTCTGGGTGTAGCCTGGTAGTCCCAGCTGTATGGTTAGTCAATTCATCAAGCAATCAGTTTATTGTTTATAGTCCAGTATCACCATATTTGGTCTTAACACACTTCACAAAGAATAAAACTATAAACCAACAAAATGAGAACAGAGACAACCAAAAAAACAGTGCAACTTCGTTGTGAAAGTGTGTGGGGGATATGATGACTGCATGAAAGGCATCTCGGAATACACCAATCTGGCAAAACTGCTGAACCTTCAGAAAATCGGTATAAACAGAAATGTGTAAGCAGTATGTGAGGCTAATGGCCTGTTACTTTATTCCTTTGAACTGAAATGCTACATTTTTATAAACATAGGTATTATGTTTGTGAAAACATACCTTTGTACCATATTCAGCTGTGCAGCTGTGGTCTAGTGGTTAGGGAGTTGGTCTTGGGATAGGAGAGTCACAGGTTCGAATTCTGTCCTACCCTTGGCTGAAATGCCCTTAAGCAAGGCATCTGACCCCACGCTGCTCCAGGGACTGCAACTGAAACCCTGTAAAATAACTGTAAGTCTCTCTGGATAAGAGCGTCAGCTAAGTGTAATTTTGTTTTTCTAAATATTGTTGCCGGTAGTCATTGTAGTACAACATGGGGCAATACATGTTATTGGTTTGCCTTTTCGGTGGTGTCATTAGGTCATTAGATCAAATTCATTTTAAGCAGTGCATTATAATATGAGAGCGAGATCAACACACCCCTTGCATGGAGCTGGCACATGCAAGAAATGTCATGACTGCTAAATGCTTGTTATGAGACGCAAAAATTAAATCCACCAGTGACCAACAAAACCCTGGTCTGTTGTCAGTTGCACATTGCTGAAAAGCTTTTTTAGGGGCGCACAGCGCTTTGGGATATGAAAGCGTGCACAATGCGCGCACACTCTGCTTCTCTCATCAGCAGGAGCGCGCAGCAGGGTTTATACAAAAGTTTTTCATGTGGAGAAAAAAAATATTTCCAGGAGTCCCTGTAAAGATGAAATATAAATGTACATCACATATATCACAATATTATTAATTTCTAAAGTTATTTAAGATTCACGTTGCTGTAATCACGGATAAGTAATGGCGGTAAAACTAATTGGTTGTTTAACCAATAGTGGCCGACACATGCATACTTAAATACACCTATCAAGATTGGGTGTCAAGAGCCATCGTAATAGCAACACGCCATGGAAAATGCACCGCTGGCTTTTAAAGGGAATGAGAGTATAAATTCTGATTGGTTAATTGTATGTTACTCCCAAAACACACCCATGACTAATGAAGTACTTTAAGACCAACCCTTTTGAACCATGCGCCTGGCGCAATGTTCGCTTTTCCCGCCGTCAAAATTGTGTTTGTATGTCTGGAGCCAATTGTGTTGGGAACGCCCCCAAAGCAACTTGCACAACAGACTTTAGACAATGCGCATATGATCATGAAAATAGAGCCCATTATGTTATTGGCTCAAGTTATTACATTGTCAAGGGATTTTTTATTACTAGGCCAATAATGTAATAAAGAGCCAGTAACATAATGATTATTATGTTATTGGCAAAACATTATTGGCTGAAAAATGTTATTATATTCTTGCCAAATTGTTATTGGCTTTACTACATTTAAAATGGCCCCAATTATTGAACATAATCAATAGTTACTGTTTTTCTCTTTCTGTCTCAGTTGTTGGTGAAGTACAGGCCCATTGAGTGACTTATTATTTTATTTTTTTTTAACCTTTATTTTACCAGGAAAATGTCCCTTTGAGATTAAAAACCTCTTTTTCAAGGGAGTCCTGGCCAAGAGGTGGCAAAAGTTGCAAATACAGTAAATAATCAGAAATTAAAATAAGAAATCATTTTAAAAAATTACAAATTTGGAAAAGAAGATTAAAATAACAAAGATTAAAATAAATAATAAATAATAATCAGAGATTAAAATAAATTATTTAAAACGATTACAAATTTGGGATGCCGTCTCAAGTGCTCTCAGTCTGGAATTAAACTCGTTCAGTGATATAAATTCCATTAGTTTGAGGTCCTTTTGCAACATGTTCCATGTGGTGGGGGCAGAGAACACAAAGGCCCTTTTTCCTTGCTCTGTACGGACCGAGGGAACAGAGAGCAGCAAATAATCACTTGAGCGCAGACTATAGGACTCAGGGCTTCTCAGTGAAATAAGGTTACTAATGTAGGATGGCAGTAGTCCAAGTATTGCTTTATATATAAAGGTGTACCAGTGAGTGAGCCTCCTGGTGGACAAGGAAGGCCATCCTACTCGGGAGTATAGTTCACAATGATGGGTCAAGGCCCTACAGCCAGTGATGAACCTCAGGGCAGCGTGATACACAGAATCAATCTTACTCAGACATTGAGCTGACGCATTCATATATAACAGGTCTCCATAATCTAAAATAGATAAAAATGTTGCAGCGACAAGATGCTTTTTTTTTACCTCAACAGAAAAACAACATTTGTTTCAAAATAAAAAACCCAGTTTCAGTTGAAGTTTCTTCACAAGGTTTTCAATGTGGGCTTTGAATGTCAATGTGTCATCAAGCAGGATACCAAGATACTTGTACGACTGTACCACCTCGATTTCATTTCCCTCAAGGGTGAATACTGTGTGAGTTGTTTGCAGTCCCTTCCTTGGCTTTGAAAACAACATTAATTTAGTTTAGTCAGCATTAAGGACTAATATTAACTTAAAAAATGAGTAGGACCTTAGACTTCATTCTAAAACTGGTAGCCAGTGCAAGCACCTAAGGACCGGAGTGATGTGATCTTTTTTCTTTGTTTTAGTAAATATTGTATGTAGTTAGGTAAAATAAAAACTACTTTTCACATTTCATGTGATATTTTTTTCCTGTCTTTCTCAGATGTCAGTGAAATGCAGAGCCCCTGAGGTGGCACAGCTGGTGTTCCAGTGTTACGAGATGGTGCTGAAAACCAGTAGTGACGCGTGACCATCTTAACCACGGAGGTCCAGACACTACATCAACAGCTAGAATTCCATATTTAGTAGCTATTGGTCTTGCGTTTTAATCCCTTCATCATCTTGTGGTCTCTCAAACACAGAATCAGGTTATAATTTGGAGAAGAAAAAAAATGCCCATGACATGATAATCTCAGGCATGTTTATTGCCCTCCACAAACATTAAACATCATTGTGTGTTTGTCTAGTGTCTTTTTTCCCCTTGTTTTCAATTCAGTTTCGGTTTTGGGCACATTGTAACGTCTGCCTAGACATTTGATACATTTGGGATTCCATAAATGCCCCTTAGGGAGATGATGCATAGGGCAACTGTTGTTTGTGCACTTTCCTACTGATATTAGATAACAGATTTTTATCAGAGCAACTTATATCATCAGCATGCAACTTCTTGTAGTCATCCAATCAGAATATTAGGAGCCCATTGTGCTGTTGCCAGGCAACATTGCTCAAGAAATTGCCTGATGTATCATCACCTTGACAGAACAAACATGTACACACATGTATTTCCATTGTGCTTTATGTTTGGCCTTTGTTGTTGACGTGCATGTGTTCTCAGCCCATTTTCAGCTTGCAAGCCTGTTCATATCTACCTTTGAATTCTATGCTCAACTTCATTTGTAGTCAACAGTCTTCATGATTTTGGTTTTAAAAGGACTGGTCTCAGTTTGCCCTTGTGGGAAACACTAAATAAGTAGTAAATATGTTTTCCTTTCTCCCTTTCTGTAGTCATGATTTTTTTTCAGGTTTACAAGCTGTCATATAAATTGTGTGCAGTTTCTTTTTTTCCTGATGTGTGAAACCACTGTTTCTCACCCTTGGAGTGATATACCAGACCTCTTCTCCACCTACACCTAACTGAACCATTTCAGTCTGTGTCGCCCGTTATATCTTCATGCAGCACTATGACAGGATTGTGGTGTAAGGGAAATTCGTTCACGTCCAGGGGTGGCTTCATCCATTCCGCTCTTGTAAAGACAAGACCATGTACCTTTTTTTCCCCACAGACACTAGAGGTGTCGGGCTACAAAGAAGAGAAATGGACGTTTACACACCTCTTTGGTAAAGCTTGTCTTTTATTCCAGTTTCCAAAACAAGTGATGTTTCAGATGTGTGTCAGACTCACAGTCTGGTTTTAAGTCAAAACATCACCTTTAATGGGGACCTGAATTAAAGAAAAGGTTTACCAAGAGGATTGTATGTGGACCTCAATTTCTCTTTTGTTGGATACTTTTATTTTAGATCCAGCACCTTTCTATTTGACCTTTTTTTTAATGTGTTGGGCAACAAAACGTCAAATGGTGGCAACCACCACTAAAATTTATAGCAAATGCCCAGTAAAAATCATTCCATTTTCACCTTCAAGTACTTTGAAGATTTGAATATTAATTTAGAAATGTAAAAACAGCTCAAAGGTTTATGTTAAAAGTCCCCTACAGTTGTGCTTTAAAATGTCCATTATATTTACTCCACATGATTTCGATCTGCTTTGTGTAGTAAGGTATGGAATGAAGGCAAAATCAATGATCTTTCAGTGAAACAGGAACCTCTTGTTAGGAGTGTACTCTTTTGTTTTCCACAGAATGTTTCTCTGAAGATGATGATGCACTGGGAAACCGTTTGAGCAACATTGTCAAACAGCATTACTAACAGATGCTGTTTAGGTGCTTCATTACTGATACGGGGGAACACCATGTCATCAGAACTTACATCTGAGTCAAGGGACTTTTCAGGATCATCTCATCTGAAAATGACGAGCTTATCAAGTTGCTGCATGACAACGTTGCTCAGACGGTTGCCCTGTGTATCGTCACCTTTGCGTCTGAGTGCGGGTGTTGCAGCCCCTAAATGCTAATCATAAATGTGTGCTGACCATTTCAGAATTCTTTTACAGTATCATGAACAAATAAATAAATCTTAAATCACAATGACTTGAAACTGTGATTTATTTACATTGTTAAAAAGTCCATGGGGTATCTATATGAAAATACATTTGAACCATTATAATCCAAGACATTGGCTGTTGTGCAATAGACATTGAGTGATGGGTCAACTTTGAAACACTGTCATAAAGCTTTTAGTAACATTTTTATGTAATTGTCCACAGACTGACAATCAGATGACACTACAAATGACACATTATTAACTGAGTTCATGCTGCTTCAAACGATCTATACACCAACAATAACTGTTATTTTGCCTGCAATAGTTGGTGAGTTAATATGGCAAAAATGCTTATAGCTTCACATCATCTCAGAAAACAGTGACACCTATGAACAAACACTTTCAAACATTTTGTGTGGTTTAAAGAATGGTGTGCACACAGAACTACATTGATGGAGATCTTTATATAAACAACAAAAAATAATTAACATTTGTGCCTCAGTACTGGACTGACTTTAAATATGTGTGTCCACAGTAAAATATGAACCAAAATCATTCTGAAAAGTAGAGCCTTGGTTGACCAATAAGAGACATCCTCAGTGGCCATGTATGAGCATATGTATGCACATAACATACACACCAGCTGGGCCATGACGTCGTACAGTGATACACTGCTGTCAGTGTCTGTTACTGGGACGGACAAACTAAAGTTTAAAAAAGAAAAACACAACTTAGATTAATTCACCTGGCTCTGAATAGAAACTACTCTTAAACATGACCATATTTTATTACACACAGAAATGTATTTGACAATACCCAATCAATCCATAATAAAGTTCAATGCAACACACCATGCTGTAACAACCTACACTATGATGCCATCGTCTTACCAGTTTACAAGTTGACTCTCAAGGCTTCAGGGAGGCTGCTATCTCTCTTCATTTCTTACAAGTGGAATATTACCTGCATGATATGCAATAAAATGTGTTAACCTCACTTATAACACATTACAGTAATTATACATTAAAAAATACATTATTATAATAAGAGCAGCTCCAGACATACAAACACACAAGTTACCCAAATGTTGTAATACAGAAGAATAGTTTGTTAACCTCCAGAGTTGAGGCAACACTTTAACCGATAACACAAACTCTTAACCTATTTATGCAGTCAAAAAGCACCCACAAACCATACCCCCATGGCAGAATGCGCTTCCATCTGGTAATTTTCCATATATAGTCTCAGGGGCTGTTCCTGAGCTGTTTATTCAGTCAGTCCCATTACAGATTTTCCTCTTGTTCTTAACATTGCTTAAGGCATTATGACGATCATGGATCACATGCAATGCAAGATAAACGTAAAAAAATAAATAAAATGCACATGATGTACACCAAACTTTATGACAACCAGACAATCGGACAACTTCATTTTACTTTTACTTTCAATATATAAGAAATGGTGGGAACATTTGGTTGGTGGCAAAAGATGTGCTTTTATTCTCGTGCCCAGTAACTCCACTGGGAACAGGTACTTCTCAATACTTTGCAGATAGCAGAAACCACTGACAACTGGTATGGTATGAGTGAAACGCAACAGGTGTCTCACTTTTTCTTACCTGGTGGAGCCACAAAGTACTCATCAACGACATGGTTAGACAGTTGAAGCAGGGCTTCAGCGCATTCCCCTTCATTGATGCTGTCCTTCCGAAGGTACATGGATCTGTTGGGAAATCACACATACTTTAGGTTATAGTAAAGTAGCAAGGTGTAGTCTTAGCTGACAATTTATCAAAAACACTGAATCAGAGGGTAGATTAAGATTATTTGGTTGGCTTTTACAGCAACACCAAGGAGTATTTCTGGAGTTGCTCTTAGCTCTCCCTACAGGTTGGAAGCATAATTGTCAAACAGTGCTATTATTAATACTTCACAATGGCCTGGTGTCGTGCATTTGCATTTGTTTACAATCTAATGGATAACCGGAGATATTCAGAGGCTCCCGGGCTTTGAAAAAAACATGTCCACAGACAAGACAGAGTATGTTGCAGGATTTTACATCATCTATGGGTTACTGTAATAGATGTCGTAAGGCAAGGATGATTTCTAGTCTTTTCTTTCGCATATGAACCGCAAATTAACTACCCAATTTGTCAACTTTATATAGCACTAGGGGGTGCCAAGGGTATGGCAGAAGTGCGGCTTATCTGTTAAGAGTTGATGTACCATCAAAACAATTATGGAAACATTATTTTAAGGTTGGAAAACTGCTTAGTGTTGCTTTAAATATGTGGTGAGGTATATGCACATTGTTCCCGTTTGGATAACTGCTTGAACACTACTACCAAACTAGAGAAAATTAAGTTGAAAGCCTGTTGCAGATTGTTGCACAACACTGCAATCAAACATGTTGTTCAATCAAAGAACCATAGCTAAAAAGTAGCAAAATGTTGTGCCACTGAACCCGCCCCAGATGATTTGGAATTCATGGACAGGTTGCCCATCACTGCTTTATGGAGTGCACATCAATTCTGAGCTCACCTGTCATATAGCACGGAGTCCATTGGTTCTACACCTGCTGAATCAACAGAGTGAAGCTGATCAGCAAACTGTATGGCTTTCTCCAAACACTCTACGCCCTCCTGATTCTGGAAGTCCACCAGAGCAAGTCTTTCCAGTTTGTCCACAACTTCACCAGGTACCTCAAGTATGTAAATGAAAAGCATTATAAATGTGGGTGTTGCACTGAGGTTAAATGATTTAAAAAAAAAGGATAAATACAGAATAGAGATTAAAACAAGAACTTGCAAGACTATTTTTGGTTCCTTAGATTTTAAACACAAAACAATCTTAAATTGGTATCTTCAACTGGTATTAAATGTCAGGTTTATCATATAGCCTACTATTATTATTTTTGAAACAGCAGCATTTTATGCACCTAAACTTAAACTTGTGTAAATCTATTAAGTTTCAATGCCTGACATGAATGGTTGAATGGCCAATTGACTGAAAAGATGGGATGCAAAGAAATGAAACATTTTTTAAAAAATAATCATTTTATAATGCTATACATCTTTTATATTAAATAGTATTATATAAATTATAATAAAATAGTAAAAAGCTGAGTGTCACCTGAGTGGGTTGAGTCATCTTAACTGGCTGCCATGTAGGTGATGGTGGTATCTGAATGGATAAAAAAAAGATACATTTGTATGATTTAGCTTTGCTGAGAATATGCATCAACGTCTTATGAATCAATAACATGCAATTTGAGCCAGGAGTAATTGTTGTTGCCATGTTAATTACACTGCACTGCTGCAAGATTACTGCTTATAAATAATCACAACAAATAATAACAAATGGAATTTTAACACCACAAATGACAATTTATGAACTGGATTGATGCAGATGCATAAGACCAATGCATCACAAAAAACGGTATGATCTTGGGTGCGACTGTTGGCAAGCTGTTACACAGATGCTGCTTTCAGCTAAATTGATTGTAAAGGAGGTCAGTAAACAAGGATCTTTAGTGTAATGTCTTCTGATTAGTTCTGCGACGCAATGACGTCAAGAGTCATGGACGTAGTCGCACCTGCGTAGTCTATGGGTATCACAGCCTGTCTAATGCAACATTCTCTGGTGGTGCACAGTTTGTAACTTACAGTCTATGTTTGTAACAGGCACGAGAGTTGAGTAGAAAGTGTACTTAATACAAATGTGTAGACCTGTATTTTTCTTCCACCAATATACCATGGACTAATAATTGTGTTGTATGCCTTGGTTGATCACCATAACTCCAACGGGCTCTGGTAACGCAGCCACTTCTTTGGTGGCAACCAAAAACTAACCCTTTACCCAGACGTAACACCAACCGATAGCCAAGTCACTCACAGGTAGTCAAGTGACCGTGGTTATGTATCACATTTCGTTATATTAATATTAAGATAATAAATAAATTCATAATATTAAGATAATTGAAACCCAAAATCTCTGTGTTCTTACTTTAGAGTGGTGGACATGATTCGTGTCACTGGAATTGTAACGCTGCGCCGATTGATCTGCCATAGAGGTTAGCCATGCATTTCGCTGATGACCGATAGGCCGTAGATAAAATGTAGTATAGCTTAAACATCGCCTAACTGTGTTTGACATTGTCCTGTGATGTCTAGAATTTTTGGATGGTCTCTGAGGAGTGTACGGCTAGCCTAGATAAGAACAGCATTTTCGCCTGTTTCTGGATCGGAAACGGATGGGAGAGCGAAATTTCAAAGTAATAGCTCAAGCGAAACAGTATGCGGTAGGTAGGCTTCACCGAAACAACCTTTAAAGCTCTTTCGTCAATATAACAATGAATTACTTTAATATTGTACTGTCCTTAAACATAAACAACAATAAGTGGAATAACTACCTGGACAAAATAACACATATAGAAACTGGGCGTTTGGATTTGACCACATATTGCTTTGATCTGACAAACAAACAAAAAATCACGTGTTATTGAAACTCCTCTACCTACGTTTCGCAGTTTCTGAAGTATTGATTTATGTGGTACATTTTATCCATGTTACACGAAAGAAAATCCGATTGATAAGGACTTTTATCCTGAAAATTAAGAATTGTGGCAGCCATATTTATTGTTATCGCTAGCCACACGAACCTGAGCATGAGGACTGTCAAGCCTTTCACACATAGTGCCACCGGTTGTACCACCCGAACTAGATCTGGTAAGATGGAGTTGTTTTTTCAGTGCAGTATTTGACAACCGTAGTTGGGTATTTATGCAAGGGGCCAACCTACATCTATGTGTAGTGTTTGGGAGTACGGTAAGCGACCCAGTCGAATTCGTATGAACTTACCTTACGTTGCGTGCTAAGTTAGCTATCTCATCGTCAGTGAACTTTTGGGAATGTAGCCTACCGGTATTAACTAACGCCGATATTGCTAAATACAGTCTTTTCTGTGTTAAATTACATTTTACTCTGTTGTTTTAGTATTTCATTATAAATTCAAGCCTTGTTTTCACTAGGTAGTAGCCGTGCACCACGGTAATTGATTCACTCGTGTCCTAGACCGAGTCCATGCTGTAGTGTAGAGGCATTTTGAGTCCGCGATTTAACATGAACATGGAATATTCTGCACGGCGATATTAGTCCCACAGCCAAGAGTCATTGATAATCCGTTACGCTGCATTGTTTAATTAATGTTGCTTGTCAAGCAACATCTCATGCTATGCTCGTATCCACAACAGCCTGTTATCAGGCGCAGCTGCGGTGAAGGATGGCTTCATCCAACCCGGGTGGTTCCAGAAGGCAGACTATGGACGGGGAAGGAAGGGGTGTGGGTAGAAAATTGCCTGCTTCTCTTTCACCTGGTCGCCTACCTTCGATGCGCTCGCGGGACCTGACTTTAGGAGGGGTTAAAAAGGTAAATACTTGATCAAACCCATGCTGTCTGGTTAATCTCACATGCTTTCTGTTGATGTTGTAGAAGTTCCAATGGGAGTTATGCCCAACATTTAAGCACATAGTTTAAGTATATATCGATCAATAAAGTACAGTGTGTTATTATAATAATATGCATAACAAACATGCACGTAGTAATAAACATAAGCATGCAATTACAATGTAAGTAACTCAAGAATGTTCTGGTAGGAGAAATCTAGACATTTTTGACCCACACCTCAGTTCAAAGTCACCGAATGTTGTCTGGAGCTCTTGCACCCAGGCACTTGTGAAACGATAACTACACATCAGTTTTGAAACGTGCTTTTAGGCCCTTGACATGCTTGAAATATCATTACACGTCTCATGTAACATGAACCAGTTCCAGTAAGACACCACAGTGTGTGTAACTGCAATTGTTGTCGAAAAACAATAAAGTAAACAAGAACAGTCAACTTGCAATAAAGTCCACACTGGTCAGCTGTCCAGTTCGTGCTAGTTCTCATATCAGTATTGTTTGGCTGTTGCCTGAGAAGAACTGCCACCCCACACAGTTAACTTGGGTTTACATATTGATTACTGAAGACATCACTACTGTCTGTCAAATAGTGTAAACAAGTTGTTTAAGCAACTATGGCCCTAACATTAAGTTGCATGAGAACACTATGGAAGTCAGTAAGGATATTTATAACTAAGGATCTTATGTCATCAAAATCAAAACAAACATAGGCTTTACATATTTCATTTTGTGTGAAATGAATCAGTGTAGTATATGAGTTTCGCCATTTGAATTGTATTAATAAAATAAATTCACTTCACATATATTGAAATTTTATGAGATGCAGTCTCAATTCTGATTGGGTCATTCCACGTCAATTTAACCAGGGCCAACGTACTTAGGTCTCAAAAAATTATGAAAAAAATCTGTCACCCAGGAGACACTCTGTAAATAGTTTTTATGTTAAGATCTATACTTTCCAAGTTATAGCCAGTTTTATGGGGGTAGGCGGTACTGATTTTGTTTAGCCTGTATTTTTTTAAACCATGTAGGAGGCTCAACTTTTGCATGCTGGTACATAAATAGGAATAGTATGTAGTAAAATTGTCACATTTGGTCTGGATGATCCTGCATTGTTTCTAGGAGTCCCTCAAAGTTGATCAAAATTTTATTAGAGTTTTTGGCTGGGCTCTGTTTAGGCCTTCAGAAGACATGTTTGGAGTCAACCTAGGCTCTTGATTTTGTTCCCTTATTGAGATAAGTAGAAACACACTTACAAAAAGCAGTGGACAGAAGAATAAAATAAAATTCCATCAGGGTCTGAACAGCAAACCTCACAAGTCTGGAAAATCATTTCTTTATTTATCTTTATCAATCTTTCTTTATTCCATATGATCTTTTTCAGACACACAAATTTGCCTTGTCCTGTGTATTTTCCACCCTAAACATGGTCAAAATGCACCATTGAGATCGATATGTTTTGTATAACAATGATGTAAAGGGTAAAACACCAAAGGCAAATTTTGCTCTGATGTGATCACCTGAGCGTACATGAGCAGGGTAGGGGATGTTCTTTTCGATTTCAGTGATTTCTGTGGTGCCTGTAGTTCAAGTGCAATTTATGTATATATCACATTTTATCCAACAGAAGCTGACCAACGTGCATAAATAAAATAAAATATAAATAATGATAACAATGATAAACATTGATTAAATAATGATAAAAATAAAAGGAAAAAAAACGATCAAAGGTATTTAAACGAACTACATTCTTACATGAAAAAAAATAGTAATAACATGCAATCAGAGAGATTAATCAGAGAAAGAGAAAGATAATTAACTAACTAATTAACTCATAAAGTTGTATAGTGCAGCTTTAACTTTTTGGTAGCATTTGGTAACTTTATTTTGACCAAGCAAGACAGTTGTTTCCCCCAACACATCAATTGAAAAACTTTTTAAAGTCCTCTGTCACACAGCGCGAAACTCCCACACACACAGACACACACACATACACAATCAGACAACATGGGACGGTTCCTATCAACAGTTACACTTACCTATATACAAAAGCTGTTTGTATTTGTTTTTATTTAGGCCTACACCCTCATGTTGGATAAGATAGAAATGATATTTGGCCCGTCATAAAAAAATGTTTAAAAAATCCCCCACATCTTTTTTTTTTACATTTGCAGAAAACCTTCACACCTAACATCATTGGACGCAAAGTCAAGGAAGAGTAAGTCGCAACTCTTGCTATTGCATATTTTGTTGACAGTGTAATCTGAGTTTGTTCAGACTATTATAATGGTAGGTGAAGGTTTGTCGGTTGTCTTTGACAGACAGAGGACTGATGGAGGACCGAGAAGAGACAAGAAAGATTCTGATAGGGGGCGCCAGAGAGATGGGCGCGGCAGAGGACGTGGGCGCCCGGAGGTCATCCAGTCCCACTCCATCTTTGAACAGGGCCCCGCAGAGATGATGGCGAAAAGGAGAAGTAAGCAGCTGTGAGGAGGGTTAACACATTGGTAAATGTGGTGAAAGGTTAACACATTGGTAAATCACAGATGCAATTTGATCATTTATGTATTTCAATTATTTTTATTGAGTTTCACACGGCATCACAACAAGATGGAGTGGGACTGGATGACGCCTGTCATGTTGCTGCCTGGCAACATGCCAGGCAAAAATTGCATCATCCATCATGTTAAAGAATACTCTGTAAGAAGTGTTAACCCTGTTCCGACTTTGCATTTTTAAGTTTTTTTTTTTTTTCCAATTTTATAGCAGCTATTCTTGATGACGCTCGAGAAACACCCAATTCGGGCCCGTGTCCGATTATCAACATTAAGAAGGAGAAGAGGGAGAGTGAGGAGGAGACTAAAGAGATCTTGCGCAGCTTGGAGAGAGATAATGTAAGTGTGGTTGTCATCATTTCTTCTGGGTTAATGTCTTTGTGACTTTCTCTGTAAAAAACACTATCAAGGAGATCTTATTCAGCTTACAAAGAGATACAGTGTGTCGCTATGGCTTTCTCTATTGTTAAAACAACAAAATGAGCGGTGGCAAATTACCTCCATCTTTTATATTTGTTCCTTTATTTTTGGGGGCCAAGCAGCAAAGCTGTGTAGTCCCCCATTATGTTTCTACCTTTTCTTCTTATTGAGTGGCAAGCAGTGAAGCAGACAAAGTTATCAAAGGATTTATCTTGACATGAACCGTTTCAAATTTGGTAGGTCTGTTGGGGTCACCAAAGCGACCAACTTTTGTATATACAAGGTATTAGCCACACCCAACAGGAAGTGAGGTAATTGGGGTTTTATGCGCTTGGACACATGAATAATTTACATGAACTCGTCATAGGACATTCATGTGAATCTCACCAAATTTGATACATGTCATCTGCAGACAATGCTGACAAAAATTTTCAAAGGATTTATGTTGAGGTAAACCGTTTCAGTTACATGTCAATCAAAATCGAAGACCTAGCTTAATTTTTTTGACAGTCCATATATTGGCTTCTAATTCTGTAAATTTGTAACCAAATTTCGTCTCAGGGAGCGCTGTTTCCCATCGAAGATAGATGTCCGACAACAGTTTTCGCTAAATAATTTGTCAAAAATGTTGCCCAGGACAACGTTTTTTTTGTATGCCAGTGTTACAGAGGTGCATCAAGCCAGCCCAAAAATACTTGTTTGTAGCTTAGTGCCACTTAGTGAAACGAGTAAATGTAAAAATTGGAATTATGAACTGCCAATGGCCGGGTTTCCCAGTTAAGAACCTTCTTAACGAGTTAAGAAGGCACTTAAGAAGAGGTCGGCTAAGAAGAAGCGTTAAGATAAGAGTGTTTCCCAAACGCCTTCTTAACGCCCTTCTTACCAACGTCTTAAGAACCGTCTTACCTGCCTTCTTAACTGAAGCGCAATGAGCAATCGATCTCAGAATGGCTGATTGGAGCGCATAGTTACCATAGTAAAATCAAAGATTTTAGAGCGCTATTCTAGAATCTTTGGTAAAATGCTCCAAACTGAAGTGGTATAACACGTGGCGTCTGACTGAACTCATCAATAAAATACCGGCTAAAAGTATGACATTTGTCGTCACGACACAAAAACAAAGTGACACATATAATAATACCGAAACAAAGACCAGGGAAATAAATATGGAAACACAAAATGAAATCAGTATGTCATTTCATTTAATGTGTAGGCTATATTCTTATCTGTCTGATAGAAATCTGCTACATGAGGAGAATATGTGTGAAAACCGAGAAATTGGCGTCCCCTTGTCATGAACGATAGGGAAAAGGGGGAAAACACGATCAGGAAAACTGGACGTACTGCATTAATATCTCCTTGCTTACTGTCACATTGCTTTACCTGCCTGAGGGGGGTGCTGTTTTCACTGTTTTGTCGCTAAGAAGGGTGTTAAGATTGGGTTCAGAACTTCTTAGAGATCCTTCTTAACGGCAGGTCTTCTTAGGCTAAGAAGCATTTTGGGAAACGCGGTTGCTTCTTACGGGAGCCTTAAGAAGGGTCTTAAGAAGTTCTTAGCGCTAAGAACTTCTTAACTGCATTTGGGAAACCCGGCCAATATCTTTAACCGAGAAGGTAAGGAATGCACAAAATTTGCCATGTACAATCAGCAGGACAACCTTTGAAAACACACAAAGTACCATGAAACTTAGCCCATAGGGCTAAGTATTTTTACAAAATGACATTTTGGAGACGCTATAGTTTATAATTCCATTTTTCCTTTCCTTTACAAATTTCTTTTTACTTAAATTTCATTGAACCTCATGCATTGAAAACACCCATCCACACCCAGTCCAACAAAAATTACTTCACACAAATTTTAAAACGCTGACAGTGAAAGTAAACTTCTTATAGGGTGGTCATCGAAATTACACCAAATTTGTTATCATCTGCAGACGATGGTAACAAAAAATTGCCAATGGATATCTTCAGATAAAAAAATTGAGATTTTGTGAAATTTTGTGATGGAGGGCAGTTTTCCCCCCTCAAAGCTAGAGGTCCAGAACAAATATTTTCATTAAATGACTTACCAAACATTTCACTTGAGACAATGAATTTACTTTGGTATGTCAGTGTCACAAAGGCGTATCAACCCAGTCTAGAACACTTGTTTGTAGCATAGCACCAGCTAGTGAAATTGCTAATTGTAAAAAATGAAACAATAATGAAAATTTGAATTGCCAGGTGGGAACTGCACAAAATATGTCATGTACAATCACAGGAAGCATGATGTGTATTGTGACATGTCATGCATAGGAGGCACTGTCATTTTACAAGATCACATTTTGGCTATTATCAGTAGCTAAGCTGTTTTCTGCTTGGCCCCCTCATTGCTGCTTGCAGCTATATTTTCCCCTCAATTTTCTTTGTGATAAATAAAGTATCCACCTATTTCAAGAAAAGATTAAAGATATGCAAATTACCTTGATCAAAAGGGTACCTATCTTGGCTTTATTTACAACCTCAGGGTTCAGCTTAAAAATCAAATCACTCCAGAAAACCACAGCAATTAGCACATTCTGTGGCTTGCATACTTCAAATGTTGAGTTGTTATTTTCTCAGGACCCCAGGCTCTGTTCACAGCCTCACTTCAGCGTGACTCATATCAGAGGGGATAGTTAAGAAAAAAGGTTTAGTCACTTACATGTGAATGAAATGTTCCTGGTATGTCACCAAAGATTAAGAATACAATATATATTGTTTTGACAATAGCAGTACGGTCAGAATAAGCACGGTCTAAAACTGAACTTGCTGTTAAGTCCATAAAAGTGAGACATAAGCATTGTTATGGAACACCCATTTAGAGGGTTTATATGAAAAGGGGATGCCACTTTTCACCAGATTTTCATAGATGTTTCATTATACCAAATCCATAGCCACCTGCCCACTAGTCAAAAAAGAGTGTTTCTTATTTAAAATCAGTTCAACATTTCTCTTAGGCGTGCTTAGTGCTTGAAGCCTGTACATCTTATGCTACATCTTGAATAATTTGTCTCTAATGACATTTCTGCACACAGTTTTTAGATGACCCACATCTGAGAAATGATTTGAACAGCTGTCCCGTGCAACTCCCCCTGTCTGTGTCTGGCTGGGTCTTCAAGGAGGAGATCAGCGAAGATATCGAAGAGGAAGATGTGAAGAAACCCACACTTGAGGAGGAAACTGGAAATGCAAGCACCGAAACGCAACTTCTCGCTAAAAGTAAGGCTAAAACTTCCAAGATGAACTGAGTGGTACTTAACGCTAACTCCCAGCAGGTGGTGAACCTTCAGATAGAGGGGTATCCTAAACACCATAGGACCCTTCTGATAGAGGGGTCTCCTAGTAAACCAATGCCATAGGGCCCTTCTGCTAGAGGGGTCTCCTAGTCAAACAACGCCATAGGGCCCTTCTCATGAGCAGGTTTACCACTTACTCAGAGTTGACCTATCTGGGTTAGTCACTGAAACATGTATTTGGAATACTCTCTACATATACACTGATCAAAAATTAATTGGTTTTGGTTGCATCTTGAGTGACCATGTTGACCACTTCTTTATTATACTTATTATTTTAGTTAAGGAGGAGCCAGATACTACAAATGAAAAGAAACGGGAACCAAAACAGGAGCCAACCTTTAGGCCCCCACCCCTCCCTGAACCTGATGTGCTATCAAAGTTGCTGGAATCGTGGAATCAGCCGAAAGATGTCGAGCTGTTTTTCATGCAACTGCCCGATTCACTTCCTGGGCAGCCACCAACCACCGAGGTCAGACAAACCAAAACAGAGGTTCAGTCGGAGAGTGGTCAGTCACTCCTGTGCAAGGCTGACAAAGAGGTGAGTACTGTGTTTTCCCCTTTTATAAACAGCAGTTGACAACTACCCTGTATCCATTAATGACATGGTTTGATGACTGATAGAATAGTTTTAGTCTGAATGTGTTCACTCACTCTTGTACAAGGCAGACACAGAGGTAGGTTGGACTAATAACCAGAGGTAGATAAACTGGTGTGAGAAAGTACAGTGGTGCTTGAAAGTATGTGAACTTTTTGGAATGTCATGGTTTTCTGAATACATTTGTCATAAAATGTGATCTGATATTTATCTAAGTCACTAGTGAAGACGAACACAATTGCAGTGATGGCAATGTTTCCAGCACCTGCGACATCAAAGCAGCCACAAATTATGATATTCCCCCAACTGCACCTCGTAATAGAGAGAGTGCATTAATGGTGCCCTGAGTGTGCTTATGGCAGGACATTACAGTGGAGGATTTACTCTCCAAAAAAAGCATGCTGTGTGCAAAAAACTTGCCGAAGAGCTCATTGACACTCCACAATTGTAATTGGAGAACAGCTTGTAGATTGGCAAAACATATAATGAATTGTGCACAAACAACGCAGAGCACTGGATGACATCTAAACAACACAATTAATGCACCCACTCTACTCTGAATTGCAGTTGAGGGAGCATCATGATTTGTGGAAGGTTTAATATGTCAGGTTATGGAAAACTTGCCATTACTGCAAGAAAAAGGTAGGTTCCAAGTTTATCATCATTTCAACAAGATCATGACCAGCACCCATAGACATGCATAGAAAACCCATAGATGCACAAAAAATCCCTAATGGAATGGCCTAATTGAAAGAAGAATGGGCTATACGTCCTAACTCTTGTAATTCATATTTACCAGGTGCCCCAGGTTGAGTTTATTCCTGACAAAAGAAGGTTAAACCAGTGATCAATCTCAAAGGTTCACTTATGTTTGCACACAGTATTTTGGATGTCGCATGTATATTTTTAACAGAGATATGACATGAAATAGTTTATTTTGCAGTATTAGTTTTAGCACGTTGTGTTCTATCTTCACCAGTGACTTAGATGAAGATCAGGTCACATTTTATGACAAATGTATTCAGAAAACCATGACATTCCAAAAGCTTCACATACTTTCAAGCACCACTGTAAAAGTCCTGCCACATATTCTTTATCATTTGATTAATTGGCTCATCTACCTGGATGAAGAGTTAATGTGTTAATAAGGATTAGCTCAGCTAGGTTCAGAAAAATTGGCTGAAACAAATATGTAGCAGTACTTCTACTTTCTCAACCTGGGATGTCTGCCTCTGCTACAAAAAAACAGAACAAAACAAGAAGCGTCAGCAACCTTTTCCAGTCAAGAGCCAATAAATAATCAATAACATAACAGAATTACTCACTTTTCTAACAGAATTAAGCTCTCGGTTGTCTTTGGTAGTTTTTTTCTTTTGGTGGTCGTTGGAGCCAGAGGCAGACAGGAACTGTTTATGCAACCGTGTCCTTATGTGTATACATGTACCATATATAAGCACAATGTATGTTTTTTATGTATGCTTTGTCTTGTAATTTCTGTGAATGTCTTGGCAATACATCATATGATTGGTCATGCCAGGAAAGTGAAGTTGAATGGAACTGAATTGCAGGAGCCGGAGGAAGAAAGGAGCTGTAACCTGCGAGACCTGCAGGAGGGTCTGGTGGGACACGTGCTGGTGAGGAAGTCTGGTCGAGTGCAGTTTGTGCTTGGGAACGTCACCTTAGATGTGGACCTTGGGACCACCAGCTCCTTCTTACAGGTGGACTAATTACAACCTTTGAACAGTAGTCTGTCAGTGCGTTTACATGGCAGTGTAATAATTCGAATTATTGGCTTAATTTGAGTTTTCATGTAAACACCTTAATTCGACTAGAAATTGGACAACCATAGTCGAGTTAAGACCCCGAGATAACTCGATTGTTAATCGAATCAGTGGTGCATGTATGCGGTCAACCGGATTGGGGTTAGGACTTTGCGTTCTGCCCATGCTTGTGACCCCAGCCTGTATCATTTGTCGGAGGAGCCTTTACTCAGCAATAAGCAAAACTACATTGGCGTTTTTTTTCTCAGAGGCATGTGGATGTTTTACATTATATTCCTATGATACAGGGTGTTTCTGAAAAAAGGTCCTGGGCGCTTTTCAAAACGCTGCCGCTGGTGTTTTTTTCCTCCTTCCCTGGGTGGAGAAAATCTTTACTTTCCAAGAAAAAGCGTCCTACGTCAAGTGTTTGTTTTAACGTGATAAATTAATGTGATAATATGTGCTTGGTGTCGTTGATGTGCGTGCCTTATCTATCCGATCACGGGTTCGCAAGTAATTTCAACGAGAGTAATGTCTGTGCAAAGCGCTAATATGAGAGATTTTGGCGAATTTTTAAATATTAATATCTCGCCGATACTTGATCACAAAAATAAGCAGGAGGACACGTTGTAAAGCCCTGGTTCTGCAGTTTCGTTTGGTATGAGTGCCATATCGACGATGTACCGTTCCAAAGTAATTCAACAGAGAAGAATAGGTGTACATTTGCCCGCACTTTATGGGCGTCGGGCACATAGGGTTAAAAAACTGCCTATTGTACCGGGGTACTAGCCTGGTAAGACCCGCCCCTCGTACTTCATTTCATTTCGTGCAGAGGGTGTGGTCCGGACGCTCTTGGGGAGCATTTGGGGACTAGAAAATCTAACGCTCCAATCAGCGAACAGTGGGTGTGTTCGTTAGCTGTGACGTTGACCTTGTGTGCTACATTTGAATTATAGTGCGTAGGTAGGCTAATTGCATACGTGACGACCAGGCGTTAGTGATTGGGTAAAGACAGATGCACTTTTTTTTTTAAACTTCAGCAGAGTCCACACCTCCAGCAAATCGTTTCTGACGGTCTCTGTTCCAGACCCTCTGCACGAAATTAAATAAAGTACGAGGGGCGGGTCTTCCAAGGCTACCGGGGTACTAGGTGCTTTCGGCCAATGATTCGAATAACTCACTGCCATGTATACTCTGACAATTGCAGTGCCCCCTGCAGAGGGTAGTCGAATTAAAGCTATAATCGAGTTATTTGCCATCATGTAACCGCACTGTGTGTGTCTTCAAGGAGACATGGAATAGCTCAATGGAGTATTGAACCTTGTTTTCTTACGTGTGTCTTAAAGGTCTCATTCCGTGAGAAACTGTTTAGTACTTGCTCTTTTTGAAATACAATAGGTCACTCCGAGTTGCATATGCGTGCTGCATGTGAAAATGTTCTACCCTGATTGCCTCCATTAGTCAATGAAAGAAAATAGGCTGATAGTGGCCATAGAGGCCTACCATGGTCTATGCTCTGCATGCGTTAATACCATTTCAAAACCCATCTACCTGGACAACCCGCCGAAAACCTCCACCTGTATCCAAGCTACAGCTCCAGAATCCCCCTCGTGATCTGTGTATGCTTGCCAACTGGACACTCACCAGTGTTGTAGGACTCGGCGCTGGAAACTTCACCGCTACCTGGCCGGAGGTAAACGCCTGGACGGTCCCATCTTCTTCATCGCTGCCGCGGAGGCCTCCAGCTAGAGCATACCCCGGCTCCCGTCCAGGTGCGCGCCCTCCTCCACCACCACCACCGGAGACACCGGCCTCCGACCAGGCTGACGTCCTCCACCTCTCCCACCAACAACGCTCGCCGAGGGTAGAGATCCGGACTGACTTCCATCAGCCCGGTGCGGTTAGCTCTCGCTGGCTGGGACCGCTACCCTCGGCTCGAGCTAGGCTAGCCAACCAACGCTGCGTCCCCTGGGCTAGCTGGCTAGCTGGCAATTCCACCGCCTCACATGGAACCTGGCTTTTCTCTTCACCCACGCTCTTGCTGCTCATTCTGACTTATCATTTGGCTTCTCATTCATCACCGGCGTCAACACCACCCATCTTCAGGACCTGTCACGTCTGTCATGACTCTCCGCTACTCTCCAACCGAACTTCACCAGCTGACCTCCAAACTCCCTCCATCCACCGAAATCATCCAAACGCTTCAGTTCAACCAAAAGCTTCTGGTCTTCTACGCCGACCCCCCTACATTCACCGTGGATCCCGCCGCAAATTAATTTACATGTCAACATCTAACAGTACAAACTCCGTCCCAGCAATATGGTCTGACCGCAGCTTTCAAACTGGCTTCTCCACTTCCGCCTCACGTCATCACAACAACAGACCTCATCAGAACTCATCCTCTGCGAACCTTTTAAATCTACGGTCAATCCCTATCTCCCCCACAATTCCAAAACAAAAGCAATTAAAAATCGCCCTCCTCAACACAAGATCCCTCAGCAATGAAAGTTTAATCCTAAATGAATTCATCACCGATAACCAACTAGACCTACTGTGCTTGAACGAAACATGGCAAAAACCCCAGGACTATTTTTCATTAAACCAGACCACACCCACAGGATACTCATATTTGGACAGCCCACGCACTGAAGGCAGAGGGGGTGGCATTGCTGCCATATTCAATCAAAATCTCCAACCCCGCGCATTATCCCTCCCCTCTGCCCCATCATTTGAACAGCTGGCTTTCAAACTTCCTGGACCTAAACCCTTCATCACTGCCATTGTCTACCGCCCCCCCAAACCCAACCCATCTTTCCTATCTGACCTCTCTGAATTTATCACCACTCTTTTCTCAATCTCTCTATCCCTCCTGCTCCTTGGCGATTTCAACCTTCACATCGACTCCCCAGACTGCAAAAGCGCTATGGACCTCATTGACCTTCTCACCTGCTCTGGCTTCACCCAACACATTAATTTCCCCACCCATAACCGTGGACATATCTTAGACCTGGTTTTCTCCTCCGGCCTCCATATTTACAATATCTCCAGCACTGATCTTGCAATATCCGACCACCTCGCCATTACATTTGACACCGACATTCCCACTCCTATATCCAGACAAAACCGCAAGATCACTTTTCGAAATCTGAAATCCATTTGCCCTATTTCTCTCTCCACCAGCATATCCAACACACTTTCCAGCCTCACTCCCCACGACAACCCAACCCCCTTGGACCTTGTCAACATCTACAACAGCACTCTGGCTACCTCCCTTGATACAGTTGCACCTCTGAAGACCAAAACAGTCATCTTCACCCACTCAGCACCCTGGTTCACTCCGGAACTCCACAAGCTTAAAATCAACTCCGTCAACTTGAAAGACTCTACAGGAAAACCGGCCTCACAGTACATTCCCTCGCTCATAAAGACCATATGCAGACCTACAAAGCAGCTGTCAACAAAGCCCGTTCCACCTACTTCTCTGGCATCATCCATTCTGGCTCCTCAAACCCACGCTCTCTCTTCACCACAATCAATAAACTCCTGAAACCCCATGACAACATTTCATCCTCATTCACCCCTGAGAAATGCGATCAAATTATGTCATTTTTCAACTCAAAATTAGAAACCATCTACAACCAGCTTACATCGTCCACTACCACTACCCCACCACCTGAACCTGCACTCTTCCCATCCTCCAACCAACGGTTATCAGTTTTCTCACCCATAACCTCTGCCGACCTCTCTAAAATACTCAACACCATGAAATCATCTACCTCTCCCCTGGACCCCATGCCATCCCAACTGGTCATAGACTGCTTCACTCCCCTTGCGCCTCTCATCACAGACATCATCAACTCCTCCCTTACCTCTGGCATAGTCCCCCCCCCCCCTCTCAAACTCGCAGCCATCACTCCTCTCCTCAAAAAACCTGGCCTTGACCCCGATGATCCCAATAACTACAGACCCATATCTAATCTTATATTTCTGTCCAAACTTCTGGAATCACAACTCAAGACCCACCTCATTTCAAACAGCCTATATGAAACATTCCAATCTGGTTTCCGCACTCACCATAGCACCGAAACGGCACTCCTTAAAGTCACCAATGACCTACTTCTTTCCTCCGACTCTGGCTCCCTCACCATCCTCCTCCTCCTTGACCTCAGTGCTGCTTTCGACACGGTCAACCATTCCATCCTTCTCAACCGATTAGAATCAATTGGCATCACCAACACCGCCCTCTGCTGGTTCAAATCCTACCTGTCAGATAGACTTCATTACATCAGTATCAATCATCACAAATCTCAGACCACCCCTGTAGTTCACGGGGTCCCCCAAGGTTCAGTCTTGGGCCCCATTCTCTTCATCCTGTACATGCTTCCACTTGGCCACATCATCCGTCACCATGGACTCCAGTTCCACTGTTATGCCGACGACACCCAGCTGTACCTCACCACCAAATCCATCTCCCCCAACATCCTCTCCATCCTCACTTGCTGCCTCACTGACATTAAAACCTGGATGAACCACAACTTCCTCAAACTAAACAGCAATAAAACTGAGATCATTGTCTTGGTCCAAAATCCACCCTTCCCACCTGCCAAGACCTCTCACTCTGCATCGATGGCCACTCTGTCACCCCCTCCCCCCTCATCAGAAACCTTGGCATCTACATGGACCCTGCTCTCACCTTCAAATCACACATCAACCACATAACTAAAACATCCTTCTTCCACCTACGAAACATTGCCCGTCTGCGACCCACCCTCTCCACCCCAGCTGCTGAGACGCTTATTCACGCCTTCATCACCTCCAGATTGGACTACTGCAACAGCATTCTGTATGGCCTCCCCTCCACTGCTCTCCAAAAACTCCAATATGTCCAAAACTCTGCTGCCCGGCTGCTCACCCGCTCCTCCTCCAGAGAACATATCACCCCTGTCCTCCGTCAACTCCACTGGCTTCCCATAAAACAACGCATACATTTCAAGATCCTTCTCACCACCTACAAGGCTCTCAACAACCTTGCACCTTCCTATCTGTCTGATCTTCTCTGCCGCCACTCCCCCACCCGTCGACTACGCTCCTCTGATGCAAACCTCCTCACCCCCATCACCAAAACCAAATACCGGACCATCGGAGACCGAGCTTTCTCCATTGCTGCCCCCTCCCTTTGGAACTCCGTCCCTCTGGCCATCCGAAATGCGGACTCACTCTCCTCCTTCAAACGCCACCTCAAAACCCATCTGTTTCAAAACTGCATATGACACGTTATGTCCCCTCCTGCTGGCCACCTTTTCCCCTCATTCTGTGTGTGTGTGTGTGTGTGTGTGTGTGTGTGTGTGTGTGTGTGTGTGTGTGTGTGTGTGTGTGTGTGTGTGTGTGTGTGTGTGTGTGCGTGCGCGTGTTTGCTTGATTTACTGTAAAGCGTCTTTGAGTCCCATGAAAAGCGCTGAATAAAACTGATTTATTATTATTATTATTATTATTATTATTATTATAAAAACAATCAAATAAGAAAAAGACCAACATAGTGACGAAAGTTTGTTAATTAGAAGAAGCCATGTTGTGATTACCGGAGTCTCGTTGCAGCACACATTCACCTAGCAAAATATAGTTAAGCATGTGTGTTTTCTTAGAAAGTTTAAACCTTCTATTTGGTGTGCTATGACCGAATGGGCTTTGAATAATTGTAGCCTGTGACTAGCATAGCTGAGAACCTGCCATTTTCCCCGTTCCATCTCCTCCACCAAATTACACCAGCCTGTAACAGGAGCACTAAAGCATTTTTTCACCAAAACCAGCTCACAGGGCATTAATTAAAACTAGACACAACCACAAAATGAATGCAAAAACGATGCAATGAGACCCTTAAATGATAAAATGACATGCCTGATTGTGCTACATTTAAGGGAACATGGAATGGAGTTTGTTGAAATGGAAGAGGTTGTGCATGGCCGCAGAGCTGTCAGAAATGGGAAACCTCATCATGCCCTTTTCATAGTAAAGCTAGAATGTAGAAGTAGAAAATAAAAATATGGGGGTTAAAACAAAGTGTGTTTTGTCATATTTCGAATATCAACTAGTAGTTCAGTTGTGGTTGCCAAAATACGGGGCTGTTTCAAGCTAATCCCCAGCCTAAAAGTAAGGTTGTGAAATTGCATTTGAGCTTATTTTTGGATAAGGTCAAAATGTAATGCATTTTATTTGAACGTGAGGGAATAAGGTACAATAGCCTGTTCAACTATTCCATGTCCTGATGACTGATTGTATCACATTAAAACAGTGTTGGATGTTTATGTATAGTTACAAGCCTTTGTCCAAAAATGCTTTAGTTCTACACGTTTCAAATGGATTACCATGTCTTATTGGTTACCCAGGTGTTACACTCAGGGCATGTTAGTCAGCTTTTTAAAAATGATAGAAATTTAAAGTCAAGTGCTAACCTAATAACACCATCTTCAGTGTATCACATACATTCTAAAACCCATTAGAGTTTTATTCTGACACCATCCCACAAGCTCATACAATTTTTCACAGCACATGTAGCCAATATTGTACTTGAAATATAATTCCCTCTTTGTTTTATTTAAAACCTTTTCATTTTAGTGGAACTTCATATTAAGCCAAGTTTGTTGATGAAGTGTTATGTGTGTCACTGTGTGCATGGAATTTTATAACCAACAGTGCTCGCTTGTGTTTATTTCTTTAATTCCCTGCTGTCTGTCCCTCAGGAGCTAGTGTCGGTGGGCATTGAGGGTCGAAGTGGAACCTTGTCTGTTTTGGGCCAAATCAAGCACAAGCTGGTTTGTTCTCCTGACTTCCAGTCTCTTGTTGAAAACAAAGAATGAGGAAGCATTTCACAGAGTCCACAAAGAAAGACTATTTAAAACAATAAAATGTTTGTTAAATAAAGTGCTGAAGTGCTCAAAAGTGCCTGTAAATGATAAGTAATGCTGTGGCATCAAACGCTTCCTGTGTGTAAATCCCTGTGAAATGTCTTACATAATTTGCATAGTCAAAGCTTGAAGTTTGTTAATGTAGAATATAATTTTATTAGTTGATTCTGGAAAACCTTTAATGTTATCAAGACAGTTTCTTTATGTTAAAAACACCCAGGCAAATTACATTAAATTAAATCTTTGCTCATTAATTCTGTGTATTTAATTAATTGTGTCCCCCTCCCAAACACCTGTTTTCCGTCCCACCAAATGTAACTACTTTGGGCTTTAAATTAAGCTATGCTTGTCTATGTTGCCGTTACATTTTAGTCAGACCTTTACCAGCAGACACCATTTGTAATGTTTTAGCTTTGCATGTGTAATGGTGCGGTAGCCCGTTACCAGTTTTACACCATACTTCGGTAACAAACACCACGCTGATACATGCTTTTAAACACAGCCCTTTTATTTTTTTTTACCACCGAACATGAGCATGCATCTGGCAGTCACTGGAGTACAGCCTCTGCAACACACACACAAAACGAACTTTCATCAATAATCTGGCCTAACGTTCCTTCCTGATGTTCACTGAAAGACCCGACCGGCGCTTTCGAGGGACAATTATAGTTTGGAGAGCTCACGTCAGAGGTATGCCTGTTGCATCAGTGTTTGGGGAAGAGGGATGTCTGTGTGTTTCTCTTTTTTATGGTGTTTGTGAAGTGTGTGATGTAAACATTTTTCCCTTTTTTTTTTCTTTTTTCTTTTCTTTCGGTAACGATTCCCGGGACACTGGAACTCTGGGGGACATGAATCTGAGTAGGCATGTAGCCTAGTAGTTTCTGAGCAAATAGGAGCTTCATGTGCACCAAATTTTGTGACATTTCGTCATAGGGGGTGATGTTTCCCGTCAAAGCTAGGTGTCCAAAAACAGTTTTTGTTAAATAACTCTTCAACAATTTTGCCCAAGACAACGATTCTGTGTTAGTATGCCGATGTTTACAGAGGCGTATCGACCCAACCCATAAACACTCACTTGAAGCATAGCGCCACCTAGTAATAGGGGTAAATGCAAAAATTGGGATTTTGTATTGCCAATATCTTGGAGCGGGAAGGTGGAAACTGCACAAAATATGTCGTGCACGATCAGCACAAAGACCTTTAAAAGCACAGTACCTGCCATAAAATTTGGCCCATACGGGACGCTGTAATTGTGCAAAATCTCATTTTTCCTATTCCTTTCACAAATCACTCCGACACACTACAGAAACACACACAATGTCATTCATTCGAACCCACATCCATGGCCACTTCCAGGAAATCATTTCCACACACAATCTCACCTCACAACACTACTCTACCACACACTCATCATACCAACAGTTCCCACATTTCAATACACTGCGGCGGTTTTTCTTTTTGTTTTTCTCTGGAACATTTTTTTCCTGCTTGGGACCCAATTGTGCCATCAAGCATCGACTCGCTGTCCTGCCTTTCAGCCCGCAAAGCTAGCCTGACCACAGCATATAAGGCTTTGGTCATTACTGACTGTTGACCATGTCATATTCTTTTGACACTTGTCACCTGGACTATACGTTGGCCTTTGTAGTCCAAGCGACAAGCTTCCCTCGACAAAACAAAATAAACTGGTTTTTAAATGTTGCGGTGCTAGAGGCTTTCATAGCTCTGACAACTTATTTTTTTGGCACACGACACTTGTCGCTTGGACTATAAGTTGGCTTTAAATTGGCACGGCACCCGAGGCCATCATAGTTATGTGCCAGCAACAAACATCCGTTATAAAATCAAACACTTCTTTGAACCCATCTGAACAAGGACACATGTTGGGCATGATCAAAGCAATACTCCAGAACATAAATCCTTGCTGTTGCTGTCCAAACAGCATAGGTCACACAATGTCTGTCCCACCAAAAATGTTGTCTCTATGTCCTATGCTGTCAAGTGACACTTGTCGCTTGCCTTAAACAAAATTTCTGTCTGCAAAGGTTTTGGAGCGCTTACATCAAAATAAAACAGCATTAAACACATACATTAAAAAAATTACATGTTACAGACAGACCACAGTGCATGCACTGATTAGATACCAACAAAATGTTCATACACGTTGGCATAGAAACCACATTTTTTATTTCTTCTGCTATGATTTTTATTTTAACTAGGCTTGCCTTGAAAGTGCCATTTGTCGACAACTTTATTTTTTGTTGAGCCACACTTGAGGTCTGGACTGTAAATTGCCATTCAGGGGCCATGGTCTGCACCAAATGCGTTGATACAAACCGAGACTATTAGAAACCATGCATATTTTATTGCAAGTTTAAAGTTTGCAGGACAAAAGATGGAGTGTGCACAGAGCCCAAACCAAAGAACCCCCCCCCCCCACACACACACACACACACACACACACAAAATAAGTACATAAATAAATAAACAGAAGGCCCTTCATTAAACCAGCAGAGCCATAATGCTTAACTTGGTGTTGCCTACAGGGGTTAACCCAGCAGGAAGGGAATAGAGGAGAACCTTATCAACTACAAAACTAATGGTACTGTACAGGGGCGTCCCTAATCCTACTACTGTACTGGGGCACAACTGGGGCACAGAAAATTAATGCGAGCGAGCAAAGCATAAACATTTTTAGCACTTATTTATCATACAAAAACATAAATTGTTACATAAATCAACAATGGTAATAGGCATATGCCAGTTAGCTAAGAGGCAGCAGCTAATGTCTCCAGTAGGCTACTTCAATTTACAGCCAGAACTAGCTTGCATGACAGCTGCCTCATACATTAAACGTAAAAAGTAAGGTTGTAACATTTAACTCCACATGGAAATGGCGACACAGAGGTGAAAACAAAGAACAATGATGGGCAATTTACCCGGTACTAACCTGTAAGACAGGTGGAAAGAAATAATGCTCAGACACCGTTGTTCGACGTTAAGTCACAGCTAAAGTCGCGTGAATAAATTATCATATAAAGTAGTCATGTGTGCATTGTGTATGGAGTGAATAAAGTAGCAATGAGTTGCTGTATTGAGTAGCTGTGTGCGCATTCTGTAGATTATGCCATGTAGACCTAAAAGTCTAAAGTGATTTTTTTTACTGGTGAAATTTATACTGGGGCACTACAGACCAATACTGGGGCATGTGCCCCAGTAAAATATGTCTGGCGACGCCCCTGGTACTGTACATGGTACATACTCCACTGCTCCACAATATATGCCCTAACTAATGACATCTCCCTTGATGAAATTATGCATGGATGCGTAGATCAGGGGCAACATACAGCAGGATGAGGAATGTCAAAATTAGGCAGACAAATCTGTCACTTTACCTGCTGTAATGCAGAATAGTTATTACATTGCACTGCTTCTTGCCCGAGAGCTGTGCTTTGTGGAGACTCATGACACATTGATTGCAGAAAACATGTTGAATTGCATTTGAATTGCATACAATTATGTCTGTATGAAATATATGTTGTAATCATATAACATATAGTGTATTGTTAAATACACTTTTATTATCATGAATTTCTTTGAATTTCATTTAATTCTAACTCTTCCTGCAGTTCCAATTTGAATTGTAATTCTAGCCCCTGTTGGCAACCCAAAATCAAATCCAAATTCAAATTTAAGAACTAAATTGAAATTTAGGAGTCATTCTCAATTCAATTCTGAATTTTGTACAACCCTGAGTATTACCAGTAAAAATTACACACCTTTTTCAACTATTCATTTATTTACTCATTGTTTGAAGTTTGAAACATTGCTATTGTAGAGTATTGCTGAGAGGGAGTCTGCCTCATTATACTCTAGGTTAGTTACATGGTTTTAGCATGTTTTACTGTATATGACAACAGACTTCCTAACTGACTGGGCTCTTGATATAGCCTCTGATATAGCAAAGAAGATTGCTGATGGTGTTCTGGAGGGTTACCTTCAATGAGGCTCTGAACCTCAAATTGTGACATTGTGACAGCCCATGAATGGGATAAGTGTGAGGGCATAAACCTGCATAGCACTTTGAGCGCCATCGTGTGAGGAGGTGATATAATACAGTCTATTTACAAAACCCAGCTATGAGAACACACAACACAGGGGCTATATATATTTATCTTTTGCACAGTTAAGCAGTGCACTGACATCGAGTTAAGGTTTTGACGAACTGCAACAGTAGTCAATGTCAGGAGATGTCACACTGTCATGTCAATGTCATAACATTAAAATAATAATAATAAAAGAAAAAAAAAAAGTTTACTAAGGCTAGGAGGAAGACAGTATCTGCCTAACTCATATAACGTGTTTTTCTTCTTTCCATTGCTTAGACAGGCTTACATAAAACTGCAAGCACAGAGGAGTGACTAACACACTAACCTGGAATGACACGAGCAGGCAATGACATCTATTGTAAAGCTCGTTGGTGCTTCAGAAGGAAGGAAACTTCTTTGCGTCAATGCTGCCCTCCAATGACAAGTTGAATAGACTACTCTCAACCGGAGTCGGTTATCTCGAAAGTTTAGAAGCCCTTAAGGAGTTCATCTTTGCCCCTTACGAACAACGACAACGCACCAAAGTCACAGCAGCGACAGGTTGGTTCGGTCCAGCGACGTTATCCTTCGGCAATGGGTGAGTTTGAGATAAACGCACACCGCTACCAGTTAATGGCCATGATGATTCAACCTGTCCGTTCGCCGTAGTTAAAACTACATGTAGTGATGAAACTTCTAGAACTTATCTCTGAGCCGTGGGGATTAAAGTTGTACATGTCAAAAAACATAACACATAATTTTAAAAACACATACTCCTAATTACGCGTGATGTCGCGTTACATCATTTAACCACGCCAGGTGGCTACAGGACTGCTGAATTATGGACAGTGCCATGTGTCATTCTACACACGATGGTGGCCTATAGCGTAGTGAGCACTTTTAACCACTTATTCGGCCTGCAATTGAGTATTCCCCATATAAAGGTAATTCTGTTACTGCGGTTTGTTTCACAAAATATCCTATAGTGTGAAGTATTTATGTAGAATTCTTCATATGTCTCTCTGACTTGAAAAACAGGAAATAACTGAACCTCTAAGGTCTTCCAGTAGCCTACTGAAAACGAACAGTAGCCTACCACTGTTGTTTCATTGTGAAAACGGCATATTTGGAGAAGTATTACATTTTGAGGGAACTGTGAAGTGACCACTCGTATTTTAGGCTGATGTGGTTGCCAAAACAAATGAGGCTCACACATTTGGTGAGCAGTGACATATTACCACATATCAGGCCACACATAACTTTTTAGTCACCAACAGCATAGATTTCACAGTTTGTTTGTTTGTTTGTTTGTTTGTTTTAAGCAGTGAGTGTAAGGAGGTGCTGGGATCAACCTCCGGTGAGGCTTGTGGTCACGTTTTGAAATTGTAATTAGTGCTATATTGTTAAGAGCAGTTAAATAAGTAGGTTTAAAAATTCTATTCAGGCTAAACTAACTTGCTGCTAGTGCCACACTTACAGGCCTGTTCCAGCCTGTGGGAACACATAACTGAACTCAACTGCAAACACATTGAATTGAAATTCTGTGGTGACAACAGAAGTGTAGTTCATAACACAACTGTGGTCATACACTCTGTGACAGGAAGTGCTGTTGTAAGCATGCGGTTTCATATTAGACTTCCCTTCTCTCTCTAAATTCGTCTGACACTAATGGTTTTGTTACAGCACTCAACACTCAACAAAGAAATCCAGCTTAGTGTCAATCCAAAATCTTTCAACTTCCCCCCCATCATTTACCTTACAGTATTTAGCTGTCCAAACTTTTTCAGTCATATTTGCTTCAGTTAAAGCATCATATCTTACTTGTATAACTCAGTTACGCCATTTTGGATGCTGATCATATCTCAAATCATCTCAAAAGACCTAGGCAGCCATCACTGGGCCTATCAGGCACAAATGTCTTTCCCAAGGGAGCAGTTCTTTATAGGCATTTATATTCCGATGAAAAAGGTTACATGGTAAACTAACACCAGTTAGGCACACGTGGCTATGGGGAAAGAGCAGTTTTACATGTTGTTGTTTCTTTGCTTGAAAAGAACAAGACCTTGTCCATACTTTAAAAACTGCTGATTACAGCCAACTTAAACATTCTTAAAACTATTAAGGTAACATGTTGCATGTATTTCTGTACAAGTTGTATCTAAAATGTAATCATTTATAGACATTATACAAATGTTATTTGCAATGATATGGACAGTTATTTAGCTGCACTTCACAACTCTGTTCACTGATCTATGCTAGCTACCTGTGGCTACTCAAATTAAATACGAGTTGCTAACACTCAGTTGCTGCACCTGCTTATCTGAACTCAGTCATATAGGCAAATGCCATGTCATGTCATGTTCTTGGATTCTTCACAAGAAATTCAAAAGAAGTTAATCTGGCCTTGCCCTCTCTTTACACAAGACGATGTCAGTCAAGACTTTTGCAGTATATTTATGAGGACATGATGGTTACCTTAAAACAGAAACATCTTATGGAAAAGAAATGATGGAATGGTGAAAATGTGAATGTTATGTAACTATCAGCTGTCATTTGTGAACAATGTACTGCAAAATAGTACGAGGTATCCTGTTGGTCACCCTCTGCAACTGTTAAACACGCCGGTGAGTGACGGCCTGCACACACCTGCTTCGATGAATTGTGGTGCACTTTTTTTTTTACCCCAACACACCAGCGTAGCCTGTGCCCTCCTACTTGTCAATCAGGCCAAACCCAATCAGAAGGCTCCATAAGTTCATTTGACTGTTTTAGTTATACAAATAGCCTATGTGTTTTGAGCTAGGCCCACCTGATTTTTTCTGGGCCCGCCTATTTTATGATTTCTGGCTATGCCGCTGCCCCAACACACTTGCTGCACAGTGAATATTATTGTAATTTCGAAGGATTATATCTAAACAACACATAAACAAAACATAAACAACTGATTTTGCACTGACACCAAAAACAATAGACCCTAAAGGCTAATGGAATTAAATTATAAACAAATAATTACAAATAATAATTACAAATTACAAATAATAAACTAACACAGTGCACTGTCAAAGCCAGTTGGTGGCCTCAATATTCCTGCACACAAAGCTGTGTCAGTGCAGTGTGCATCACGTGTCCTAGACATTCTTGCAATTTATGTCTGCAAAACGGAGTCCAGCTTTGCACTGTAGGCCAGTGTTTATGTCTGATGTCACAATAAATGTGATGACGGTGCCAAATGAGTCCTTAGGCCTAATACTCTTTAGGAGTTTGAATTAAGCTTCTGTCTTAAGTTGTTCAAGCGGAATCTGTTTGACATAGTATAGGTTTAGATTTTGAGCAACGGAGAGCAAAAAAGAATGTGAAACGTTTCGTCTATAGAAACAGAGATGTGAGCAATGTTGCTGTACCAATATAGAAGATGTTTTTGCGTCAGTTGCACACCTACAGAAAAAGGGCAGCCTCACAACAGCTTACTGTAATTTAAATGTTCTAACTTGTTAGTGTGCACTACAACAGATCGTCAACAAGTATTCATGGCTCTGTATAAAGTTATAAGAAAAGGCGATATGCCAGCCATTGTAAATAAACTGCACTAGTCAGACTTTTCACATGTTGGGCTGGACATGGAGGATGCCTGCAGTGTGGTTGACCTGCTCTCGTTCAGTTTTTTCCAGTCATAAAGACAAAAATTGATCTCTTGTGTCTGACAACTAACTTCTATCTCATATTTTTGTATATCTCATAGACTTTATATCATAATTGTGGGCTTTTTGTCTCATATTTATCTGTCTCATAATTTTCACTTGACATAAAGATTTTTTTTTTTCATTTCACTGGCAAAAATGGGCTTCTATGCTACCGTCTATAACTTCAGTAGCAAAGGGAAATAACTGACTGATTTTTGGCCTTCTGATTGGTCTGTTGATCGCCCATCCAGAGGGCTAGTCATATTGCCAGACCTTGGACAAACAGATTGAGGACCACAAAAAATGTTACAAGGTGCACGTGGGGTACATGGGAAGTCACAGTCCAAGCGCAATCCAGGGTTATTTTTTATCCTATTTAAAACCGAAACCCCCTTTTTGGCGATTGCTTTTTATTCAGTAAAATCCTGCTGGACTGCCTTAAGCAGAATAAAAGGCATTAAAACAGAAATACAATTCATAAGATAAGCGTTGTGTAAGGGCTGTCTCTTTATCCGAGGAGTAGCCTATAGACTATACAAATGTGTAGATTTTGCTATTTTTTCA
Source organism: Coilia nasus (assembly GCA_027475355.1). Taxonomy (NCBI): domain Eukaryota; kingdom Metazoa; phylum Chordata; class Actinopteri; order Clupeiformes; family Engraulidae; genus Coilia; species Coilia nasus. The sequence continues at coordinate 34,190,473 of CM050217.1, forward strand.
TGAAACCACTGAAAACTGTTGATTTTCATAAACCCAAATATCACCCGTTTCACTCATACTTGTGATTCCTTAACGCAGTGTCAGATCCAGGAGATAACTCTGTAGAGAACGCCGACTCCGTGGACATCTGCCAGAAGGAAGGACCTACGGAGCTGTTTCCAGATAAGGTACGTAGGCCCTACTACCACCAAGGGGGCAGGAACATACGCGGAAGTTAAAGCACCCATGGGGAAAGGGCCCTTTCGGAAAGGGCCCAGTAGCCATTAGCATTCCACTGATTTTCATTCATTTTAGCGTCATTTTGAAATCAAATAATTTTACATGACAAGCACCCCTTACCTTAATTTTGACATTGTTGTAAATCGGAGAAGACAAGACAAAACATATTTGCTCCAGTTGTAAATCTGTCATGTTATTGCCTTGTAAGAAATGTTTGTCTGACATTATGCTAAAAATTACCTCATAAATTGATTGACAGCTAGTGGCTTTCTGGAGGAAAGTTACCATACTGTTTGGATACCAAGCCATAGCCATAGTCATGCCTGTTTACTTTTCTGTTCATATTGGGGAAACATTTCCATCAGTATTTCTCGCAAAATAAACTTTGGAATTGGTATTTGTTTGTAAGAGGAATCATTATCTTTATGGATTTTACTATTCGAATCAAGTGAAGCCCAAAGAAAGATGGCTAAGCTAAACGCTATAGCTTGGTATGTACATGCTAACCAGCTAGCTCCATTATCTAGCTTGCAAGAACCAAAGTTAGTAGAAGAATCAAGTTCTCAGTACAGTATTAGCCTTTCACTCCTAAAAGCGTGATTACAGCTGTAACAGATACAGAAAAAATACTCCTTAGGAAAATTATTGTTTGCTGTCTGATTTGTGATTGAGCATCTACTAGTCAGTTTATAGTATTGGGGTTTGTTGGCCAACGTCATCAGGCTGACTCCTGAGCTTGTGCAGAAGACCGCAGTAGACACGTGACCAAGCTGAGAATTGAAAATCAGGCTTTATCCGGTCCCAGTGAAAATGACACTGCATCCAAATCCTTAGCAGGCACAGAAGGACACAGAAGGAGTTTGTTGGTAGCAGCCCGTTTATTAGCTCCACAACTCTGCAGGGTTGATACAGCAAACTTAGTCAACATTTAAAAAACACAAACAAAAGCACAACACAACATAAAATAAAATCAGACCCTCCAGGCGATGTTGTGATCACAACTATTAATGCAAAATCAGTCAATCCCTGCAAATTCATTGCGGCCTTACAACTTTTAGTATTTCCCGCAACTTTTCCGGAATTTTGACGTATCATGGTCATTGCCGGTGAAAAGTTCAATGCCCCGTTGGTAAAAGTTTGAATTATTTGCTTAATCTGACTATATCGTTTTAGCTTCTATAGCTCACCGGTACAATGCTAGCATTAGCACTACTTCCATTGATTTGAGTGGGGTTTTGCTAGCGCTTCTTACATTGGTTTGAACGGGGGTTTCCTTTAAGGAATTGCTTTGGAGGATTTTGTAATATTAATATAGTAATATAATATTAATAGTAGCCTACAACATGTCTGCCAACTAGTGAAGAGGTGTTAACGCAATTTAACACTGTATTTGACACAAGTTGATCCTGTGGCAATCTTTTTATGTTCCCTTTATGTTTAATAGCTAAATATAACTATAAAGAGTAAAAACAAATCGCAACTTTTTTGCAACTTTTACTTGCTCCCACAACTTTACTGCAACAAAATGCCTAAAAACAGCGCAACTCCCATTGTAGCTTTTTGGAAAAAATGCAGCAAAAATAGACATTTTAGGCCACAACTTTCTCAGAAAAGGCCCGCAAAATCCTGGAGGGACTGTATAATACCACACATCCCAAAATAATGTCTCACAAGTATGGCTTATTAGCAGGCAATTAAACCGAGAGAGGAATGAGAGAGAAAGAGGGACAGGGAGCATTCAGTCAGGGGCTGGTGCTATGAGCAATTTAACTTTGCATTGCACTTGTACCCTTTAAGTTATGTAATTAATATTCCTGCACATTAATAATATATTCTTGAGTGTTTATGTTTTATACAGATACCACACCCATCTCAGTAGCCACAAACCCTAGAAACTAAACAGGGTGAGTTGTATTAAATGTGCCTGTGTGGCCTTTGCTTTATTTAAGTCTCTTCATGCATTTCAAAGCACAAAGGGGTTTTTCTATAGAGCACAGATGTGCCAAAACATACGCAGTCCAACGGACATTTCTGGTAATTGCAGAAACGTTTGTTCGTACTATGTTGCTGAAATGCTTTGAATTTCCAAGATACTGTGAAGTTGGTTGGTGCATTGGTGGTTTTGTGGTGAAGACTTGCCTTATGATAGCATCTGTCTCTATGCACCACTAACAATCATAGTGAGAGTCTCACTGACACACTGACATCAACGGTCCCCACACACTTTTCCGAAATGAAATTCTGAATGTGGTGGAAATTTAGAATGGCCTTTTTATTCTTTTAGGGTGTGAGTTTTTGAATATGCTATAAAAGAACGCACTCTACAACTCAGTCAGCTTTATTATCAGTAATGAAATATGTACTTGAAATTGGATTGAAATTGTGCTCCTTTCAGGTTGACAAAACACAGATAAAATACAAAATATAAATATATAAAATAAAAAGTAGCAATGTATGATACTAAAATTTCACAGTATTCTATGGACTTTAAAATTCCACAATATATTCTATGGACTTCAACATTTTTTAGGACTTACCTTCTCCCAACATTTCCTTCACAACGGTGTGATGGTAAGCCTTAAAGGTTAATGGCAGTCTGTAAACAGCAGGGGTAATTACAGGCCTGCGGTTGAAAGGTTTGGGTGCTGTATTTGGACAGCTACTTCCTGTTTGAAACCGGTTAGACATATGTAGCGTTTCTGTTCTATCCTGTTGTGGTCTAGAAATGAACAGACCGAAAATCATCCATCAACTGTAATGTTCTTTTATCTCAATAACAGGATTTGAGATATGTGTGTTAGCCATAAATGCAGTGCCCGATGGTGATTTTATTTCAGAGTTATACAAATAAGGTTGTCTGCCATGATAATAATGCCTGTACAGGTAACAGTAAAATATATTCGGGCAACTGAAAAGTGGTATAGTCCTGAGGCCAAGAGTTGTGTTCACTGGGGACTTTTGCATGAAAATGGCTGACTTTGATGTGACTCAGACAGGGTGATCCCAAGCAAATGCATCTTCATTTTTACTCACCTCAACCATGCTATTTCTCAGAAACCAATGACCACACACAGGAACTCAAATTCACTGTGAAACTGAGTGTGTGCATTTGGTGTCTTTGTTGGAGCACACAACTTAATATGCAAACTTACTTGGTATGACTATGAATCACTTCACTAAATTTCGATTTAGAGGAGAATTTTTAAGCAGAGACTTCAAAATGACCATGGGGAGTACTGGGTATTGCCTGACTTAAGTATACACTATAAACAGTGCTGCTTAAAACCAACTTTAAAAAAATTAAGGCAATGTTTTGCATGTTTTTTTCCACCCTGGGTTAATTTGCACTGTTTTTTCAAGTATCATAATCACATGTAACATAGGTAAAACTAAAGTAAAAAAAAAAACCTGCAGTACATTACTCTTACATTATTAAGTTTTTGTAATAATTTTTAAGTAATTGTTAAGTTGTTCTAAGGAGCCCCTTTTGCAGTGCACTCATCAAACCTTTACAAATAGGCATGCTATACAGGGGTTAATAAACTTGTTTAAATAATTTCACATCCACATATCTTTGTGCAAACACTTGTTTTAGAGGTTTTTTGTACCTTTTCATAACTGACATTATGAACTCGTAAGTTTTAGGTTTGTGACTAAATGCATGTTGCTTGCATATACAGTTTTAATTTACATTTGTGACACATCCCTGAGGGCTTTAAAATCTTTAACTCTTCACTGACCCAGATATTGTCGACAATACAAATGTACATTCATGTTTGTTTGTGATTTATGCACCTATTAAAATACTTACTTGTGATTTGCATTCCATACAAACCAAAAATGCTCAGACAGCAAAAAAAGTACAGTGTTTGTCAATATGCACACACCAGTATGTAGTATGTCAAACATTAGTTGAATGTGTCAACCAATTCTGAACTTCAATATCATAACGTCTGAACACTTTGACACAAGATGAGCACAATCTTGCATAGTTTTCTGCAGTAGTCTGTTTCTTAAACCATGGGCAAGTGAGAAACACTGCTCGCCACCAGTGTTCATTAGGACATCCTGAATGACTTCAGATGTGTACCTCAGTTGCTTTGGATAGTCTATGTTGAGAGCAAACAAAAGACTTGTCAGCAAGGCCATGGCACAAAGGATATCCTTCAGATCATGCAGGATCTGCTTTCTCAAGGACCACTGCAGTGCCAATCATGTCTTCTCTCTCTTTCACCATCACACCAACTTTCATCCCTTTTGTGAATATGTGCTCTTCATCTGTGGCCTACTGTACAGAAAATTCTAAGATCATGCAAATTTTTTTATTATTTTTTTAAATGTGTAAATGAGTTCATTTGCAAAACCCTCTAAGTCCATTTGGAATTAATTTACACAAATAGATTTATATAATTTTGATAAACTGTTTTATCAGTCTATCTCCAATTTGATTGTTTTGGCTTTATTTATTTTTACTTGGTAATACTATGGAAGTTGCAGTTTGATAGTGATTACTTGAAAATTATTATTAAAACATTTTTTGCATATTTCTGAAGATGGACATACATATTTCCCCATCTGAATGCTTCAAATTGACTTACACTTTTTAAATATCTCCCAGTATTCTTCTTAATTCAATATGTTTCAGACAGAACTGGACTCCAACTAGAAAGTATTTCAACTTTGTTTAACCTGCTTGCACTTTCGATTGATGGGCTTGGTGTTAATAACAACGAAAGTGAAAAGTCAACAAGAAAAAAAAAACAATCTGTCTTTTCCCCAAAGATTTTTGTTGTTTTGTCAAATAGAGAAGAAAAATACCCTACATTGAAAGCACAGATCTTTGACAGGGCCAATATTCCATCACCTATCTCACAATGTTAAGAAAAGAGGTGAAAAAATCCTGTTGGCTCCTGTATGCATTTTTTATTTGGCCCATTTTCTAAATTGGCTAGTAGAGCCAAAATTGACCAACTGACATTGATTTCTGTCTTTGCAACCGCGAAGTTTGACATCGCTAATTAAACCTTGCCTTTTTCAGGATACCAGAGGGTATGAAACACGTAGCAACACAACAGAGATGACAACTAGTCCTGACCACTTAGAGGAGGAGGAAAGGGCCTTTGTTGATAATCTCTATCGCTTCATGAAGGACCGTGGCTCACCCATTGAAAGAATTCCACATCTTGGATTTAAACAGAGTGAGTAAAGGTCCATTTACACCAAGTAACAATAACTATAACTACAACGATACGGACGTCCACACTAAAGAACGACATTTTAACGGCAACATTCTAGTCGTGATTTAAACAAATAATAAAACATGATGTCCTGTAAAATCTTATGATTTCTGATTGGCGTACAGTTCTTTTATAGTTCTTAAATTTGCCCTGAAAGTGATCCCAAGAATACCATTTAGTCTGTCATTGTCGCTATACTTAATATGTGAACGATTTACTAAAGTTAAAACGATTTCCAAAAAGTTATAGTTATAATTATCTTTATAGTTATCGTTCTAGGTGTGAACGGTCCTTAGCACAGTGCCCCCCAAAGTGTTGCAGTCAGACACCTTATGTTTAGAGAATTCAAGGACACCTTATGTCATTCAGTTCTCTGACATTTACAGTTTTTGCTCTCTGTTTACAGTTAATCTGTGGAAAATCTACAAAGCAGTGGAGGCTCTGGGGGGATATGACTCTGTAAGTATTAGCATCTCTGTCACTGCCATATTGCGAGACAAATCATTCTAAAAGTTTTAGACATTAACAGTGCAAGAATATCCAGTGGCCTCGTTTATCTCTTGATGTGGACACAGTCCTAATCTGCCGTTGTGTGATGTTGCCTCTTCTTGTTAGTGTTTGGACTTCTTTTGCACTCAACAAAGGTTGTACACGATCTTTTCTTCTGAAAGAATTTTGTTTTCATCATACTAAAGCCACTGAGTGATACTAGGAGAAATCTAGGAGAAACAAGGCAAAATTAGACTTTATTAAAGCCTTGCACTTCCGGTTAGGTGGGGGATCTTGATGCTTTGGAAAAGCTTGAGGATATATCCAAAGGGTGCAAAACTGCATCTCAGGCTAAATGACTGTCAGGGAAAATGGTTCACATAGTTGCCTGTGTGTCTGGAGGTGCAGTATGATTTTTGGCACAAACTCATGTAAGCATGGGGAGCTGTGACATAGTGGTTAGAGAGTTGGTCTTCAGATCAGAGGGTCACTTGAGTCCGATTTCAGTAGGAAGAATAGGGGAGGGGGAGTAAGCGACCAGTGCTGTCCTGCACCCTCATCTATGGCTGAAGTGCCCTTGAGCAAGACATCTAACCCCACATTGCCCCAGGGACTGTAAGTGAAACCCTGTACCTAAATAACTGTAAGTCACTCTGGATAAGAGCGTCAGCTAAGTGTAATGTAAATGTAAAATCATGGACAGAGCCATCACAGCCATCACTCTGATTAAAGAAGATCTCTTAAAGAATTCCTCATGCAGTACAGGATGGAGACCTTTTGAAGGTTGTATTAGTTAAGTGTATTGTAATAAGTCAATGTATTAGTTAAAGGTCTTATTTTACGAGAAACCGTTCAGTACTTGCTTCTTTTACAGTACGATAGGTCACTCCGAGTTGCATAGGCATGCTGCACGTGAAAATGTTTTTCTACCCCGATTGCCTCCATTAGTCAATGAAAGAAAATAGGCGAAAAAACGAGCGAAGAAAAAGGCTAACAAAGTGACGTGGGTTTGTTAAATACAAAAAGGCATGCCACAGTTGTGAGGAGGCTTGTTGCAGCACCCATTCAGTTAGCGAAATATAGGTAAGTATGTGCGTTTGTTTAGAATGTTTAGATCTTTTATTTGGTGTGCTATGAATGGGCTTTGAATGATTGCAGCCTGTGACTAGCATAGCCGAGAACCTGTCATTCTGTCCTCTCCCTCTCCTCCACCAAACTAGAACCACCTGTAACAGGAGCATTAAAGCTTTTTTTTCACCAAATCTGACTCACTGGGCATTCAATAATACTAAAGACCCCCGCAAAAGTAATAAAAAAATGATGCAATGAGACCTTTAAGAGTTATGTAATGTAATAGTAATTGTGTATTGTAGTGGTCAAACATTTTCTTTTTACTTTGTAGAAACAGTGTTCTTTAGGAGGTTAATGTTTTTATTTAGTACACTGCGAACATGTTTCCAGCATTATAAGCCCTGCTTTGCATTGCCCAAACAGGTGACTGCACGCCGCATGTGGAAGAATGTGTACGATGAGCTTGGAGGAAGTCCAGGTAGTACGAGTGCAGCTACGTGTACCCGTAAACACTATGAGAGGTAACATCAAACATTTATAATTCTGTTGATTTTGGTACAGTGGAGAATGCTCGTCACTTGTAACCCCTCAATGTCCAGTAGTTTAAAAGGCATTCACTGTTAAATATCCGATAAAACATTAAATTGTTTTAGTTGTCTGAATATCACAGGTCCATTGATGTGTTCATTTCCCTTCTCTCATTTCGGCTAATTACCAGCACAGAGCTAAAGTGTAAAGTTTATTCATCATCTTTAGGGAGTAATGTAAACAATTTTTGGGTTAAACTAGATGTACCACATAACAGTACATGGTATAACCGCCGTAGTGTATTGGGACCTGTTGGTATGAACCCTGGAAAGAGCAGTTGCAAAGCAGGTTACCAACTTCTTAAATCAGAATAGACAACTGGATTCAAAACAATCTGGCTTCAGAAGTGGCCATTTAACTGAAACAGCATTATTGTCAGTAACTGAAGCTCTGAGGACTGCAAGAACGGAAGGACTATCCTCTGTCCTCATCCTACTAGACCTATCAGCAGCCTTTTACACGGTCAACCACAAGATTCTCCTTAGGATACTCACAACCATGGGAATCACTGGTGCTGTCCACTCCTGGTTCAACTCCTACCTCTCTGGCCGCCCCTTCAAGGTGTCATGGCAAGGAACTGTCTTCAATTCACACCCTCACCACAGGTGAACCCAAGGATCAGTGCTGGGGCCCCTTCTGTTCGCAATGTACACACATGGGCTCTCCTATCACTGCTATGCCGATGATACCCAGATGTACCTGTCGTTCCAGCCAGATGACTCTACGGTTTTGGCACGCATCTCAGCCTGCCTCACCGACCTATCAACATGGATGAAGGAACACCACCTACAGTTGAACCTGTCCAAGACTGAACTCCTAGTTATCCCAGCTAAAGAGTCAATTTGTCACAACATCAACATCAAGATGGACTCTGCTACTGTGGCCCCAAACAAAGTCGCCAAAAACCTTGGCGTCATGATCGATGACCATCTGTCATTCTCCAACCATATTGCATCAGTTGCCCAGACTTGCCGATTCGTGCTGTACAACATACAGAAAATCAGACCCTATCTGACCCAACATGCAGCGCATCTTCTGGTTCAGGCCATGGTTATCTCCCGCCTGGATTACTGCAACTCCCTCCTTGCTGGTCTACCTGCTTGTGCAATAAAACCACTGTAGATGGTGCAGAATGCAGCAGCACGTTTGGTATTCACTCAACCCAAAAGGGCCCATGTTACTCCTCTATTTATCCAGTTGCACTGGCTACCTGTGGCTGCCCGGATCAAGCACAAGGCCCTGACCCTTGCCTACAAAACCATCTCAGGATCAGTCCCAGCGTATCTGAAGAAAATAAGGCCGTATGTTCCTGCCAAAGATCTGCGCACCTCCAACACAAACCGACTAGCCGTGCCCCCTGCTCGCTCTAAGTGTTACCAGGCAAAACTGTTTTATGTAATTGTCCCTCAGTGGTGGAACAAACTTCCAGAAGCCACAAGACTAGCATCATCTCTCTCAACCTTCAAGAAGCATGTAAAGACTCTCCTCTTCCACGACTATTTACTGCACTAATGCCTGAGCTGGCCCAGACCCGGGATAGATAGACGTGTGCTTGACCCTTTGCTAATGTACTTAAAAAAAAAAAAAAAGCGCATATACAGAGCACCTATTGGTCTGTACATCTCCTGTGCACTTTGTATCTGCAAGGGTTCTATGCTGTGATTATGTCCTCTATTGTAAGTCGCTTTGGATAAAAGTGTTTGCCAAGTGTAATGTAATGTAATGATAAGTGTGTGGTAGGGCAGTGTTGTGAGGTGAGAATTTGTGTGGAAATAATTTCCTGGAAGTGGGCATGGAAGTGGGTTTTGAATGAATGACATTGTGTGTGTTTGTGTAGTGTGTAGGAGTGATTTGTGAAAGGGATAGGCAAAATGATTTTGTACAATTACAGTGCCCCTTATGGCCAAATTTTATGGAATGTGCTGTGCTTTTAGAGGTCTTTGTGCTGATTGTGCATGACATATTTTGTGCAGTTCCCACCTACTCGGTCCAAGATATTGGCAGTACACAATCCCAATTTTTGCATTTACCCATATCACTAGGTGACCCTATGCTTCAAGTGAATGTTTATGCGCTGGGCCGATACGCCTCTGTAACACCGGCATACTAACATGAAATCATTGTCTTAGGCAAAATTGTTGAGAAGTTATTTAACAAAAACTGTTTTTGGACAACTAGCTTAAACAAAAAACATCGCCCCCTATGATGAAATGTCACAAAATTTGGCGCACATGAAAATAAAGCTGTTTGCAGTTGGCATATCGACTTTGACCAAATTTGAGCAATTAGAAGACTTTTGAAGATTGACCCTTAGTGGCCAAAAGCTCTTATTCGCTCAGAAACTACTAGTGCTACATGCCTACAAAAATTCATGTCCCCCAGAGTTCCAGTGTCCCGGCAATAGTTGACGAAAAATCTGTGAAAAAAAAGGGAAAAAAGTTGCGGCAACACCAATATGACCGCTTTTGATCGCCGGCTAACAAAGTGGTAGAACCTGGTATTACGACGGACAGACCAAAGGTAGTTACTAAATATTTCAGGAGCCAAATACAGTCATAATTTCTGAGATATGACTACACTTCCTTCTACATTCCTTTGATGTTTACAGTTCATTTGGAGATATTCAATCTACAAATCATAACTCATAGCACCTTTAATGTGAATATGATAAATGGGCATCTATTTGTTTAAGTTTTGGAATTTAACATTACTATCTCATTTTAACTTTGCAGCACTGCTGGTGGTTTTGCTTTCACCTTCTGTAGGCTCATTCTACCTTTTGAGAAACAGCTGAGAGGAGAGGAGTACAAGCCCCTACCCCCTTCCAAACCCCGGAAACTCTACAAGAAGAGCCCGGACATGAAAAGATCCAAAGCTGAGGGGAAGACGAGGAGAAAGACGACGGCGAGGGAAGAAAAGACAACTTTGGAGGTGCTTGACAAACACCTTGTCAAGGTACTTGACAAACACTGAATTGCATTCCAAGCCATTGTATATCCCAGCATAACAGTAGAGGTTGTCCTCATAACATTTTATTACAAAATGCTATATTATTCAGCAGAGAACCTCGATCAAAAAAAACAACAAAGCAGAACACAGTAAAAATGTTGGACTCTGACTTTGTTGTAAATTTGGTTTCTTGTAAAGCAAACCTTAATTCAGCAGTTGTACGATTAATGGCAATATTTGTGTTGTGCCTAACAACACCCTGGCTGTTCTAAATCCAACAGCGCAACCCCATGGCCTCTCGTGGCTTGTTGCTTAATCAAATTTCGAATTTTACATTGTTATGAATGCATCCTTTTTATAAAATGTTCAACAATCCACTCGCTTAAAGGTTAAATGATATCATGTTGCAAACATTTTCTATTTGAAAGTCCACTTTTTCAACTTAAACATATTCTATATATTAAATATCTATATATCTATATATAAAACATATTCTCTAAGAGCCATTTCCTTTTATGTCATTTAAGAATAAAATACAATATTCCAAATACACCAGTACATAAAAGACATATTTAATTCACTTCCAGAGTGGTATCCAGAAAAAAAATAACCTATGTATCAAACCCTCCTGAATGTCAGCTGTACAGCAAATATATTTGGTGTTCTGCATCATTTCTAGAATCCAAGATATAAGCATTTATTAAGAATTTGGTATCCATTATCTAGAAGCTTTTGTCTGAAATAATTTTCTATTGTCACATGGATTGGAAATTGAGACTTTTGACAACAGTACTCATGGTCTGTTTGGCGTATATTGAAGGACAACTGTACTGACAGTTATAATGCAGAGGTCCCCATGCCTACTGATGTGCTGAAGGTGCGATTCTGTGGTGCTGTTTTACCTCCAGAGGCCCTAGAGACCTCATGTGGGGTAAACAGTATTATGTACAGTCCCCTAATCTTAACAGCACAGAGAAGCTCTGAAGTAAGCTATGGAGGGTAATACACAAGCAAGGACCAAGAAATGTGGAAGATCTGAATACAGTGTGTGAAGAGGTCTCAAAATCTTTTCTTGTATTCTCTCCAGGAGGGAGAGAATTATGGCAGGAGAAAAGGAGAAGGGCATTGTATTTTTTGCAAAAAAATAAATAAATAATAAGGCTTGCAATAGGCTTGTAAATGCTGGTAATAATTGTGGCACCTGTGTTTTTGGTAAAATTATTCATTACTTTATAATTTCTTTATGTAAATGTGCTTTCCTTTAAAGCTGTATTTTCTCTCTATGATCCCATTGTGTGATTAAGATAAATTGCCAATGGGTGATTTTTTAAATATGTTTTTTTTTTCAGTCAGTTTTAGCAGGGGTGGCAGTAATTGTGGAGGGTGGTGTACTTGTTTCAGCCACTAAATTAGCTGATTCTACAACTCTTCAGTCAGGTAGAGGAGTTAGTCAGTCAAATCTCCTGCATTGAGTTTACCAGTGCAGGCAAATCATTTGGAATATGTGGTACATTGATTTGGAAAATGTAGATTGTAGCATCTGAATCCAGTTGCCCATCACCAACAATTTGATTTAAATAATGCTGATGTTTAACAATACCAATATTCATTTCCCCAGGAAACAGCACATCGTGGCCAGCCTCACTGCGGATTTCACCAGGACCAGCCTCAATCCCATAACAAGTTTGGGGACCATCAGACAGTTGCTTTCATGAAGCTGGAGTCTCACCGGGACATCAGCCTCCCTGTGCCATCGGGCCCTGCTGGGGTTATCTCTCCCCTGGAGAAGAAGAAGCTCCTGGCCCAGGCCAGCCTGTGCGTGCTACAGAGCCCAAAAGCAGCAGAGAGTGATTCAGAAACGCCATTTGTTATCCACTGCTCTCTGTCCCCAGGCTGTCCAACCCAAGGCGATGCCCAGAACTCTTCCGACGGCTCCCCGCTGCCTCCTTCCTCTCCCTCTGTTACATGCTCTCTCAGCCCCTCCCCTGATTCGGTCTCATCTGAGGAAAGCCTAGCAGTGACCGAACCCATCATCAGCAGGTCGGCCACAGACACAAAGAGAAGATCACAGTCAAACCCTCCTCCTATCGGCCTTTCTGCCGCCCACTCATCACAGAGTAGCCCGTCATTACACAAACCTTTAAGCGGTTACCCCACACGTCTGGTCAGCCTGCACCATCGCCAAGGTCTTTTTCAGGCACGTTCGAACCAACTCAACACCACTCTGGCTTTGGATGCCAGTAAGAGATACAGAGAGATTTACGCCTTGGGTTCTGAGAAACAAGGGGGAACTTCTCAGCCCCCCGTTTTAAAACAGACCAAAATAACGCAGCCCTGGATGTCCTCAGCATCCAGTTTCACCAGAGTGGTGCCCAGATCCAAGGACGGTGTCTCACCCATGTCCGGTCATCCCTTATACAAAGCCTTGCCTCTGACGTACGAGCCTACCTATAAAGTCTACACTAGACATGGTCAGGAACTGAGAGAGTCCCCCAGTAAGATACAAGCATTTTCTCCTTTGCATTCTATCGGCAAAAAAGATAAAGGCATACATGTGTGGCACAGTCCGCTGCCAAGTCCGCAGTTAATCCAGCATTCGGCCATGGGTCGGCAGGTACCTTACTTAGGACCAGAGAACCACCGAGGGCAACATGCGGTTCTGCCTCCAACCTATCTACCCATGCCTCATGTCAACCCTCACCAGCCACAGCTCATGCCCCCTGGTGCCAGCCTCCCTATCCCATACGACTGTTCCCTTCAGTCAAATCCACACACGCTGCCATTCGGGCCACCACTGACTGGTCTATATCTATATTCATCAAACACTAGAATATAAAGATCCTTGCATACTTTGGCTTGAAAAGCAGACTTCCCCACAGACTCCAAACAAGTAATCTTTTGCTAAACACTGGTTTTAAGAAATGCATATGGCTACTATGAGATGAGAGACACTCAAACTTAAACTTATTAGGGCGAAATGTCATGACAACAAACAATTTTTTATATGTTGCATTTTTACCTTGATGTGCTTTGACTGCTTTACATATTTTTCACATGATGTTGCAGTGACGTCTTGCCAGCTGTTTTTGTCATTCTCTCTGATTTGACGATCGCTAGCTTTCTAACACCCCAGACATGTGTCAAAAATCCACCCTCTCAACTTTGTTGACTCTGTGTTGGATCTGTATCCGTACTTCAGGGGCCTCCCTACAGAGGTGGACAAGCCAGAACAAAAGTCCTGCCGCATATTCCTTCTGCCTGTGCTCTTAACACAGGTGAGTTCCCCAATCAGCTCATCTACCTGGCTGAAGAGTTGTTCTAATTAGTATCACCTGGAGCATACAGCTCTACCTCACTTATCCAAACACAGACAGATTCTGGAGTTAAAAACCCTGCCATGTATTCATTCTACATGTGCACCTAATACAGGTGGTGTCACTTGTTATCTGATCTATCTGTCTTAATGGTTTGTGTGCTCTTTAGGATCAGCTGTTTGTGAAAATGGTTGGCTCATGGTTGTAGCAGGGTTTTTACTTTCCAAAGCTGGGACCTCCACCTGCGTGATTAAATAACTGGCCTGTATCAAAACAGCTGACAAGACATGCCATAACATCATGTGATTCATGTGAAACTGAAAGAAGTGGTCAAAAGAAACAGTTTCACTGAGAACAATATGAACCTTTTTGGATTGTTGGAGGTAACTGTTGCACATGCTGAGAGGGTTAACATGTTTGTTACACAGACCATTTTTAGCTTCAATTTGACAATAAATGCTTCCTACCAATCATGGACTAATGTTTTTCTTGTTACTTCTTAGCAATAATGTCTGTACATAGCTACAAACATTTGATCATAAGCAGTTATTGTATGACTTAATATCATTGTTATTTATAACTGTATATTCCAAGTTCAGCAACAAACTGGCTACTTCATACTACATGAGCTTGTGAAAATATTGACAGCTAGCTGGATCTGCATGCATAAATAATGAGGACATAGAATGAAAAAAAAAAAAACTTTTTGGCTTTGTTGAAATGGGAGAGGTTGTGTATAGTAAGAGCTGCCCTCCTTTGTATTTCAATCTTGAACTTCCTCTTGAACTTGAAATGGCCACTTAAAATGGCCGAGTTACCAAAACGCTTGTTTGTGATATCTTACTGGGAAATCAACTAGGCTAGTGTAATTGTAGTTGCCAGAAGAGGGTGCCATTTAGCTAAAATATCAATTTCAATCCCTAGTTTAAATATAAGGTAACTGGGCTTGTAAAATCACATATATTATTTTGATAGAATGCATTAATTTTGTTCAATTTGAACACAACACAATAAGGTGCAACACCCCATGCAACCATTTTATGTGCACTTTAATACCAGTCACCTCTGAAAGTGGTGGCTGAGCACCATTTCATCAAAACATTGAGAAAAGAAGAAATCTAGACTACATAAGGTATTATAAAAAATAGAAAATAAATTATAAGAGGGTATTATTTTTGCTTGTAAAGTATGCGTGGTAGTCGGCAAGCCACTAGAAATGTACCTTGGAAAAAAGACAAATAATTGTAATAATGTATTGTAATAATATTACTAGTGTCCTCAAAGTGATAGTCTTACTGAAATGTCACTTAGTCAGTGCTGGGCCCTCATAATAATCCTACCATTTCCCCCCTGGCTGCACTGCACGAGATGGCAGGGGAAATAAAGAGGCTGTTTCTGAATATCCTGTGGTGTTTATTTCCTTCTGTGATGGGGTGACCATCACTAGAGTTGTGGGTGTGCTCTTGACTGCCATCTCAACGAGCCTGGCTCTTTGGCATTGCGGTCAGAGCCCCTGTTTGGTACCCCGGAGACTCGGGTTCAAAGCCGGGTGGGATGACTTCTCCCCTTTGCTACAAATGGTGTCAGAAGTGGGATGACTTGCTGTGAGGTCTTCGGAGGTCCAGCCACTGTGTGAGCTACATGAGGGACCCCCAGGTTAGATTGACCATGGTGTGAAGGACCCCAGTGATAGGTGAAGCACCAGTATGTGTGGGGCACCCTGGATGGGAGATGCGTGAGGACACCTGAGTGTGTTAAGTGCATGGCTGCACCTCCCGAAGGGGAAGGCAGTGTGATGGAGTGACCATCACTAGAGTTGTGGGTATGCTCTGACTGCCATCCCAACAGGCCTGGCTCTTTGGCATTGTGGTCAGAGCCCCTGTTTGGTCCCCTGGAGACCCGGGTTCGAAGCCGGGTGGGGTGACTTCTCTTCCCCTTCGCTACACCTTCATATTATTTGAAAAGCAGCCGCCTAAGGAAGGGTTGCCCAAGACAGTCAAATATCATGTCTCTTTAACAGTTTATCAGCCAGAGCATATCACTACATGTTTCACTTAATAACTTGCTTACCAATTTGTAAATAAACTACCAAGAAGTGTTGTACTTATGTTCCCAATTCATCAGCTTATGTGTCTTCTGAATTCATGAAATCTACGGCAGTGTGGCTTAGCTTAAAACACGTGTCAGATGGGTCATTGGGAAGCTGTCCACGTAGCTGGGGTGAAAACCTGTTCTCTGAAGTAGTTCAGATAGCCTTGCAGTTGCTACAACCAGTCGTAGCCCTCTATGTCATCATAAAGGTCATGAGCAACCTGGCTTCAGCAGCTGCAATTCAGTACCAATTATTTCATGTTAACTCATCTGAAGCATCATCTAGAGAAACACTATTAGTGGTGTCAGAGTGGCTGGGGGTGGAGCCAGTGTAAATCAACACCAACACATGTGCTTTGGTGCAGCCACTGCGTATCAGAGAATGGTGGCATTGCTTGACAAACTACTCCCCAGAAGCAGACTCACACAGTAATGCAGATATAAACACCTGAAATGTAAGTTAATTAAATCTATTCATACTAACATTTATATTAACATAACCAAGTATAATCCCTCCAGTCACAATGCTTGTATGTATGTATGTGACCATTCTTGGGTAGGGTGAATACTTACAGACTTAAGCATTGATCTACCACACCCTTCCTCTCTGTAGGTGGTGTGGCACCAGTCAGCCTATGTTGATTGTCATTTACGACTTCTGTTTTCAATTCCATATCCCATTAAGAAGTCACTTCAAACTGTCATTTTTCTTTCACGGTAATAAAAGACCGGCGTCAATGATCTTTGACATCATTAGTGCAACCATGGAGGAAGTGAACAGGAATGGCCACAGGTATCAGAAAATAGAAATAACAGTATGACATCTTTTGTTAAAAAAAAACTTCATAAGGCTAGAGACAGGATAAACAACTTCAGCCACAGTTAGGTTTAATATGCCATCAAAATATATATATATATATATAATAGGTGAGAGGCGAGAAAATTTCTGATAACAAAAATAAGATATTTTATCTGCATGTGTCCTGTCATATAGTGGCAAAAAATATCAACACCATGTTGCATGAGGCTGAGTGTGATTCATGATGCCTTACTATGGTCTGCAGTTACACAGATGGTGGATTACATTTTCATTATTATGGTACAGAATCAGTAACGAGTAATCTGGCTTCAGAATCCAGTACCACACATTTGTTCCAGCCATTCACTAAATCAGCTGATTGTAATCAGCACAACTCCTCAGCCAGGTAGAGGGGTTTTCCTCAAATCACCTGTATGATGTGCACAGGTAGAACCAAGTGATTCGTAATTATGTGGAACTTGATTGCAGCTTCTGAAACCAGGTTACCCAGCACTACACACTGCTCAAGTATAAATTGCAACATTTGCTCTGACAAGACACAGAAATAAAAAAAGAAATCACTGCAAACATCCATGTTTGAACCCTTTCTTTTCACATCTCATCAACGGCTGATGTTGGACAATGATTTATGTTAACAGGGAGTACAATGCAGAAGGATATCTACTGCGTGTCTTAAACATCTGGACATCTACGGAATAGAACCGATGTTTAAGAGAGGAATGTTACATGTCAAGTCATCCAATTTACAATTAAATTGGTCATTTAATCAGCCATTTTCTGTGGAAAATCATAATAATAACAAATACCAGCTAAACAAAAGACAAAGAAAATGACCAGAAAATGGCCAATATACTCAAATTATATACCATATACTCTAGAAGTGTGTGAACCCCTGTGCAATATTGTTTAAATATCAAATGATTAAAAACGTCATCACCTCTTAGTAAGTTGAGAATCATTTCCTCTTATGAACAATCAGAAGTGTTTTGAGGGAAAAAGACCCTACGGGTAGTTCAGAAGTAATCCAATTGGATTTTGGTTAAAGCAACGAAACATGTATTAGAAATTGGTTGTTCAGAAATGACCAGGACCAAAGGACCAAACCTCCACTTTTGTGTTGTTCAAACCAAAATCATGATGCCAAACAAGAAACTGAAAGATCAAAAATACAAATTCATCTGGCACAGGAACAAGTAACACTCTTTTCAAAGCTACACTTGTGACAGACTTTTCTAGGCGAATCATTTGTTTAAATTTGAAAGTCATGTCCAAAGTATGTCAAAGTTTTTATCCTATCGAGGTTATTCAATCCAAAGTTTCTGTGAAACACTGGCACAAAATTAAGATGGATTACTTGAATCTACACAGCAAAGTTTGGCAGAAGAGAATTATTTCAGCAGAATAACCTTCTTGAAGGCACTGCCAATTTTACCAAGCAGAATTATTAAGAAATATCACCAGGAAAAAATAAAAAGAGAAAACTATGCAGAGGGAAGAGTCCAATAGAACAGCTTTTGGGCAAAGAAAGGAAAACAAAACGCTTATGCAAAAAGCAGCCTAAAAATATGTCTGTGGAATGAAAGCATCTTCAGAACTAGTTAAGACCTAGGTAATGGCCACTGCTCTGTAAAGCAAGATTTAGGAAAGTCGTACAACTGTTTCTTTTTCCAGCTGTTTCTCTGAGGTGACACATGAAATGATGTGATGGGGTTTATTTGGTCCGCATGCCTCGAATCCGACATCTCTGATTTAAATGGTCAAACACCCCACTGTTTAACTGAGAAGTAATTTAATTACTGTTATACAATACAATTCTAAATCATTTGACCTTATGGTGATACTACACAGGGGTATGTTCACATTCGCATGGTATACATAGGTAAACACCCAAACAAAAACAACACAATGCACTCTGCAAGCAGAGAGGAAAAAAGATTGAAAATAGTCTCCATGTCCCAGTATGATTGTTAGTAATGACGTAATTTTTTTACAGTTGTCCTGCAGATACCTCCAATGGAAAAGAAGTCTTTCAACTGCAGGTTCCATTTTTTTAGATCTTCTCTGCGATCCCGTCATGGCCGCTCCTCTGGGGGGTCCACGCTCCATTTGTCGATGGTCTGGAGTTACCTCATTGGATGAGCTCGACATAATTTGCTGGGAACATTCCAAAATGGCCGTCCGGACCGTATCCTCGCCACCAGCCTTCATCGATCATCTCAATGCCGGTAATGATCTCATCAGGGTCAAAGGATATCTCTGTGTCGTCAGCTGGCACAAAAAATTAGATTAATAAAGTTAATGTAACACCACATTATGCACTTGCCCATAGTCATGGCTCTATTTTTTTTGTAAGAAATGTTTATTTCCCTGTAAGTGATGTGAGGGGCCCAAATATGCCCCAAATATTTTTAATTCGCAGCCAGGGTCATGTTCAGATAACATAGCCCACGTTTCGTAAACGTTTGTATGTCAGTTATACAACAAATATATTTGGTTCTTTGTGTCAATTTTGTAATCCAAGATATTAGAATTAAACATTTTTGGCCCACCCTGTACAAACACTCCCTAATTTAACAAACATGTACATGTGACATCTGTGGGAAATGCATTTTATAAACTCTGGTGAAGGACTATCTATATATTAATACGAGCCATCCACTTAACTATAGCCTAGCCTGGCTATAAACCTGCATTTCCGCTCGGGTATTTTCCCCCTACAGTGGTAGTCTGGGTTTGCTTCCACTGACATGATTAACTCCGGTAGAATCTTTACCGGGCCAATCACCGAACAGAGGGAGTGTTCATGAGCGATGATGTTGACTTTGTGTGCTACATTTGAATTGTAGTGTGTAGGCAGGCTAATAGCCAGGCTAACTGCATATGCGACCAGACGTTGGCCATTGAGTAAAGGCAGATCCAATCGTGTTAAACGTCAGCAGAGTCTACACCTCCAGGAAGCAATTGTTTCTCAATGCAGCAAAGCCAGACTTTCTGTACGAAATGAGATGTAACTATAGCCAAGCAACAGTTAAGAATTTTACATTATATTCACCCCAGGTCCTAGATTAATACATATCCTAGTTATGTCAACATCCACTATCATTACCTGTCTGCAAGCATAAACAGGCATTATATAAACAATCATTATGTAATCAAGCGACTGGACTCAAAAGAACCAAAAGAAGTTGAAATGGCCTTTCACAGCAGAGGACTTGCCTGCCTGGTAGTCATAAAGTGCCCGTGCACAAACACCCCTGCTGTCGGCTTCCTCGTAGTTCCCCTCCTCTTGCACCTACAGATTCACAACATTTACAGAAATGTTACAGCTCATACTGTTAAAATCAGCAGCAAATGTTTTTATATTATTTTAATTTCAATGCTTAGTAGCAGTTTTTGCTGCAGCAAATTATATGAACTGGTATCTTGCAGTTGACAAACACCTTTTGTGTTTAACATATGGGGTTACTGTGCCTCAACACATATATGTTGTCAGTATTAACATGGTAAGCTAAGCAATTTTATCTGCCATTATTACTCTAAACCAGTGTTTTTCAAACTTTGACAGAGAAAGGACCACTTCCCCTTTACCCCCTGACAGGACAACACTGTATGTTTTCACTGGGGTGGGAGTGTTAGAAGAGTTCGAGACATTAGAAGTAGTTGTGATTTGAGTGCAAGACTGTCATTTGTGACTGACGTAATAAGAGGAGAAATGTGTGCTCTCCATGAACAATACCTGGGGGGGTTCCTCATACAGGCTGTCTGGCTCTGGTTCAACATGTGTGTCTTCAGGTTCTTCATGCTGCTTGTTAATAACTGTCAAAACAAACCACAAAAAAAAGAATAAACTCAACTACAGTGTTCACAGCTAATGGAGTCCTAATGTTAGTACAGACACAACTTAAGTCTCTTGGATACTGCTTCACTCAACCCTATATGTTTGGCTTACCGAATGAAAAATATCACTCCAAAATTCTAAGCTTTTCAAGAATAAGCTTTTCAGTTGGCATAAATGGAAGTCAAATATTGACATGTTTATCTTCATACAGATTCCTATATTCATCATGCAAGTTTAGACCCAAGTCTAGTTGTAGTGCTCTACTGGGACAACTTGTGTGGGGACATGTGTTTATAAGGTGACATTCAGAGTCTGCCTTATGGTGTGTGTGTGTATAATGTTACCTTCAGGTTCTGCCTCTGTGTTGGTGACAATCGCAGTGTCATAGCTAGGCTCCTCCTTAACTTTCACCTCTGGATATATAAAAATAACAGACAAGAGAGTAATGTAGGCAGGTCACATCTGTAAATAAAATGTAACATGTAAAAATCACATCACAACTTCTGTAAGGCTTGGTATAAAGATCGTCTGTGCCACAAATCCTGACTATAGCTCCTAAAGAGGTCACTCTCACTTCATTTTATTTTGTGCAAAGCGTCTGAAACCTCTACGTTGGCATTCATTCACTCCATGGTCGCTTCAAACAATTGCTGCTTGTTACATTAAGCTTTTACCTAAATCTGTAGGAAGTAGACCAATAAAGTCTTTGTCCTCAACAAAAATCCTCGAGCATTCTTGTTGTTCTGGCTTTAAATCTTCAATGACATTGTTTTCAGCCCTCCATTTGTCTGCATGGCCAATCACATTCAGAGACGGCGCGAACCAAAACTTATGTTTATGCTCCCTGATGCAGTTGCTGGAGGTAAATCAAATTGAGTGGAGGCAGTAGTCGGTACTAGCCTGGCTAATTCTCACTGCCCGTCAGACATAAATCTTCAAGGATACTTCTTGTTTTACAACAATACAGGCATTACATGGGCTGAACAAGCTGATTAAAACGGCTGGCTCAATTATGATTTTTAGGTTTTTAGGACAAAGAGATGTGTCTTTAAACATCTTTGGAAAATCTGTAAACTGTCAGTAGCCAATTCATTCCAATATTGAGATACTACAATATTGAGTCTTGACTGAGACCATATGAGACTAATTGTCAGCCAACAAAACCAGCGCTCATTGGATGAGCAAAGTGGTGTAGATAGAGTATACGGCTGCATTGTCTTGAAAGCCAGTGTTGAGAGACTTGAGCCTGATTTAG
Organism: Coilia nasus; assembly: GCA_027475355.1. Taxonomy (NCBI): domain Eukaryota; kingdom Metazoa; phylum Chordata; class Actinopteri; order Clupeiformes; family Engraulidae; genus Coilia; species Coilia nasus. The sequence goes on from CM050217.1 coordinate 34,212,344, forward strand.
GTTGCAGAAACAGAAAGCCAATACAGAATATCTGAAAGATGAGTGACTTGTCCTTGTTTTGGTTTTGATTGGTCTGGTTGCTACATGGGGGCATCTGTTCACCAAGACTTACTCCAAAAGGGGCATGATTGCACAGGCCTCCAAAACACTGTCACACATGACCCCACTCCCCGACACCACACCCCAACACGTTTTACGACACTTGCGATAACACGTTCACTTTGTCACTACCTTACGTCTGCTGTATTATCTGTGATTTAAAACTGGTGAAGACAGGCCATCAATGAAAGACAATGACCCTAAAGACATAGCACGGGATGGAAATGACTGCAACTAAAAGAATTATGTGAAGTTGACGTGCAGTTACATACAAAGTTAGGCCCCGATAAATGTGGTAACTATGCCACAAAGATAGTAAAGTAATGGCTTCCTGTACTGCTTCTTTAAACTGCTCAATAACTTTTCAATGTTAACAAATGGCTTCATGAGCTATTGTTTGACAATAATGGGAAAGTGCTTGGACTTACGTTCATCATCTATCATGACCTCAGTTTGAGTTGCTATAGCTCCAAATAAGTGACACGCAACTTTGATTCAAAAGCTAAAATCTAACACCACATATTACAGATCCCATGGTGCTACCTGTGCACTTAAAACAGGTGATATCAATAGCTAACTCCTCCACCTGCTTAAAGAGTGATAATTAAAAGCTGGAGCAAATACATGGTACTAGCCCCATCACTATTCTAATGCAGTATAACTCATTATACAGCTATAGATTTATTATTCTGCATTGACAAGATTAGATTAGATTCAACGTTATTGTCATTACACATGTATAAATACAAGGTAACAAAATGTGGTGCAAACACTTTTAACAGTAGATTACTCCGCTTGCTGCCCTACCTGGCTGTGGACGAGGGGTCGTGGTGGTGGTGTCGGGGATTGCAGGGGTAATGCCCCTCTCCCTCTGTCTAAACATCTCCCTGGTGTTACTGACACCCTGCAATATAATAGTTGAGATACAATCAACGACAGCAATAACACAGACAATAATAACTGCACCAAGCAAATCACAACTACAGAGAAATTCAACAGATCAAGATGTGCAACTGAGGCTCACCTCAGTCAAATAACATTTAGCAGATTGACCAGCTCTTATATTACAGCACGTTCTGTTTACAAAATCAGTCATTTTCTGGTCTTCCAATCAAATTCTAAGTCCACCTTGAGTTGTTATGACATTGAGAATCTCAAGCACAATCAACATTAAACACAGTTATGTATAAATGTTCAGAACCACCATTCTACCTAGATCTCACGCATTGTGGTACATGGTATGACCACCGAGCTGCTGTGTCCTACTCAAAGAAATTTGACCACAATTCTGGATTGGTTTGTATGCCCTTCTTCCTTTAATCAATGAAATTTTGTAATAGTAACTTTTGAAGATTTTGCTGATTTGTGCAAATAAGAAACGTTGCAAAGGCAGCAAAAGACACCACTTGGACTTCACTTCTTTCACTATCTTTTAATGTCCTGAAAACAAAAAAAACACAGTGCTTTCCACACTATGATGGGGAGAAACTTACTGCAGACTGCTGTCTCTCGTTCTCACTTTTATCAGCTTCTTGTTGCTGCTGGTATTTCCTGTTTAAAAAAAGAAAAAAGTAAACAGTCTTAAAAACAATTGGAGGGGGATGAGAAGCAAGGGCAGTTATAGCTGCCACAACAGTTCTGCATTCAGCAACAGCAACTGTTCAGATATAGTCCTGCTCACCATTACTGGCACCCATGAAGTTTAATTACATAATGTGGAATATCTCCTGAAAAAAATGAATCAAGTGAAACAACTTTTTTCTATAGAGAACTTGTGTTTGATACAAAAGAGCAAATGATAAACAATTTAGAACAATAAACAATTGATCTATAGATCTATCTATACGGCTATCTATTTAATCAATGAATAATAATCTCAAATGACCTTCTCCCTCAGCAGGAAAAGGAAAATAGCTCTTGACGTTCACCATTTTCTTTTTTTGTAACATCACAACAAGTGCTGAGAGAAGTGCTACAAAAAAAGCTAGTTTTACACTCACCGTGTTGCTTCGTGCATGTGAGAAAGTGACATCAAAATGACGTCAGTGCATGTCTGGCGCAGCAAGTTAAGCTAACTTTTGCAATGGAAAAGACATGTTTAGGCTGGTAGTTACTAGCTACAAATAGGCTAATATTGCTGAAAACTCACAAGAAATACTGACCAAAAACTTTTAGGATTTTGTTTAGTTTTATCCACAAACAAACATAGGTGCAAGCCTGCAGTTTGTTTATTAAGCTAACTCATTTTGCCTCATCTTATTGTCCTATCATTACTTATAACGTCTGATACAGCTGAAAACACAGTAGATATACACACTAAACCCAACCTTTTCGGACTTATCCAGTTCAATTTCCAAATCAAGATGTAAACCAGCAATTCAGTCATGTTTCTCTTCTGACATGCAAAGTTTTCCGAGCTGTTTAACTACCGTGGCATTGGACACCTCTGATGAGGAAAAGATGAGCATGTGTGTGGAGCGCAAGTATGAAGGGTCGGGTGCATCGGTGACCTCACTTTCTCACGCGCATGGTGAGGCACAGGAAGTATACTAGAAGCTTAAGTGTGTGTTGGTAAAACTGACTTCTGCTCGTTGATGAGAGAAGCCCTCTCCTTCTCCTTCTTCTCCCTCATTAGGGCCTCCTTGGCCTCCCTGTCCTTCCGCTCCTGCTCCAGCCGCTGCCGCTCCTCCTCCGCCTTATGCCGCTCTTCCTGGCGCCGCTTCTCCTCGTCTTTCTGAGCCACAACAAACACAACATGCAAACCATGAGGAATAGGGCTCATCAAGGTATTTCCTGACAGTGATGAAGGACCTTGACGCGACGTGGATACGTCATACGAACGTTGGAATGGCCCATTCAAAGATACGTATAATTTACGAACGGAAAACACTGTGTGTGTGTATGTAAACGAAAAGGAAGGTGTGTGCATGTGTGTGTAAAAGGGAAATTGTGTGTGTGTGTGTGTGTGCCATCGTGGATGTATGAAGTGAACACACTGCTGTGTTCACATCCACCTAAAGTGAATTATTCAAATGTATTTCAATTTGGAAAAAAAAATCCTTCTACTGCCAGTTGGTGGCATTACACTAGGCATGTGCATTCCATCCAGTGCATCCAGTACTTTGTAAAGTTTCAGACAAATCTTTCAATGCACTATGACTTTATGCCACATTTACTGTTTATGTGGCGATACAGTAAAATTCATCATCTTGCCATTTCAATATATTACAACATATCATACATTCCTTCGCAATTTAACATCAGCAAGACCTTGGTATCATTTAAATGTATTTAAATGTTCACGTGAATCTGATGAACTGCCTAGGAGCAGTATGTCAAAATTGATCATGTGTCCAAACACATAAAATCCCTATTGCCTCATTTCCTGTTGGACGTGGTTAATACAATAATTGCTCATCTCTTTGACATGCACACACCTACCAAGTTTGGTAAGTGTAGATGAAAGTACCGTATATGCCAACCATGACCACAAGCAATTTTTACTGCTACCACATGGCGGCGCTGTAGCAGACTGCCATTTTACACCTAAGAGTGTGTTTATATTGATGATAAGCCATAAAATGTGAAGTTTCAATAATGTCAAGCAATGCATGGTGAATTTATGAGACATGTCCTTGTGTATAGAGAAATCCACGGTAATGCAATTTCCTTATTTTACAACGTATCAAAAAAAAAAAAAAAGTTCAGCAACATCTTCACATCATGTATACCAAATCTCACATAAATCTAATGTACGGTGTAGCTGCAGTACATTTCAAAGCAGTTAATTCTGCTACCACATGGTAGCGCTATGCCAGACTGCTATGTCACTGGCATGGATATGTTTATAGTCATGATAGGCAATAACCTGTGAAGTTTAATTCTTGTCAAAACACTGCATAATGAATTAAAGGTGTACTTCCACGAGAAACCGTTTAGTACTTGCTCTTTTGAAATATGATAGGTCACCCCGAGTTGCATATGCATGCTGCATATCAAAATGTTTTTCTATCCCCGTTTTCTATATCAGTCAAAAGAAGACAATAGGCGGAAAAACGACCCAATGCTACAAGTGCCTCCGGCGTGACGTAGACGTGGAAATACATATAAGAGAAACTGACCGAATGGGCTTTAATTAAATAATGTTAGCCTGTTTGACTGACTCGCATAAGATTAGCAGGCTAGTTGAATGACTGAACTGCATTTAGCCGGGCACTTGCACTGTTTTGTCATGCAAATATTACCATTCTGAAACGTTCATTGACAAACGGTCAGAAAGCGACTGTGCTTGTGCCATCTCTCCTTCCTCTTCGGATTCAGGATCAAACACATACGGCTGTATCTCCGTAGACATTCTGTGTGCAGTTTTAGCGCTGTCAAGTTGACTTTTCCCCTTTACCACTCTGCTATCAAGTTGACTGTGGGGCAAAGGAAGCTGCAGGGAGCGTGCCTCTGGTGAAATCGTGTCGTTCTCCCCGCCCCACCCCCTCTACCAAACTAAAACAGCCTGAAACAGAAGCACTAGAACATTTTTTTCATTAAAACCAGCGCACAGGGCAATTATTAATACTAGAGAACACCGGAAAATTAATGAAAACACGATGGAAGTACACCTTTAATGACATTTCCCATTCTTATAAATTGATACCTAAATTGATTAAATTATCTTACAACATCAAAAATCCCTTCACAACTTAATATGTACAACATTTTGAGATCATGTATACCAAAACTGACACAAATCTGATGTACGGTTTAGAAGGAGTATGTTAAATTCCATTGTATGGCATATCACACAAAAGTCCAAACATCTCACTTCCTGTCGGGCGTGGCCATGGCATTGTATTGACCTTTTCGTTCATCTTAGTGAAATACACATCCTAAACAAACAGTATTGTGAGGTGAGAATTTGTGTGGAAATGATTTCCTGGAAGTGGAAGCTCCTATCCGCTCAGAAACTACTAGGGCTACATGCCTACGCAGATTCTTGTCCCAGAGTTCCAGTGTGCCGGCAATTGTTGATAAAAAATCGTGGGGGGGAAAAAAGTGAAAAAAGTTGTGGCAACACCGATATGACCGCTTTCGCCAGCTTCGCTAGCGGCAGTCATAATAATAATACTCTTCACAGAAACAATAGGGCTTCGCACCACCAGTGCTCGGGCCCTTACTAGACTGCAGAATAAATCACAGGTTAATTATTCAACTTAGAACAAAACTAAAAAGATGTGTCTTTAAATGACATTTGAAAATCTCAAAACCTATCAGAACAATGTATGACTAAAAACTGACATTACCTCTGCCTGGGCCCAGAAATTGTCTTTATTTATCTTCTTTATTTCCGACATGGCGTTAGTCTTCTGATACACAGATCCCTGTTAAAAGACAAAATTAGGACTTAAAACAGCCAAAAATAGTCCCGAGGGTGAAAGTGTAATAGACTTAGGTATTCATTCACTTTTAGCATATCTCTGACTCTTCCTATGAAAGTACAGGTGTAAATTTCTCTGACCACACAAGGAGTGCTTTCTGCTGGAGGCAAAAAGTGAATGTTAGCGCAAGTTCATTTTTGATCTTAATTTCTAGTATAATTTGTGCCCATTTCAGTGTTTTCCCCAGAAATAAAAAGAAGGGTTTAAATTTTGATGTAAATACGATGACGCTGTGGCACGGTAGCTAGGAGGATTGGTGGGCATGCACCCTGGGAACATTTTTTTTTTCTAGAGCTAAAATGGTGCATTCTAGGAAGATCTTAAGCTAAATTTTGGTCCCAGAAGGCTGGTGGAAACATAACACTTTTAATAAAATGTTGCATTTTTTGGCACAAATAGAACAAAAAACTCGTTGCACTTGGTGAGTTGAAAGAGCCAAAACTCCCAGGTGGGAAGGCTAATTTATTGTCACACAAGAAATACTGCAAGCACTATATAATGTCACATGAATTTGACTAGGCTGTCACTAAAATGTCTAAACTAAATGTTGAGCCTCCTGTTTTTCTGGGCCGCCTACTTGTCTGCCGCAGCATCCAACCACATCTCTCCGACAGGTGGACCCTCGATGCTAATGAGCACCACGCTAAATATCTCCCTGTATGGCCACATGAAAGCTGAATTGGTACCACAGATCTTAGATTCTGCAGATAAATATATTTCAGTGTAGTGTAGTGTAGTATTATCTAGAATGATGTCTGATGACAACAAAATCTTATTTCCGTTCTCATGTAACAAGCTAACGAACTAGCTCATTGAAATGATTGGTAATGTGGTAATGCTAACAGTCATCGACTCACCTTGAATTTAACACGCTGCAATAACCTTACAACTTAATATTACTTTCTCCACTTCAGCTAATATCAGTATTAGTATGCTATTTAGGTAGGTGTTGGTGAGTAAAGTGGCAGCTTTCAGTTTAAAACATTATGTTAGCGTAGTTCGCTAGCGTTAGCGCGCTAACAACACCATACAGGCTGCAGCCTGGTCTGAAATGAAGCTACTTTTCTGGAAATCCAAACAGTAACAACGTACACCATTAGGCTTGAAATAATCACAAATAATTGCGGATTGTGACACCTTGTAAAAAAGAACCATCAACAAATCCAGAAAGACGTACGGACTAATTTATTAGTTAAATTCCACGAGTGTCCTATTCAATGAAACAGTCTTGACTCTGCTCTACATAAAGGACGATTTGCCTTTCACGCTCTCTCTCACTCTCTTTCAGCAGATGATCCGATCGCATTCTGTACACTGTGGAGAAAGTTTTCTTGCTACATGAGCATGTCCCAAGGAGAGCGTTCTCCTTCCTTATTGTGTAGCATTTACAGTCAAAGTCAGGCAGTTTTAGTAGCCCCAAGGTTTGCGTTAAAAATCTTAGATTCTACAATACTCTCTGATACAGCTGACTGGCGGAAAAAACAAACAAAGGAGCACTGTAATCAGCAGGTGATTGGCCAGTTTCGCCAGTATAGTAGTTTACACACCCACCACGGAAGTTTCCTAAAAACGCAGCCTACATTTGACTACATTGGGGCTTCTTGTTCGGGGAAAATCCCGGGGGGAATGTTTTTGTGCATGATTTTTAAGCGTATCGGCATTTTATGAAAGCGTCTCGGCAAAACTTGATGCGTATCGGCAAAAAAAGAAGCGTATCGGTGCCGATATGCTTAGACGCTTTGGGGAAAACACTGCATTTACCCATTCCAGATTAGGGTCTTTCAACTGGATTCGCTGACATGGTGAGTACTGTGACTAGTTTAAAAAGACTGATTTTACGGAGGTTTCTCACTAGTTTTTGTAATCAGTGGAGCGGAGTTCTTACCACGGGGGCTTGCGGGCCGTCGTCTTTAAAGCGGTTCGACTCTTTATGAAAGCTGTAGTTTGCTCCAGACGCCTTCCCCACTTTCTGCATGATGATCTCCGGTTCCACATCTTCTTCAGCACGTGCATTAATGGTCACATGGGCACCCTAAAGGACAATAATGTTTACCGGTACAGATTTTAATTACCATGTGTGCACACAATGCACTGATGACCCTTTTCTTCCTACACTGCCTCAAAATCTCTGGAGAAGTTTGACCAGTGAACTCCAAAATCAAAATGGCTCCTTTTTCCATTCATGTCAATACCACATTTGAAGCATATGCAGTGAGGAGTTCTTGAGATCAAACTCACAAGAATTAGACCTACATAGTAGGTTACAGTGACCTTAAAGTTTAAACTTCAGTTTAAAAATCGTTAAGCAGAGGCGGATGAAGTACACAATTCCTTTACTTGAGAAAGTATAGACACTCCTGGGCAAATATTACTCCACTACAAGTGAAATTTACCATGGCAAATTTATACTTAAGTTGAAGTACATTTTCTAAAAAACAATAAAAAAGTATTTTTCTGTTTATGTATTTTTTGTTGATAATATGGAGCCACAGACAGGTCACTAGAACTTGACCTGATCTAAAGTCTTTATACACGGCATCCCTTTTTTGGGTCGATCTGATGTCAATTTCTCTACTGTTAAAGCAGAACTATATCAAGGTTTGCATTAATATGAAATAATTCGGATGCAAATGAACATATAATTAGGATAATCGCAGTGAGTCAACAAAGGCTAGCTCTTTATCATTGGTGGTTTCTATCGTTTGGCTTGTAAATAAACCCATATGTACTTACTTCTATTCAAGGTGATGGTGTCAAAATTAGGTACTAATGGAAGCTCTATAGTTTTAAATAAAATACATAATTCCTAGTCCATCTTTAAAACAGAATAACACACTATCACAAATATGAATCACCTGAATATGAAGCTGAACAAACTCAATTGGAGTGGTTAATGTAATGTTTTGTTGCAAAGATCTACAGAAATGTTGTAAACATAAACGGATTGTTTTGTTTCATTCCCACTTTATCATAGTAATAAATCTTCTGATAAAGAACTGTCATGATCTGCCACTGCCTCACGATTACTGCCAAGTTCAAATTCAGAGACGTGAAAGTGAAGACACTTCATCTCCTCGATCACAGTATCGCAAAATCAATTCAAAGTCATGTTTCAGTGTAACTTATCCCAATGTAATGAACTATACTGATTGTGTTTTTTATGCACTGAAAACCTTTGTTAGTTAGGAGTTGAGCACATATGCATCTCGTCCATGTAACCAGTACTTGATGCTCACATTTCAAATGTAGTGGAGTAAAAAGTACAATATTTGTCTTGAAAATGTAGTGAAGTGAAAGTCACAAGCTGCCAAAAGTTTTAATACTTTAATACAGTAAAGCACAGACACTTCAAAACTGTACTTAAGTACAGTACTTGAGTAAATGTACTTAATTACTGTCCACCTCTGTCTTTGAGTCCAATGAAACATGCATATTAAATGCTACATTACATGGTATATCCCCCTCTCCCCCTTCAAAACCAGTATGATCTTTAATTTCTCAAACCTTTCATGTAAGTAAACACACGATGAGCCAGGAGCAGCAGGTCTGATAGACGATGTAAATGCTAACACAGAATGCTGCCCAATCACTTTAGCTTAACAATAATTTGACACTTCACTTCAACACTTACTACTAAATTACATTATTCCTACTAAATTACAAAAACAAATCTTTAGAAATCCATTCCAACTTGGATATGCTATTTTTGGAGAGAAAAAAGCCACTTCAGGTGTCAGGTGTTCTTGAAAGGGTTAAAATGATATGAAAACAAGAAACATCGTAGGACATTCTTCTTACCTTAAGAAAGTTTGCCATTGAGCTAACGTGATTAGCACAGATTCCTTTTCTGGCATCTTTCACCCCTTCACCTGTCTAGAAGAAAATGCTATTATTTAGGGATGCATACTTCACCGAGTTTTAATCAAAACTTCAATATGAACTAATGCAGTGGTTCCAAAACCTTTAAGTGGCTATTTATTTAAGTTCAAGGTTTGCGTATAAAGGAGGGCACAACTAGGTTTCATATTCATGACAGCTCTGTGGTTGAACACAACCTCTCCCAGGTTTTCCATTCTATGCCCCCTTTACTGTAGTTCAAGTTCATGCCAAGTTCAGTCTTGCTTATAGTTATTATTTATTACATTGTTGTTAAACATGTGCCAGCACAAAGAGATAACCCTATCTCTCTATGGTTAAATGTTTCAAATGCTGAAAACTGGACTTGTAAAATCAAACGAAGAAAAGACGAAGAATGCAGAAAACTCACCCAGTTGATCAGCACATACTTGGGCAAACCAGAGTTGGGGTCTTGGACACGGCAGAAACCATACATAACTTTACCACTGTTCAACTCTTCTACAAGCTCCTCCAAGCCACCATCTAGAGGATACAAACAAACACTTATAAACTGCTTTTTAACCAGTTTTGCTTTTTTGTGTCTTGTCCATAACAACTGATGAAATTGTTAACATAGCATGACACCTACATATCGACTTAGCATTGAGAACATTGTTGGTGTACACAAAGTTACACTTGTGTCTGTCAACACACACTGCAAAAAATCTAAATGTGTACTAGTGTAATTTACTTAAATTTAGTATTTTAATCTTGTCACACCATATTTTGGATTCATTTTCTTATTAACACTAAATATTCTTTAGTTTACATGACTTGTTTCAAAAACAACTAGAAACGCACTGACAGAGCGCAGACCTCCGCCAGGACAGGTCAGATCATCACCAAAATCTAATAACTTTTAAGATAGCCCATCTTTGACCTACACTGAAAATGTAATCAAAATTTTTCTGTAACTTTTTGAGTTATGTTGCTAAGTAAGAGGATAGTGGTGCGCACATCCAAAGGAAACGTGCTGGACAAAATATATACATATTATATATATTATATATAAACAAAAATATACAAGTGAAACCAAATGGGATGTCCGCACAGTTGCTACCGTTTAGTTTTTTTTTTTTTTTTTTCGTAAAGATCACCACAAGTGAATGTTTTCAAGTATATGCTCTGGAAGTCTGAAGAAGAACGTAAGCTCGAAAATGTTCACTTGTGGTGATCTTTAAAAAAAATAAATAAACGGGAGCAACTGTGCGGACACTCCATTTAGTTTTACTAACTAACTAACAAACACCGATGATTACATATCCTACGCTGGCGGAGGTAATTATCTCGAGTTACCCTACTTAGATAATACAACTCATTTTGAGCATTTTTTAAACCCTTCATGTTTTAAAGGGCAGCTAGATCTTCAGATACTTTTGCATGTTTCAAGAACATTAGTCCATCCATAATATCCTCTTTTCAAGTCTGAGGCTCCACTGCCTAAAACATAATTCAATACATGTTTCTGGGTCATAATGTCTCCAAGTATTCACATTGAATGGGGCTGTGCTTTTCCAACATAAACAACCTGTAATTTTCATCTTATGACAATTAGTCTCATTATTTGCTTAAATATCTTAACAAGAATGCATAAAATAAGCAATATTTTCTTAAATGAAGACGTTTCTTTCTCTGTAATTGTTCTTACTTTGGGAAATCTTAACAAGTGCAATTGTCCTGCTGCACTGGCAAATAATTTTGCTTCAAATAAGTATTTTTTTTTTCCCCCCAAAAGTGTATAGTTTTTCTTGTTGTTGGAGGGTAATTTTTTGCAGTGCAATAAACTTTACCTATTCAAGTCCAACAATCTAGTAAAGGTTGATCACCAAATCCATTGTTTAGGTCATACCACGATGTGATTGAGAGAGACTGATGTGTTGAATGTAACCCATTTTCATCTGCAGACTTAGATATTACCATAAACAACTAAATAATCGTGCATTTTCTTAGGAATAAAACGTCACAGAAACTTGTTCACAGCCATTCGTTCACTTTCGACTGTATAGCATTGGCTTTAGTATACAGACTATTACCCAATTCACATTCACCAAAGTAGGGCATTTTAGAGGATAACATTGACTAATTTGATACTGGACACACACTTTTATTTAACTAGATAAACTAGATGGAATGGAATTTTGGTGTAAAGTTTTAACGGTTCCGTTGCATCTTTGACGGAGTGATTACTAGCGTGGTATGCTGGGGGATATCACCACTCCTAGTGACACATGGAATGCATCTCGTCCAATCAGAAATTCATAAATAGTTTGATCGGACCTAACTGTTGTATATTATGTCATATTACTATGCCTTGCACATGGCTTATCCAAAGTGCATTTCTACATTACTGTCAGTACAGAGGTTCTTCATGATTCCATTCATGAGCCAGACTTGACCCCCATTGACTAAGTCTTTGTGTCGTGTTTGAATATGTTGCTGATCTGCTGTTTTATTAATCAGCTCAGTGAGTTAGCACGACCACGTTCATTGTCATGTTCCACATTCATTGTGATTCAGAATGAGTCAAGGCTTTTCATTTCGTTATATTTTGAGTTCCAGGTGCATAATACCTGCATTTGGTATGACACAGTCATACTCACAAAGATGTGGCACATGGCCCTGTGTGCTGGGCTACGCAGAGCCTCATCTGATAGACTGTAAAAGCTGCACTGTTTAACATGCAATGTGGAGACTTTTTTTTGTGAGCAATGCAGGTTGCATAGCATGGTTATTTGTTTTAGGGGCAGCTGTGGCCTAGTGGTCAGGGACTTGGTCTTGCAATCGGAAGATTGCTGGTTCGAGTCCCGCCCTACCCATGGTTGAGATGCCCTTGAGCAAGGCATCTAACCCCACACTGCTCCAGGGACTGTAACTGAAACCCTGTAAATATCTGTAAGTCGCTCTGGATAAGAGCGTCAGGTAAGTGTAATGTAATGTAATGTAATGTTTTATGTTGTGTACGCCAGCCTGCTGTGTTCTAAGATATGACGCAGGTTTCTGCCATGTTCAGATGGACTGCAAAAAAAAAAAAGGCATTTCATGGCATTCTTAAATTGAGAAAATAATCTTGTTCCACCACTGGGTTTTATTGTAAAACATTTTTATACTCTGTTTCTGGTTCTATCTTGAAATTGGATAGAATTTATGTAGAAAAAGTTAGATGTACTTTTAAAAAAATTGATTCTTTTTCTAAGGCAAAAATGCTTGACAAGATTAATTTTTATTATGGACAAAAATGAGACGTATTCCCTTGATACAAGGCATTTTTACTTTTTTGCAGTGTATTTGGGAAGACCTTAAATGTAGGATTTTCTGTCAGCCCCATTTCAGTCATTCAAAGAACTTATTTTAAGAATTCTTGTCAAGGAAAAAAACTTACCCCAGTGGCAGATTTATTTGCTTGAATTAAAGAAAAAAAATGTTTTCCTATTAGGACTGATGTTGCAGTGTACCAGCTGCCTAGACAACCTAACAGGGTTAATCAGGCAACATTTAAAAGTTAACGCTCTTACAAATGTAAGACAATGAGTTAACTTCTCACCTCCTTTCTCTGCAAGTCGAATGTCATCACTATTTCCTTCATAGGTAAACAAGGCCCTGCAAAAGCACAAAAACCACATTAACATCATATCTGCATAACATCAACAACACATAACATCTCACAGCTGAAACAAAATTATATTTCAGGACAGCAGCCTCACATGAGTAAACCGCTTTCACAGCCCATTTGGCACTACAGAATACATGTCATCACCACTGCAATCTATACCACCAGCGTGTTTATTCATTTTAGGGTGACATTTAAGTCAAATAACTTTACATGAGAAACGCTCTGAACCTTACATTTTGGCATTGTTGTACACCACAAAACACACAGCAATACATAACTGAGAGTCCGTTTTATTTATTGTTTTTGGTTGTTTTGTTTATTTATTTTGGATATTTAAAGTCTATTTCAGTTCAAGTGTTAAACATTCTTTACAAATCAAGGTTTATTGATGTTTGAAAGGGTGTACTTGCAATACTTTGCCATTATCATTATATTGAAAATGGTCTCAAAGTGACAGTATTATTGTTTGTTGTAGTACTTTCTGGGACAATTTATCGTCCAGCAAAAAAATTGATCATGACAGGCCTATAGCTTGTGTCTCATTCCTTTTACACAGGCTGCTACACCCTGCACTGATCTTAAAAGGGGTAGCTAGTGTTCATATTTGCATCACATTACTGTTTATTACTGTATCTGTGGTTATAGTTTTTATGATGATATGTTGCTGTTTTATTATGTTACTGTTGTAATTATTGTTGTTGTGTATTATTTAAGTGTATCTAAATTGTGTGTATCCTTTTCACTTTAATTGTGTTCATGTATATTCATTGTTTTTGTAAACCACACCGCATCATGGTTTATACACCTCAGTTAGTGGCGTGTGTGTTTATTCAGAAAGTAACATTATTCAGAGTAACCAGACAACCTATAGAGATTGCCATTTAACATAAAACCAACATCTCAGGGATACAATCCCATGCTCATCTCCATCCTGTTTTACACAGGCTAATAATAAAAAGCCTAGTAATAGAAACACAAAACACAGAGCAGTTATTTAAGTCACCATCTATACAACTGAAGATATGCTAACATTCAGCCAACTGAAATACTGAGGTCAACCACACCAGGCAGGTTTTGAACAATACCACGCAATACCACAAATTAATTCTGTTCTAATTTTCAATTACCTCATAAGGTAATTGCTCCACATAGCAAGCTTGTACTTAAGCAACTGATGAGTTCAACTACATAGAGCAGGTTTTGAATGTGCATTAAGGCTCTTAAAGTGGAAATAAAGCAATGAAAACTGTGACCATTTTTCAGTTGCTTTTGATTTTGGGAAACAGGGCCTACATGGCTTTTCATTACCTGGTCCCCCGGAGGGGATTGACCAGGTATCTGTCTGTCTGTCTTGCACTGACCCTGTCCGTCCACATGGGGTACCAGGTTGCCATCTCTGATTGCGCTTGTTAAACCTGAAATTCAAGTAGTTTAGCTGGAAAACGACATGTTGATGCTGACTTTCGCCACTAGTGTACCACCATGCTTTAAAATGTAGGGTTAGGGTTAGGGTTAGGTACGTGTTGGTGTTATGCTATGCAAACATCAAGAATGTGAAAACTAAGATCTCATATTTCTAAATGTTTAAATTTAAGATATGCATAATATTTTGTGATCTTGAGTGTGAATGTCTGTGTCTTGCGTTTCATTACTTTAAAAATATGAGATCTTAGTTTTCACATTCTTGATGTTTGCGTAGCATATTGTTACTGTTTATGATCTTTAAATTGATAGCATTCCTGTTTATGGTCCTTTTGTGTTTGTATTATAATGCCATTTTTTCAGTTTTGCCTTGCTTTTTGTGTGCTGTACAATAAAACCCTGCTCAAAAATGACCTTGACAGTGCAATTGGTTTAATTGTAACACAAAGTTTGTTTGGCAGCTTTTCCTGTATATGACATGCTACCCTATCATTGACTTCCATTGTATTAAAAGAGCACAACATGTGGTGGAAAGAGGTACTGCCGATCAATCCAACTCTATGGAATTACTGACATTTTTTCTCAAACATCATATCTCAATAAAGAGACTCAGCAACAAATCCAAATTTTGGACAAATGATCCTCACATACAGGATGATTATGGACAAAAATTTTAAAAATCCAGTAAACTGTCCACATGGTGAAATGACAAGATGAAAACAGCCTTTTTGAAAATCAAGCCTAACTTCAAGAAAATTCACTGACCATATGAAAACAATATCAACAAAGGTTAATGCATAGGCATGACATTATAATCCGTATATGACTGGGAAAAATAATCTGATAAATTTGTGTGCCATACTTTTTGAACGAGAAGCCCTCAAAAGTGGTGGTGTCATTTCACATATTGAATCTATAGCCATTTTCACAGCTTTGGAGAGGAAGAATTACACAAGGTACATCTGATCTGATTTGATTTTTGAATTCTACAGGAAAATGCATTTCTTTTCACATAGTTACACTAATGTGTGTGGAATACTAAAAGAGCCAGCAATGTCGGAAGTTGAGCAAAAGGCTTGTTCACCAGAATTCCTAAAATGACCTGAAATTTCAAAGGGCTGTAGTTTTGGAGCTATTAGTGATACAGACAATATGATTTATACATAGGTTGGATGTACAAACAGCTGTGATTTTTTTTTTTTTCAGATTTTTTGGAGAGGGTGACTGTCGGCCATTGTTCGATTTGACACGGAATGACCCATGGGCATGACTATGGCTACGGCTTGTTATCCAAACGGTACGGTAAATTTTCTCCTGTGCGACAGAAACTCACTAGCTGTCGCATGGTTTGTGACGTCATTTTTAGCATCATTTCAGATAAACGTTTCTTACAACGTCATAACGTCAGATTTCCGATCGAAGCAAATATGTATTGCTGTGTCCTCTCCGGTTTACAACAATGTCAATATCAAGGTACAGAGTGCTTCTCTTGTAAAGTTATTTGATTTGATGTTAAAATGAATGGAAGTCAACGGAATGCTAAAGGCTATTGGGCCCTTTCCGGGTTGAGATTTCCCCATGGGTGCTTCAACTTCCACCTATGCTCCTACCCCCTTGGTTTACCCCGAAAAGGGTCGTGTCAGCCCCTAGCTACCATGCGTGACGTGATGCTGCCATTATAGATGGACCATTGACTATGACTGTGACCATTGGGATGGACACATATAGACATACATACATGTGCCTATGGACGAACATGTTAGAGTGTGAAAGTCGTCATGTGGGTAAATTCCGATGTAACCAATAGCCTACATAGGTGGGGTTTTGAGGGTTAACCTGCTACAAATCATCAAACCTCCATAGACAAAACGTCTAAACCACTGATGTACCTTTTTGATTAACAAAGTATGAACTGTACATATAAATGAAACTGAAACTATAGAAAAATACTAAAAATGAAAATGTTTAGTCAAAAAAAATACTGGAAAGTAAAAATAGTCTACTTTGTTAAATATTCAATATGCGGTGTATATGAAATAAAAACAAGCAATAGTTAAAGGTAGTACGTCACTGATACTTTAAAATAGTTCTAAACAGTGTTTTTTTTTTTTTTTTTTTTGGCTGGTAAAAAGCTTGCTTGGCCGGTAACTTTTTTCAACTACTAGCCAAATTGTGTGGTGGGCCAAAAAGTTCATTTTGACCCGAGTTCGAGAATATGCTACGCGTCACGATTATACAAATTGCGATTCAGTTTTTCTGTCGCCGTAGAAGTTATGCAGAAAAAACCCATGGCATAGTACAGCTCAGTCTGCTACTCAGATGATATACAATATCTGTTACCAAAGTGTGCGACATGTTTTTCACTTTTTTTTATTAGTCTTAGAAATGGCTGGATGTTAATAAATCAGCACTGACGACCGTGTCGTGTATGTGCTGCCCGCTGCTGGACAATATATCTTTCTACTCGGATAGCCTCAATTCAAATGTAGCATACAAAGTCAACATCATCGTTCGAACACTCCCTCTGTTCGCTGATTGCCTAGGGCAAAATTCTACCTAATACAGCAATGTCAATGAAAGCACTGCCAGACCCTCTGTACGAAATTAAATGAAATACGAGGGATTGGTTTACCAGGCCAACTTCTCCTTCCTTCATAGTAATTTTTTTCATGTTCCATCTTTTTAGTGTATAAAATGCTTTTCTCTCCCTGTCTCTTTTAATCCATATTTTTTTGAAGTACTATGCACTTTATAACATTGCTACTTATTTATACAATAGCTTATTAGGTGGGGGGGGGGGTTAAGATATTGGAATTGGAATTATATGGAAATATAATTTCAGATGCAACAATAAATTTAAACTTGCTGTTGTATTAAATATTGCACTTAAAATGGATGCATACGTTTTATAAATGTAAACTGAAATACAACTCCACCACTGTTTCAAAAAGAAAAACCCCAACTGTCTCCTGCTTGTCAACACCATTAACAGTTTGATTACACAACACAGCAATTAGGCCTGTAATAAGATACCTTGTCTTCAGGTGTGGAAAGATTTAAATCTAGAAAGTCCCATTCAGGTGTCCTACCTGACATGCAACCAGACCGTATGTTCTAGTAATGCTTTATCTTCATTTGACACCTTTGTCCAACCATCCAAATGCTCTACACTAACTGATGCAGGTACAATCATGCAAAAATAATTCCTGCAATGCTGAAAAGATCATTGCTTATAAAGAATAATTGAACAGGAAAGCAAGCCACACTTCTTGAGTTCAGATTTCCACCTCCTGGGCTTTTCTATGTAACGATAGCCTACAAACAGTGCCATTTACGGTTTCGAATAGGCAGTTTAGGCATGCAGTTCATTGGCATATGAAAAAAACAGTGATGTGAACAAAATATCCGAAATACAAAGCTTGTGTATGATTTTATAGTCCAAGAAATAGCGAAAAAAAGAGTAGAAGCACCGAACCATTTCGGGGTTAGAAGGGTCACCGTTTCAAAAGCCTCCGAACGGCACACCCCTATGAGGAAGTGGTATTTGCAACTCGCTGACGACGACCGGAAGAGACTGGATGTACCAGTCAACTGATAGACCGTTAGCTACAACAGCGTTGATGCAATAATAGACAAATACAGGTTATATGTACATAAAAACTTGTACTTAGCTCTCAGGTCAACTGTGACAATACTATGCCACGTTTCGTAGGTGCACTAGATGCTACCACCCGAACCTAAACCGGTTAACTTCACTAGTTCTTGGCCCACCACTACTCGTCCTAGGAAGTTCGCAGAACCCCAGAGTTATCAGAGACGTTTTATATTATGACTCTAGTGTTGACGAAGCAGATGACATTAACGTTATTCACCACAGCATAAATTAAACCGTAGGAGAAAACATAGCTCGTTGGTCAGCGACGTAATGGTTAGAAAACTGCCCGACTTACCAGTTGGTTGTAGATTTCTCATCCACCACCTCTTTATATGCTGCTGTAAGAGCTGGGCCGTTTTTACTTAGATTCACAGACATATTGTGGGATGTTGCTATTCGAACAATTGACTTCACACTGTTTGGACTAAAATAGCTGTAGATAACGTTCGTTGTCGAAAAGTGCTACGCCTTTGCGCTGGCTAACGGGTGTCAAAATTGTATCGCGATTCGCATCAGACAGACACAGATGCTGTACCACCCGTCACTGCCGCATGCGTATTTGCAACTTTAGGGAACCGGAAGCATTCTTCTTCACGTTGGCGTTTTACCCTTTACTCAATGACTGTCCCCGTTTTAACCGTTTTAAACACTTTTCTGATTCGTAAAAAAATCTCTGAGGGAAAATTGCTGGGGTTCACAAAGATTGACCAAATATTGTTGGCGATATTTTCAGTTAAACAGACTATAGACATTGGATACGTAAGCTGTAACACAGTTTAAAATGCAGCTATCGTTTTAACTATTGTCTATGGAAGGCCGTAGGTGCCAAAATGTGTGGAAATACGTGTTATCAAATAATGTGGGTCAAGAATGAATAGTGCAATTTTGACTGTCCATATATCACGCACTAATAAAACATTGACAATTAAATTAAGAACTGATATGAAATGTTCCTTTGGTAGAATAAACTTCAGTCAAAGTTGTTGGTCTTTATACTTGAAATTTTCATCCAAACATCAAAGATGCCATAAGGTGTGGCTGCCAAGGTTCTGTTTCACATATGCTGGTGTCACAGAGGTGAAATTGAGCCGTTTGAATTTCTTAAAAATAGATGTGTTTTATGTTTATATAGTGCTGGTGGTATTACTATGCAGTTGCAGCTAGCTATGACTGCACAAGGCACTTGCCCCAGCACAGAAAAAAAAACTTTCCATGCTGGAGGTAAGTTCAGCCTAATAATGCTGCCATGTGTATTTGTATTTTCAATATTATACAGTTGTGCATACCTAGGTCCAGGTCGTTGTTATGAGTGACGCTACTGCGTAATCACAAAGTTGCAGATAATCTCTTAATATTGTAACTTTATTTTTGTGTCATCTTTTCTAACCACAAGGAATGAATTTTCTAGTCAGTCCTTGCTAGTCTAGTGCTATAGGCTAGTACTGCAGTGCTTATTTGTTGTCATGTCATTCTCTGTTGTTGACCTCGGATAGTGACTATCTAACATTCTGTGTACAGATTCATGTGCAGATCGAGGCACCTTGTGGATTGTTGTGTTTTTATGTTTCATAGGGGTCTTCTTCTTTGGAATGTTGAGCCAGTGGGCTTGGGTGTGCTGGCTGCAAAGCGTCTCATTTCATGTACAGTCTGTAAAATGGAGGGCTAACTATCTGGATTTTAACAGGTTAATTTAGAGTACTGCGTTGAAGCACTTCTTTTATGTGGCTGAATGTTTGGCTCGTGTGCACACAGAAGGGTAGCCTGGGTAAACCTAGCCTGGCTATCGCGACTTGTCAATGCTCTGCGAGCATTGGTCTGGCCAAGCTGTGTTGTAAACCCATTTCTCAGAAGGCGGGCTTAACCCGCCTCTTTCAAATGCCTCTGTTTGCTACTGGACGAAGCTTCAACCAATCACACCCCTCTGTCCTCTGACATAATACGCAGCGAGAGGAACTGCTTGATCCAAACAAAAAGTAGTAGCCTGTAGTCATATAGAAATGGCGTTAAATGATTTTTGTCGGACTTGTGAGGTGAAAATGACAGTGGCTGGTGTTGGTCATTCAATATTGATATTCGAAAAACGAATCAGTGCGATTAAAGGCGAAATGACCACAACAACAGCGTTCTCGCAAAGCCCCATCGACTTAGCTACCAGCGGGGCTAACTAATAAACTTTTACCGGAGCCGGTCGGTAGCATTGCGAAAACGTCCTTTCCCGCAAACAAATGCTTCAAAGGCTGCCCTTTGCTCTATTTTCAGAGAGAACTTCCCTTTGAATTCGTCCAAAACAGCAGCTACAGTTGCATTAAAATCTTACGGTTGCTCCACGTTCGCCATGTAGTCAGTGACTGAGATAGATTTCCGGTCGCTAAACTACCACGTCATTGCCTTTTGAAACGCTCGATTTTCATTGGCCCCCTATCTGAGGGCTGAGCAGAAATGGTTTAGATAGGCAGCTTGGCCAGACTGACTTGCTCGCGAAATGCAAATGCAGCGTCACAGGCAGTATGGGCACACCCAGGCTAGGGTAAACCCGCCCCTCGTACTTCATTTCATTTCGTGCAGAGGGTCTGGACCGGAGTCTCTTGGGGAGCATTTGGCAAGTCGTAGAACGTACGGTCCAATCAGCGAACAGAGGGTGTGTTCGTTAGCTGTGACGTTGACCTTGTGTGCTACATTTGAATTGTAGTGCGTAGGTAGGCTAATTGCATACGTGACGACCAGGCGTTAGCGATTGGGTAAAGGCAGATGCACTTTTTTTAAACTTCAGCAGAGTCCACACCTCCAGCAAATCGTTTCTGACGGTCTCTGTTCCAGACCCTCTGCACGAAATGAAATGAAGTACGAGGGGCGGGTTTACCCAGGCTAACAGAAGGGTGGGTGCGTTTCGAGAGAGAGAGCGCATGCACGCAAAGAGGTGATCCACTTGCTCCGTCACGTTCACCGTGCTGCAGGCATTGAATTCATTTTCAATTGAGTCGGG
Source organism: Coilia nasus (assembly GCA_027475355.1). Taxonomy (NCBI): domain Eukaryota; kingdom Metazoa; phylum Chordata; class Actinopteri; order Clupeiformes; family Engraulidae; genus Coilia; species Coilia nasus. The sequence goes on from CM050217.1 coordinate 34,233,439, forward strand.
CACGTCCTCACGGCTGCTCCCGCAAAGCTTGTCGGAAATGACAACGACACGGCCGTTTGGATTGGATAGCTCCGGCACGTCAAGAAGTTGGGCTCTGCTCAACTTTATGCAAATGTATCCGGCGAACGCATCTGCGTTATCCAATCGATAGATACAGGTAGGGCATGGGCGTGTCTTTGGAATCTACGAGGCTATCTGTCTATTGATATAGCCAGCTAGCAAACCATAATAACTGACGACTTTGCCCTTACCAAACTTTGCACATGTGTTTTGTTACTTGCACACACCCATAAAACCCACCAGACAATAACTGTAACGAGATAAATACATCTTCACGAGAACCGCGGGTGTCATGGGATATCCCCGTGTGCTCTACTTTTATTGGATAACGCAGACACGTTCACCGGACACATTTGCATAAAGTTGAGCAGAGCCCAACTTCTTGACGTGCCGGAGCTATCCAAACGGCCGTGCCGCATTCCCGACAAGCTTTGCGGGAGCAGCCATGACGACGTGCCGTACTCCATTGGAAATGAATTGAATGCGTGCAGCATGGTGAACGTGACGGAGCAAGTGGATCACCGCTGTAACGCCCCGTGTCCACTAGCAAGCGAAGCGAATTCCGTCTCTCCGCACCCCCCCCCTCCCCTTCAGACGCTTGGGGGTGTGTAGTTCTGATCAGGTCCACGAATGTCATGGAAGGGTGGGAATATTTCTTGTATGTTATTTACACATGTGCAAAGACCAGAAATATTAATCTAATGTAAGGGTGCGGTCATACAAGCAGGGGTGAGAAAAACGACAGTAATCAACCTCTCGTCATTCATTTTGACAGTGAGTTGACCGTGAAATGTACTGTAATCATTGTCCTACGTCATGCCTGCTTTATACACTGTTGATCTGCTATTGGCTAGCCGCCCCATGTTGGACGCGTTCATTTGCATAAAGTTCGGCATGGCTGAACTTTTGGTCGCGCCGCACCCCTCGAGTTGGCCGTGCCGCCTTCCCACAATTCTTTGCAGAAGCGGAATTAACGGTCGGTCACGTCCCATAGAAATGAATAGGGGTTCTGCGGTGCGGAGTTCGCTTCGCTTGCTAGTGGACACCCGGCGTAACGGTGCCTGTTCACTATCGCGTCCGATTTGCCAATGGAGTCCGTCAAGTCGTTATGGCCGTCCTCGCAAAGCCTATCGGGATTCTGGCGCGGTGGCTCAGACAGCTGCGGCACGTTAAGAAGTTGGGCTCTGCGTAACTTTATGCAAATTAGTCTGGTGAACGCGCCTGCGTTATCCAATGAAAGTACATCACAAGGGAGGTACGTAAGAAAAGAAAACTTGTTTTATTATTATTACAGTTTCAATTGGTGAGTATCAGTGAAATTGTATGCTGTAGAAAATCTAAGTACACTGAGAGGTAAAGAAGTCGACCAGCAACTGGAAGGATATTGGTTTGATTCCAGCAGATTTGGGGGCTCTGGTAACTGCAAGAAAGTGCTATGTAGACACAGCTCATTTTTACATTACATTACATTAGACTTTTTACACATTTTTATGATAGGCAACTTACAATAGAGGACACAAGCCACACACAAACATGCTTATGTTGTGTTGTGGTCTTTCAACAGCACTTTCTGTACATGTCTGTGTATGCCGACCTGTAGTAGCGATCCGGCAACACAAGGGGAGGTACTGTCATGACGAAATCAGTTCTCGTAAGAAAAGAAAACTTGTTTTATTATTATTACAGTTTCAATTGGTGAGTATCAGTGAAATTGTATGCTGTAGAAAATATAAGTACACCAACAGTGTACAGTTTCTACAGAGGTAAAGAAGTCGACCAGCAACTGGAGGGATACTGGTTTTATTACAGCAGATTTGGGGGCGCTGTTAACTGCAAGAAAGTGCTATATGCAGCCCATTTTTACATTACATTACATTACATTAGACTTTTTACATGTTTTTATCCAAAGTGACTTACAATAGAGGACACAAGCCACACATGCTTATGTTGTGCTGTGGTCTTTCAACAGCACTTTTTGTACAGTTCCGAGAACGCCCACCTGTAGTAGCGATCCGGCAGCACAAGGGGAGGCAGTGCGGCGAGCTAACTCAACGCGCCGCGATAGTGGACAGGCACCGTAAGGGTGCAAGTCACAAGAAATTATGTTTCTGATTTACAGTGTACTCTACATTCAAAATCAGTGCATTGCAGTTAGTAGGCTTAATGAGAAAAGGTAAAACGGATGAAATGCCAAAAAAGCAATCAGCTGTGTTGGCATCACTTTTAACAGCCAATAAGAACGCAGAGAGCACCAGCACAGCATGTTAGGATTTGTAATATCCATGCACCAGAGCAGGCCAGAGATTTGGTATTTAGCCGGCCAAATATAATTACACCATGTATAACAAATAAGAACATAAAAACATCTCACTATTCAGCACCAGAAACTGTCTCAATTCGTGGTAGACACTGCTAAAAACAAGATGACAGGTGAACAGAAATATGTGCTAATCTTGTTTAATTGTGTGTTGGGAAATTAGCAACTTTCCCTATCAAGCCAACTCACAATGACCGGTTCTCACAAGTATTACACAATGTAAGTTTGTCCTAATACCTTTGGTAGCCTTGTCAATGTACTTAGTTTGATTGAGTATGTGTACTTTTCAAAGTGGTTTATGCTGACCAAAGCCTTAATGAAGCCGCTCTCTCCGTTTGCTTTTGTGGTGTAGTTGTACACTCATAAGCAGTGCCTACATTGCTCACATGCATCGACACGGGAGCATGCCTATGTTCCAACAGATCTATGTTCTCATATTTACTTTTTCATAAATTTGTATCAGATTTTAGCAGTAGCAATAAACTACAAATGGAATGTAGCTTTTAGCTAAATCTGTTTTGCCCATCTTTTTGTTTATTGCAAACATTTAAAGGAATACACCACCCCCAGGTGAAATTGAGTCCCCACAGTAACAGGCAAAGCACAGGCAAAAACACCAGGGTTTTGGATCTTGGTAATCAAAGTCATCATCGTCTGTCATATAATCTTCGATATTCGTCGCCATTTTTACTCAGTATATGAGAAAAACTTAAGAACACTGTAACAGCCTCATTGCCTATCAGTAACAACTCCACGCTTGTGTGTTGACGGACGTCGGAGGATGGGGGTTTCCAGGTGTTGCGTGGTGTTGCCTTTCAGTGGTATACATACACAAGATACACAAGATGCATCCTTCGATAACTTTTTGTTGCCATCATCTGCAGATGATATATACCAAATTTGGTGGGATTTGGATAAACTAGTCCATTTAATTTCAGTTTTAAAATTTGTGGGAAACTATTTTTGTTGCAAGTGGGCGTGGATGGGTGTTTTCAACGCATTGGAATTTTAGTAAAAATGTTTTTAAACATAGCGTTCTCCAAATAATTGCCAAAAATGTCATTTTACAATATACAGCACCCCTTATGTAGCCTGATAAACCAGCCCCTCGTACTTCATTTCATTTTGTATAAAGGGGCTGGACCAGACACCATCAGAAACAATTTCTTCCGGGAGGTGTGGACTCTGCTGAAGTTTAAAACAAGTGCCCAATCGCTAACACCTGGTCATCACGTATGCAATTAGCCCACCTACGCACTGCAATTCAAATGTAGCACACAAGGTCAACGTCATGGCTAACGAACACACCGTCTGTTCGCTGATTGGATCGGTCTTGCTGTGGCCGACTACATGACCCTCAAGAGATTCCGGTCCAGACCCTCTGTACAAAATGAAATGAAGTACGAGGGGTGGGTTTACCAGGCTACCCCATATGGGCCAAATGTCATGGAACTTGGTGAGTTTTTAGATATTGTCCTGCTGATTGTGCATGCAAAATTGTGTGCAGTTTAAGCATTGGGCAATTAGGCCTAGAAGCCAAGATATGGACTATGAAACAATTTTAAGCTATGTCTTCCATTTCAATTCACATGTAACTTTGAAACAATTCATCTGAAGATAAAGCCTTTAAAGGAGTACTTCCATGAGAAACAGTTTAGTACTTGTTGTTTTGAAATACGACAGGTCACCCCGAGTTACATATGCATGCTGCACATGAAAATGTTCTTCTAACCCGATTGCCTCCAGTGAATAAGGCAAAGGCCAACAAAGTGACGTGGTTTGTAAATTAGAAAAAGCTATGCCACAGTTGTGATTACTGGAGAAGTTTTGTTGCAGCACACATTCACTTAGCGAAGTATAGGTAAGTACAGGTATATGTGTTTGTGTAGAATGTTTCTATTTGGTTTGCTATGACCGAATGGGCTTCGAATGATTGTAGCCTGTGACTAGCATAGCCAAGAACCTGTCATTCTCCCTGCTCCATCTCCTCCACCAAACTAGAACAGCTTGAAACAGAAGCGCTAAAGCATTTTTTCACCAAAACCGGCTCACAGGGCATTCATTAATACTAGAGACTACCACAAAATTAATGAAAACACGATGAAAGTACACCTTTAATAACATTTTGCCAGCATTGTCTGCAGATGACATATACCAAATTTGGTGACGTTTATGACGAGTTTGTTTACTTTTACGTTCATCATTTTAAAATTTGACAGAAATTGTTTTTGTTGGAAGTGGGCATGGACCAGTATTTTTTTAATGCATGAGGTACCAAATTTGGTGAGATTCACATGAATGCCCTATGACGAGTTCATTTAAATTGATCAAAATGCATATAACCCCAATTACCTCACTTCCTGTTGAGTATGGCTAATGCAATGTATATAGGAGAGTTGGTAGCTTTGGTGACCCCAACAGGCATACCAAATTTGGTGTGTAACTGAAACTATATGCCAACCACATAAGAGGGCACTGTAGAGTCTCTTGGGCACACCCACAGCCAAGCCTCTGTCCCTGAGAAGCAGTCATTAGTTCCGATGTGTGTATTTTCCGAAAAGCAACAGGGCCAGTGCTTGGGCCCTATTAAACCATATGTTATGAATTTTATTCTTGTTGGTTTACAAATTCAAAGTGCAGAGGTCTTTCCTCTGAGAATATCTCTGGTTAGTGAAAACCAAAAGACCCAGTACGCTACAAAAACCGTGTGGAGCTGAGACCAGGTACGTCGGTACTGTGGTTGTGTTCCTCAACCCATGTTGATCTTGTTTAAATCAAGACTTAAATATACCTCAGCAGATCTTAGAAAACAGAAAATAGCGATATAGAAGTAGTACTTATTTGTGGTATTATTTTATTAAGTTAAAAAAGAGAATTGTCACTGTTAACCAAGATAAATAAATGTGTGGTGCATGCACCAAAAATATTTAGAAAAAATCTCCTAGTACAACTATGTACAACATACAGTTGCAATTTGTTTCCCGCTTGCAGTGCAAAGTAAGCAAGCGAAAATTATGACAAAATTGAGAGAGTGGCGAGTCAGCAACAAAGCGAGTAGCGAGTAGAGATGTGTGTGAACCCCGCATTAAAGAGTAGCCTTTGAGGCGTTACTAGTCATATAAGGTTTTATCATTGGATGTATTTGATACATCTGATTTCACCAGTTGCTAGAACTGCACTTTTTGCGTTCCGTAATCATATTTTTTTACTGGCTACTCATGTTGCAATTGTTTTGTTTACTTAAGTTTTTATTTTTGTATTTCTCCTGAAAGTGACTATTTTATTGTTGGATTGATAGCCTACATCTGTCTTGTAGTTGCACTACAAATTAATTTTACTTGAACAAAAAATTGATTGTTAATAATTTATGGGAGGTATACTGTGTAATAAAAGAAACAGTAATGAAAACAGTTAAATGAAAATGTAAAACTCTTTTTGCCATTTTATTTCAAATTATCAGCACAATTATCCTGCCAAAATTAAAATTTAAATGAAATACTTACATTTGGCTTTTCATTTTCCTAATAAGCACAAGTCATTTGTCCCAAAAATTATTTAAAATATCTAATTATTTAAATACCTAAAATCCATCAGTATATAGCACAAGGTCTGGGGCCTCATGTACTAACACTTGCGTGGATTTCCTACTGAATCTGTGCGTACGCGAAAAATCTGGAAAGATGCGTACGCACAAAAAAAATCAGATGTATCAATCCGTGCGTAAGCAGGTTTCCACGCACATTCTCTTTGTACATGTGAAATCCAGCGCACATGCACGAGCCCGACTCTCCGCCTTGTCTCCTCCCTCAAGTACCCCACATTGAATATGCTAATTAGTATAAATAGGTCTGTAGTAGTGCTCCGTTGAGAGAATGGATATGGAAAAAGGAAGGAAAAAACTTTTCGGCATGCGAGGTGAATGTGCTGATTTTGGAGGTGGAGGCCAGACACAAAATCTTGTTTGGTTCACTTTCCACCGGAATCAGCACCAAAACAAAACAACTTGCCTGGACAAATGTGGCAAAGGCAGTAAGTGTGGTAAGGTCAGAAACACGGGCCGTGCTGATGTAAAAAAAAATGGTCCGACATAAAAGTGGATGTGAAAAAGAAAGTCGCTGTCTCCTATGAATGATTAGAATAATTACAGCATAAACTATACATCATGTGTATATTTTCCAGTACATTCACTTTAGGTGTTAAATTTCTTACCAAGTAGCCACCCATTACGCACTCTGCCAGCTTCCAGCCTATTCCCAACCACGCTGTTAGTCCGGATGAAGGAGTCATGGGTTGCCCCAGGCCACCTTGCTACGATATTTGTAAGGCGCATTTGGGCATCACATATTATTTGTACGTTTATTGAATGGAAATGTTTCCTGTTCACATACGCATATTTCCCCTCAGACGGCGCCTTTATAAATATGTGTGCAGTCGATCGCTACGATTACATTTGGAAAACCGGCTATCGCTGCAAATTCCGCTTTAATGTTTGATTGATTGATTTCATATTATGGTTACTCCACGCAACATCAACAACTCTAGTCTCATTATACTACTGTCAAGTATTGAGCGACAAACATCTCATGGGAGATATATTAGCATGAATGACATCCACAGTCCTGAAAATATGCAATGTTTAATAAGCAGTCATCCCTGAATATGATTTTACCGCGGCTTCCGATGTCCTTGATTCCAGTATAGCTATTATAGTTTTATGTATCTGTTAAAGTTAACCCAACAGTGTCACATTATGCGTGTAAACAATAACCCATGATTGAAGTGCGTTTCAAATCATGCATCCTGACGTTTAAAGCCACCTTTACCTAGCTGCAAATTGCAATATTATGTCATGACTCGTGAGTGAGTACACCTGAAGTTATTGCGCTGCATTGCCTCTATGTGCCGCCAACTGACCAAATGCACTAGAAACGTGCGTACGCCAGCCATGAAGTTTGCGTGGAGGCCCGCACTTTTTCACGTCAAGTCAGTGTCTGTACATCCGAACTCTGGCGTGGGAAGTGGCGTACGGAGCTTTTTTGTGCGTATGCAAGTTTTGTACATGAGGCCCCTGGGCTCTGCAAAAGTTCTTCCTTTGTAGCCCGTTCCTCATCCATCAACACAACCAAATCTTCACATTTGTGATTTTCTTCCTCTTCAGTAGAAGTAGGTGTTATCATTGTTGAGTGGTTGGATATTGTGGCTTTCTGTATAGAGATGTTTGGGGATTCCAATACTGCTTGCCAGTTCCCCCAACGGCTGTCTGAAACTTTGGCGACTTTCCTCATGCACAAGTGTTCACAGCATGTGGGCATCATACTGTCAGCTATTGGTCCAACACAAGGCTGGCGACTGCTTGAATTGCCAGAAATACAGCTTGTACACTCCAGGTACAAAAAAGCGAACTTATTTTTAACCCCTTCCATAAAGTTATGATAAACTCTGCCTCTTTGGCAACAGTCACTTTTTCCTACCTCGGATAAATAAATGTATTTATTAAATGTAGTGACTTATGGACCTCAATTTTGCCCAGTGGCTTATTGACCTTATTGCCCAGTGGCTTATTGAACGAGATTACTATTCTTTATAGCTCGAGTGGTCGACAGAAGACCGATTGAGGCTCTTCTTGCATTGAGAATACTCCGAAGAAGATATCTTCAGCAAAATCTTGCTTCTTCCTATTAAGAACATAAAAGCTGAAGGCTGAAAACTGTAGAAGAAGAACCCAAAACTACAAAAGTAATCAAGGTGGCGGAGACACCGGTCGCTTGTCTGACGGTGTACAAATGTGCACTTCAGTAAATAAAAGCCATGTAAATAGTTGTTCACGTCACCAATGCACACAAACGTTAAGGTTATCTGATAAAATGAGCCTGCAGACTACATAGCCATGACTGCATGACAAACTAGTGGTGGCAGCTAACCCTTTGCTACAAGCTGGCAAAATCATGACATTGATGTAAACATCCGGGTCAGAGGACGGGCAAGATGGCGATGTTGTAGTACCGAATTGTACCCACTCATCTGTACTAATAACCTGGATGGCTCACGGCCCGCTAGGAGGTGAAGCCACCGGAAGTAGTCAGGCAGCCATGTTGGTACTGCCTACCTGGCCATGTTGTCATTGGACAGAGTGACAGCTCAATGGTTTTACGGCTTTTTTCACCATTCACGAGCGCAATGCCTTACTGTGCGGCGTATAAGTTAGTTAAGCAAAACAAAAAGATCAAACAAATCTTTTTAAAAAGAATCAGCTTGCCTCATGACAGGTCTTTCCATTCATTTATATGAAACATAGCATAGACACGGGTCTGCTATTTGTATTAGGCCAAGCATCTTTCTATGCACTGCTGACTGCACGCTCGATACGATAAAAATTCTAAAAAACCCTTTTGTTGACTTACTTAGTTAGACTATCATAATAATCATAGAACATGAGGTTAGAACGGTATAAAACTTGATGTAAATAGCGCCACTCTGTTTTCAGCGGTTGTCCAGGTTTCACAAGATATTCAAGTATCTCCCAATCCAAAAAGATAGAAAATCTAACCATTATTATGGAAGTTATTGAACTTTTAAAACTAAAAACTTACCGCACTCCACCGTTAGTCCAATGCACGCTTCAATGTTTAGGGAGTACCAACATGGCCGCCGGTGGCCTCAGTGCTCTCTGAGCTTCTGATAGGCCGTGAGCCATCCAGGTTATTAGTACAGATCAGTAATTGTACGTACTTCTGGCAAGTTTACTACCTAGAAGCTACTACTGTGACGGTCGAGTGGTAAGCACTGCATAGAACGCAGTGCCTACTAAGGTTTCGGACGCAGCTATGGTGTGTAGCTGTGAAGTTCAAGGGCGCAAAGCAGCTGGCCGTAATTGAGGAGGACATGACCGTGACAAAGATTGGAAGGATTTTGCAGGTGCTATGAATTTGCTGTTTGGAAAATTGTAAGCCTACTGTAACAACTGGTAGATTGCTGGTCATCGGTTGTCACGCCAATAAGCAAAAAGACATCACTATTGTAAGAACGGGACTGAAAATGGTTGTACTACAATTCCCAAGATGCTTTGTGGTTTTTGGGGGACCGGAAGAGAGGAGGGGGGAAGTCTGAGAGTTTTTAGTAAAGAAGACTGACGTTACAGTACGAGCTCATATCCGTGAGTCATTTTATTCCCAGTCCTGACATAATCAGGTTTACACTGGTGGCAGCGGTTGGGACTACTCACATTCGAGTTTCGTCTGTAGTAGTTTGTACTGGTAATCCGACGAAAGTCAGCCTCCAGCCCAAATGTCTGACGATGAAGTTCACGTTCCCAACCAACCGGCCAGGCAGGGAAACAGAGCTGAAGCACAGCCAGTGGCGCCAAAAGCTCAAGCTGCGAGGGATGTTCCTCTTCCCCCGCCATTTCAGAATGATGGCAGTGAATCGTTCCAGTTGTGGGCAAGGTGCTACGAGGTAATTCAAGAAGCACGCTACAGACACTGATGTTAATTTGGATTTAGTTATGGCACTGGAGTTACCCACTAGATTGCCACCCGACCTTTTCATTGTTTGGGATAATCTGCCCTCTGCCATACGAAATTCGTTTGCTGCTACAAAGAAGCACTTACAAGACGTTTTTGGCAGAAAAGATGTCATCGCATCATTCCAGGCTTTTCCAAACTCACGTTGTAGAAAGCCAAACGAAGCCATGGAAGTGTATGCAGCTGATGTGTGTAGGTTAGTGAAAGAAGCATTCCCTGATTTTGAACCAAATGCCACTGAATATATGAAACTTACACGTTTTTTGGCTGGCCTGGATTAAGACCTTCAGATTAAATGCCATGAGGGAGGGGTAAAAACATTCAAAGAGGCTTTTGCCATTGCAACCCAAGCAGAGCATGCCCGACAAGCTGCTAAACTGCTACCCCCAAATCCATGCCCAAGCCACAGTGGTGCTGCAGCTCAGTCTGTCAATACAATCTCTGACAACCCCACAACTGTCCACAAGGTGGTGCAAGATCTTACAGACACAGTTAAACATTTAAGTAAGGACTTAACTGATTTGAAACTCACACTCAATGTCCAAACCCCCAAACCACAACACAACACATACCCATCTACCCGTGCCCCAAGGTCTCCTTCCCCACAAAACAGAAGCCCCTGGATACTCAACAGCAGCACGGCAAGCTCACGGTTTTTCACCCACCCGTTACCGTCAGCAATCCCCAGACCCATATTATAACTATCCTGTGCGTTATGGGGTGGATAGCCTGCATCAGGGTCACTATGAACCTCGCAGTCGTGGCAGAGCATACTCCCCACACAGGGTGGAGGCACCAAGAGATAACCGCTACTACAGATACTCACCTGAGCGCCATGCTGACTGGTACAATGGTATGTCAAGGCCTCACTATGGAAGACAGGGCGGTGACCTCACACGCCATCGCAGCAGCCCAAGTCCAGTTCGCAAACGTGTCTCATTCCGTGAGGACAGGACTGGTGAGCAGCAACAGCACCATGACTATATGCATCAAGATGGCCACCTGCCAGAAAACTACAACTAGCTGATGCAGTGGGGCATTCATCAGCTAGTATACAATTAGCCCCTGATGTTGGATATCTGAATATGCCTGTTTCTCATGGATCAATGGTGCCCCCTTGTGGTGGACAGAATGCACGACACTATGCTACTGCTGTAGACAATGCCAATTCTACTGCTTACATTAGGGGTACAATGGAGGGCACAGATATGCACATTTTGTTAGACACTGGCTCAAGTATTTCATTTATCAGTGAGAATGTCAGAATGACGATCCCATCTCTGAACAGATGGCCCATCAAGAAAAACTTGATCCTATCAAAGTCTGTAACTGGCCAGAGTTTGGACACATTAGGCACTGTAAATATTTCACTGCGACTAGGTCCACTGCATTTACAGCATGAGGTACAAGTGATTAGGAATGTGAGTCAGAACATGATACTCGGCTGGGACTTTCTTCAACTGCATGATGCTGTGCTTGACCTAGGGATAGGTGTGTGTTGCCTACATAGCCACAGTCTGCCGCTGCTGCGCTCAATGGACATGGCACCAGACAGCTGCACAGCCCTTGTTGCTGAATACACCACTGTACCACCATACTGTGAGATGCACTGTGCAGTGAAACTGGCACCTTCTACTACTTACCTGACTGTACCTGCTGAATACAGTGGCCTCCTGGAGCCTTATCAGACAGATTTGAATGGAATTGCAGTAGCCTGCACACTGACAAAGGCAAATGAGGGTTTCACTGTTGCTCGGGTTCTGAACCCTACAAACTCCCCCATTGCACTCTATCCTGGTATGCAGTTAGGTCAGTTCACCCCAACTACAGAGAATGACATCAGTGCATGTGGTCCACCTACAGAGAATGACATCGGTACAAGTGCCCCTGCTGTTTGTCAGGTGTCAACACCATCGTCATCATCACCATCATTACCCTTTGAGGTGAAATGTGGCAGTCTTTCAGTTTCACAGTTTTCTGAATTAAATTCCCTGCTCCTGTCTTACTCTGATGTATTCAGTACCACTCCAACAGACTTTGGGAGAACTAGTTTAGTGCAGCACAAAATCAACACCAATTCCGCTTCAACCATCAGAAAGCGTGCCTATCGTACCTCTCCTCATATGCAGTCTGTGATTCAGTCCCAAGCGGAAGACATGCTGGCCAAAGACATTATCGAGGTGAGCCACAGTCCATGGGCTGCGCCCGTGGTCATGGTGAGAAAAAAAGATGGAAGCTGGCGTTTCTGTATTGATTACAGAGGCTTAAACTCAGTTACTGTCAAGGATGCTCACCCCCTACCCAGAACCGATGACACGCTAGATGCACTGTGTGGTGCCTCCATGTTCAGTACTATGGACTTGTCCTCAGGCTATTGGCAGGTGCAGCTTGACCAGCAAGACAAGGAAAAAACAGCATTCACCACTGGCCGTGCTCTCTATCATTTTAAAGTAATGCCAATGGGGTTAGTCAATGCGCCCCACACGTTTCAGCATCTGATGCAGCTAGTACTACAAGGATTGTCCTGGAAGACATGTTTAGTGTACTTAGATGATATAATAGTGTACAGTAAGACCTTCGCAGAACATCCGCTGCACTTGAAAGATGTGTTCGAACGACTCAGAGCTGCAAACCTTAAGGTGAAACCCTCCAAATGTGACTTTGCATAGCCACAAGTGACTTTCCTGGGCCATGTTGTGTCTTCAGCAGGTTTACAGCCAGACCCCAAAAACATTGACAAAGTACGAGATTGGCCAACTCCAGAAAATCCTACTGAGGTTAGGGCATTCCTCGGGCTCTGCTCTTATTACAGACGATTTATACACCAATTTGCGAAGATATCACAACCTCTTCATGCCCTCACACAGAAAGGAAAACCTTACTCATGGACCGAGGTGGAGCAAAAGGCCTTTGACACACTCCGTCATGCCCTCACACATACCCCCATTCTAGCCTACCCAGATTTTTCCAGGGAATTTTTGCTTTTCACGGATGCCTCTAACATCTCAATTGGGTGTGTTCTTGCACAGTTCAATACCAACAACAGGGAACATGTCATTGCCTATGGCAGCCATACCCTCACAGCAACCGAGAGACGGTGGTCAACATTTGATCGGGAGCTCTGGGCAGTCGTGTGGTCTATACGACACTTCCGCCAGTACCTCACAGGCTATTCTTCTCCTTAGCCTGCTCCTCATGCTTCACCTCCTCCTCCTTAGCCTTCTCCTCATCCTTCACATCCTCCTTAGCCTGCTGCTCATCCTTCACCTCGTCCTTAGCCTGCTCCTCATCCTTCACCTCGTCCTTAGCCTGCCCCTCATCCTTCACCTCCTCCTTAGCCTGCTCCTCATTTTTTCACCTCCTCCTTAGCCTGCTCCTCATCCTTCACCTCCTCCTTAGCCTGCTCCTCATTGCTCACATTCTCCACCTTAGCCTGCTCCTCATACTTCATCTTCTCCACCTTAACCTGCTCCTCATTCGTCACCTCCTCTTCTTTAGCCTGCTCATCATCCTTCTCCTTAGCCTGCTCCTCATCCTTCATCTTCTCCACCTTAGCCTGCTCATCATCCTTCTCCTTAGCCTGCTCCTCATTCTTCACCTCCTCTTCTTCTTTAGCCTGCTCCTCATTCTCCTCCTTAACCTGCTCCTCATCCTTCACCTTAACCTGCTCCTCATTCTTCACCTCCTCCTTCTTAACCTGCTCCTCATCCTTCATCTTCTCCTTCTTAACCTGCTCCTCATCCTTCATCTTCTCCACCTTAGCCTGCTCCTCATCTTTAGCCTGCTCCTCATCCTTCACCTCCTCTTTAGCCTGCTCCTTATTCCTTACCACCCTCTACTTGTCACTTGAGTATTTAATGCTAATGATAAAGTTTTAAAATAAAAAAGGTAATAAAAAATGCAAAATAAAAAAAGATATTGATGTCTCATTTGGAGACTTTTCTGATTTGCGTTGAGCCTTCGTGTCTGTGCTGCTCACTAAAAGAGAGAAATAGCCAGTTCAGTATAACAAAACACAACAATTGTCATGGATCTGACAGAAATCTTAAAAAAAAAAAAAAAAAAATAGTACACACCCAGTTAGTCTTCTTCAAGTAACTTTGTCGGCACTGGTCCTCAATATTCTTTAATCTCTGTTGTCTTGCTCTTTTTTTCTCTGCTTCTTCTTGCCTTTTTGCTGCCTTCTTCTCCTCTTCCTTTGCCCTTTTCTCTGCTCTTTCGGCCTCCCACTTCTGCCAGGAATTTTCTATTTTTTTCCAGTCGTTCATATCCTTTGTCAGATCGGACCGCTTGTCCCGCTCTCTCTCCCCTCGAGTAATTGGGATCTCATGATGCTCTAACCAAACAGAAGGACAAAAACTGGTTACTCCAAACAACAGTGACACTTTCTATATTACATGTCTTTGCATACAAAGTACTGTATGCAGTAATGCCAAGTTCAGACTACACTGTTTTAGAAAGGATATCCAGGTGGGAGGGTTGGCTTTGAAATCACAGGTAATTGCCTTGCCTCAAAGGGCAATCAGCAGTTAATCTGCGAGAACAAGTCATCAAGTGTGAGAAATCGTATGTGATTGACAAAGAGCAGCAGCCAATCAGGGAAAAAAAAGCTTCCTTTCAGCTCTGGGAACCAATCAGGTTTCTTGATCAGCACATACGCTGCCTTGTCCCTATACATTCTCATGGCCTATTATTATGCTTATTTAATAAAAGTAACAACACTCATGCATACACAATTTAATAAAAATAACAACACACCTTGCTAAAATAAACATATAACATGGTTAAAGCCAATCATTGTGCAGTTTCCTCACAGGTTTACTTGTGGCCCCTTCTGTTTTTTCACAAGTAGGTGCATCAATTTAAAGCACTGCACTTCCTTAAGAACAACTCACAACAACAACTTCAAGCAGAATATGGGGTAATCTTTGGTATAATTCACATGCAAAGTAGGCTGGGTGTTGTTGCTATAGTCCGTACTGTTTAACAAAGTCAATACATAGTTAATGATGCCACCATGTAATCTGAAGCTCTACCTGTACCAGCGGTCACAGAGGTCACAGATCAGCCCTATGCACAGAGGCGAGGCTCATGATTACAAAATTATCAGACGTGTGGTTTGAACACTGGAGAGTTGGCAGCAGTGTCGGCACTCACCAAATCATGGCTGAACTCGTGTGATGTCGTGTAGTCTGAACTTGGCATAAGGGATGTCAATAGAAATAAGATTAAAATGTTGGACACCTACCATAAATGTTATGTCCCTCCTGTTCCTCTCTTATGTACGTCTTCTGAATTTTTTTCTCATAGTGTTTATTAACTTTTTTGTTAACCCAGCCGAAAACCTTAGTAATCACATCCTTGTCCTTCTTCACAACCTTGCCATCTGCCCCTGCAGCATTCATCTCTGTGACTCCTGCTCCTCCATCCTGTGCCCTCTCCTCAGCTGGAGATGGGGAAGCCTCCTTAGCCTGCTCCTCGTGCTTCACCTTCTCCACGTTAGCCTGCTCCTCATTCCTCACCATCGTCACCTTAGCGTGCTCTTCATCCTTCACCTCCTCATCTTTAGCCTGCTCCTCATCCTTCACCTTCTCCTCCTTAGCCTGCTCCTCATTCGTCACCCTCTCCACCTTAGTCTGCTCCTCAAACTTCACCTTCTCCTCCTTAGCCTGCTTCTTATTCTTCACCTAGCCTGCTCCTCATTCCTCACCCTCTCCACCTTAGTCTGCTCCTCAAACTTCACCCTTTTCTCCTTAGCCTGCTCACCCTTCACCTTCTTCTCCTCAGCCTTCTTCACCTTCTCCACCTTAGCCTGCTCCTCATTCTTCACCTTCTCCACCTTAGGCTGCTCCTTATTCTTCACCTTCTCCACCTTAGGCTGCTCCTCATTCTTCACCTCCTCCTCATTCTTCACCTCCACCTTAGCCTGCCCCTCATCCTTTGCCTTCTTCTCCTTAGCCTGTTCCTCATTCTTCATCGCCGCCTTAGCCTGCTTCTCCTTTCTCATCTTCTCCACCTCAGCCTGCTCCTCATTGCTCACATTCTCCACCTTAGCCTGCTCCTCATTCTTCACCTTCTCCACCTTAGCCTGCTCCTCATCTTTCACCTCCTCTTCTTTAGCCTGCTCCTCATCCTTCACCTCCTCTTTAGCCTGCTCCTTATTCCTTACCACCCTCTACTTGTCACTTGAGTATTTAATGCTAATGATAATGTTTTAAAATAAAAAAGGTAATAAAAAATGCAAAATAAAAAAAAGATATTGATGTCTCATTTGAAGACCTTTCTGATTTGCGTTGAGCCTTCGTGTCTGTGCTGCTCACTAAAAGAGAGAAATAGCCAGTTCAGTATAACAAAACAACAATTGTCATGGATCTGACAGAAATCTTAAAAAAAAAAAAAAAGTACACACCCAGTTAGTCTTCTTCAAGTAACTTTGTCGACACTGGTCCTCTATATTCTTTAATCTCTGTTGTCTTGCTCTTTTTTTCTCTGCCTCTTCTTGCCTTTTTGCTGCCTTCTTCTCCTCTTCCTTTGCCCTTTTCTCTGCTCTTTCGGCCTCCCACTTCTGCCAGGAATTTTCTATTTTTTTCCAGTCGTTCATATCCTTTGTCAGATCGGACCGCTTGTCCCGCTCTCTCTCCCCTCGAGTAATTGGGATCTCATGATGCTCTAACCAAACAGAAGGACAAAAACTGGTTACTCCAAACAACAGTGACACTTTCTATATTACATGTCTTTGCATACAAAGTACTGTATGCAGTAATGCCAAGTTCAGACTACACTGTTTTAGAAAGGATATCCAGGTGGGAGGGTTGGCTTTGAAATCACAGGTAATTGCCTTGCCTCAAAGGGCAATCAGCAGTTAATCTGCGAGAACAAGTCGTCAAGTGTGAGAAATCGTATGTGATTGACAAAGAGCAGCAGCCAATCGGGGAAAAAAAAGCTTCCTTTCAGCTCTGGGAACCAATCAGGTTTCTTGATCAGCACATACGCTGCCTTGTCCCTATACGTTCTCATGGCCTATTATTATGCTTATTTAATAAAAGTAACAACACTCATGCATACACCATTTAATAAAAATAACAACACACCTTGCTAA
Organism: Coilia nasus; assembly: GCA_027475355.1. NCBI lineage: Eukaryota > Metazoa > Chordata > Actinopteri > Clupeiformes > Engraulidae > Coilia > Coilia nasus. The sequence continues at coordinate 34,250,435 of CM050217.1, forward strand.
AATAAACATATAACATGGTTAAAGCCAATCATTGTGCAGTTGCCTCACAGGTTTACTTGCGGCCCCTTCTGTTTTTTCACAAGTAGGTGCATCAATTTAAAGCACTGCACTTCCTTAAGAACAACTCACAACAACAACTTCAAGCAGAATATGGGGTAATCTTTGGTATAATTCACATGCAAAGTAGGCTGGGTGTTGTTGCTATAGTCCGTACTGTTTAACAAAGTCAATACATAGTTAATGACGCCACCATGTAATCTGAAGCTCTACCTGTACCAGCGGTCACAGAGGTCACAGATCAGCCCTATGCACAGAGGCGAGGCTCATGATTACAAAATTATCAGACGTGTGGTTTGAACACTGGAGAGTTGGCAGCAGTGTCGGCACTCACCAAATCATGGCTGAACTCGTGTGATGTCGTGTAGTCTGAACTTGGCATAAGGGATGTCAATAGAAATAAGATTAAAATGTTGGACACCTACCATAAATGTTATGTCCCTCCTGTTCCTCTCTTATGTACGTCTTCTGAATTTTTTTCTCATAGTGTTTATTAACTTTTTTGTTAACCCAGCCGAAAACCTTAGTAATCACATCCTTGTCCTTCTTCACAACCTTGCCATCTGCCCCTGCAGCATTCATCTCTGTGACTCCTGCTCCTCCATCCTGTGCCCTCTCCTCAGCTGGAGATGGGGAAGCCTCCTTAGCCTGCTCCTCGTGCTTCACCTTCTCCACGTTAGCCTGCTCCTCATTCCTCACCATCTTCACCTTAGCGTGCTCTTCATCCTTCACCTCCTCATCTTTAGCCTGCTCCTCATCCTTCACCTTCTCCTCCTCAGCCTGCTCCTCATTCCTCACCCTCTCCACCTTAGTCTGCTCCTCAAACTTCACCTTCTCCTCCTTAGCCTGCTTCTCATTCTTCACCTTAGCCTGCTCCTCATTCCTCACCCTCTCCACCTTAGTCTGCTCCTCAAACTTCACCCTTTTCTCCTTAGCCTGCTCACCCTTCACCTTCTTCTCCTCAGCCTTCTTCACCTTCTCCACCTTAGGCTGCTCCTTATTCTTCACCTCCTCCACCTTAGGCTGCTCCTCATCCTTCACCTCCTCCTCATTCTTCACTTCCTCCTCATTCTTCACCTCCACCTTAGCCTGCCCCTCATCCTTTGCCTTCTTCTCCTTAGCCTGTTCCTCATTCTTCATCGCCGCCTTAGCCTGCTTCTCCTTTCTTATCTTCTCCACCTTAGCCTGCTTCCCATTTCTCGCCTTCTCCACTGTAGCCTGCTCCTCATTCCTCACCTTCCTCTCCTTGTCATGATCATCTAATGCCAAACTCTGTGTCTCGGAGGGATTAATGCTACCTTGGGGTACTAGCCCCTCTGTGTGCAGCGGTGCTTTCATCTTCCACTCGTCCTGTTTGACCCTCTTACTTGCCTTGGCTGATGCAGATGACACAAGAGTGATAACCTGTTTAATCTCCTCCTGCTGTGGACCTAAGAGCTGGCAGGAGGGTGTAGCAGGCAGAACCTGCACTGGGTCAGCGGAGTGATTGCTACTTGTAGGACTGTGTGGCTTAAACCGGCGAGTTTTGTTTTTTCTGTCATTAGTGGCTTGAACAACAGGTTGAAAGAGTGTTCTGGGTCCCTTCTTTCTGGTCAGATTTTTGTTTAGTTGGTTTGGATATTCAACCGTCTGTCCAGTGACCTCAGTAGGTTTATTGTTTTTCTGGATGTGAGCCTTTGCCTCAGTCCTTTCATGCTCCAGGGCCTGTTTTGCCACACCATTCTGTTCATGTGTCTCTCTCTGCTTATCAGACTTTTTGTCGCTCTCATTCTCATTTTGTCTATTAACCTCATTTTGCTTTTGAATGTCAATCTGGTTTTTCACTTTTGTTTGCTTTCTGTTTGCTTCCTGTTTGTCCAGACGTCCTAGGCAAGTCTCATTTGCCAATGGCTTTTTTATACGCTCTGTCTGAGAGTCTGTCTCCATATTTTTCTCCAAGCTGTCTTTCAAACCTTTACTTCCTGTCTTGGTATTGGCCACGGCCTCACTTCCTTCCTCAGAATCGTCATCCACAGCCTGCAGCCCCTCTTGGAAGTTCTCTCTCCTCCCTTTCACCTCTTCCTGCTTGATTTGTTCCAGCCAGTTTCCTTCATTTATCAGGCTCTTTACGGTTTTTGTTTTCTGTTTGTTAACTTTTGTCAATCCTTCTTCAACATGAGTCTTTCTTACCTTTCTTTCCAATCTTATTGGCTCTTTGTCCTTTGACATTTCCTGCACTTCTATCAGCTTCAACAGCTCCTGTCGTCGTTGCTGAGATTCGTCCAGCTCTCTCCTTAGCTCTCTTGTTCTTTTTTCCCATTCCTCCTGACTTTTTATCTTCAGTTCCCTCCATCGTTATTCATGTCTCTCCTGCTTCATTTTCATCTCCTCCATGTTTATCTCCATATTCTTCATCTGTGCCTCCACCTCTTGCCATCGCCTCTGTTCCACTAGCATTTGTTTTAGATGTTCATTTTTTAACTTCCTCTCAATGTTCCCCTGTTCCAACTGCTCTCTCAGTTGTGTGCTCTTTCTGGGTGTCTCTCTCTGCTCGCGCTGAAAGTGCAGATATCTCCATCCTTCTTTGATGTTGTTGTCTTCTGTGTGTCTCAGGACCTCCATTGTATATTTCTGCTCAAATTCGAGCAGCCTCATCAGTTCATCCTGCCTTCTCTGAACCATTGCTCTTTGCTTCTCTAGCTTTTGCTCTGTCTCAGTCATTTTAGCTTTCCACATGGTCTGGAATCTACCTTCCAGCTCCCGCAGTCTTTCCTCGTGTGCCTTTTGTCCCTCCTCTCTCGCCGTAGCAAACTTTAGCTGCATGTCTTTTAGCTGCATCTCCAGCTGATGCTGCCTTTCTTGGCTTTTCTTCACCATGGTTCTCTGCCTCTCTTCCATTGTTTTCATTCTTTCCCATAGTTGTTTCTCTTGTGCTCTCAGACTAGCATACAATGCTTCTTTCCTGTCTCTGATCTTCACCTGTTCTTCCATCTCTTTCAGCCTCTCCATTTCCCACGCCCATTCTTCCTCTCTCTCTTTTTCCCTCTCCATCGCTCTCAATCTTTCCAACTCCATCATTTGAAAGTGCTGCCTTTCAAGGCATTTTAACACTTCAATCTCTCTCAGTCTCTCATTGTGTCTTTCTATCTCTCTCGCCTGATGTCGCTGCATCTCACGCAGCGCCACCAGTTCAGCCATTCTGTATTCCTGTGACATAAATGCAAATTGTCCATTTTAAGGTTGCTTATACCATGTGTCCGCCTATCACATACAAGTCTGTCTTGCAGTTTCCTCTAGACTGCACTTAAATTGAAATCATTACATACAATTCAGTAAATTGTGTTTGCAGCCATATAATTTTTGTGTTAATGAAAATAACATATTTAACATGTGACATTTCCAATCCTTAATTCCTCTATTAAGCTACCATTTTGTATTGCCAATTTTAAATACCTGTGTAATATTCTTTCCTAAGCAAGAGTATAAAAGAGTTGTTACCAAACACATATTCTAATCAATTTTGAGCAAATATGAATGCCGCGTCAAGGTAAAATTATGTCTTTTTGTGCTTGGAAGCTACTGAACTGTCCACGTAGTGGTTAAAGATATTCAGCATAATGTAAGGGATGCATTTAGTCCTGCCCTATGCATACCAAACACAAAAAGTAGTCAATGCTGTTAAACTTCATAACTACACAACAGTAAGCACTAAAGTTTAGTCTAGCCTATATGAAGAAGAATGTCAGGAAGCATTTTCCAAAACGTAGCCTGGAATTTACATACCTGAAATGCATCAACTCATCCTAATCAGGTTATAGCCTACCACTCAAATCAGCTGCCAACAAAAAACGTGCTGTCCAGTCAGTCTTAACGCCCAAAATGAATGTTTCATGAGTGGATGTCTGTTCATATATTACCATGGTAACCATTATGACAGCGTCACTATTACGCAATGTGACAGCCACAGGTATTCAGCTTTTCTTTGTCTTTTTTTCAGAAGTCATTGAAAAACAGAAACATTTTTATTGTACAGTAGCCCAAATAGACATACTAAATTTTAGTATGTCTATTTGGGCTACTGTACAATAAAAATCCGATGTCGAAAAATGATTAAGTTACTGGCGGGCTAGCCGTCTGATAAATGTCTGGGAGGCTACATAGCCTACTCAAGTAACATGGGCAATTTGGCTTCACACTTATTAACGGCGCAACTAGCCTACACGACGCATAGGAAGCGACTTCAGGAATTTATAGCATATTTTCAGACAGTTTTCTAAAATATTTCACGTTATCAAACCAACGTGTACGTTTTTCACTACTTTAAAGATTTCGATTTCTGATTACAGTTTCTTATCCTCGAACGTTTTGCTGCTGCTCTCCCGTTCCCATTGAATGTTGCCTTTACCCAAATAGCCAGACGTTCTTTGTTTACCCAAACCATAGGCCTAAAGCAGTGCAACGCATGGGGACTGATTGCTTAATTTAACATGTTATGTATTAAAACTATTTTAAAGAGCATTAAAGTTTAGCCTGTACTTCATTTGTATGCTACCGGCTTGCTAGCTAAACTGATGGCTATTAGATCATTTGTAGCTCACTAACATGTCACGTCTCGCGTCCTCCGATGTTTATTCCGCTGCGATATATCATGTATGTGGTAGCATGGAAATCACGTTATGGTATCTGTCTAGGTTTCTTTGCACAGGGTTTTATTAGCCATGTTTGCAGGCTTTGTTGTTTCTGTACTTTACATACTTTACTGTTTACCACAAACTGTTCAGCACAAACAAGTGAGCACATTCAGCCTTTCGGTGTGCCACATCTTTGGTAAAGTGCCTTGGCAAGTGATTGACTAAGTGTATGTGATGTGCAGAAAAATAAGACAAGTTATGTGTTTTTGTTTGTGTTTCTTAGATGGATGGAGATAGCCAGTTCTCCCAGCTGCTGGGGGCAGCTGACTGCTGATGAGCTCCGGCTCATGGCAGAACACGAGCTGCAGGACCATGAGGGCATGGATATAGAAGAGGAGTACCTGCAGGACCATGAGGGCATGGACATAGAAGAGGAGGAGTACCTGCAGGACCATGAGGGCGTGGACATAGAAGAGGAGGAGTACCTGCAGGACCATGAGGGCGTGGACATAGAAGAGGAGGAGTACCTGCAGGACCATGAGGGCGTGGACATAGAAGAGGAGGAGTACCTGGACAGGCAGCTGTTGGGTGATGATGATGATGAGGAGGAGGAGGAGAGTGCTCCATCATCATCATCACCCTCCTCCACTAGGTAAGTGTGTGTGTGTGTGTGTATGTGACTATGCGTGTGTGCATGCATGACTATATGTTGCAGTATGATAGACAGTAGTCATAGTGAGCGATAGTTTTTATTTATATATACATTTCTACCTATTACTATTCTCATGAACATTTCTCTCTTTTGGATTTGGCTAGCCATTCCCTGACAGGTCCTATGTCAGAGAGTAAGCGTAGGCGCTTCTCTGACAATGTGTCTTTTTCATCTTATTCAGACACAGACACAGAGGCACCAAATGAATTGGCCTTTACACCCCGTAGTCCCTTAGGCTTAGATATTGGGAATGTGCAGAGAGCTGTACAGACAGCCTCTAGAACATTGCGTGAGGTAGATTTTTTTATGATGTTCTTCACATCAACTGTAGTTGGGGAGATATGTCATTTTACCAACCTCAAAGGGTGGGAGCTAGTCGTCACCTCTCTTCCTGACATTTCTAGGTACTGGGGAACCAAATCCCTTCAGGGTTCGTGGGCCAAAAAGTTCATGTCACGGGATCGATACAAGGCTTTGTTGGCAGCTCTTCACGTAGTAGATCCTGTGACCGAAAATAATACTGATCGCCTGAGGAAATTGCGTTATCTAATGGACCACCTCAAAACTAAATGTCAACAGCTTTTCCAGGCAGGCCAACATCTTAGTATAGATGAGCGTATGGTAAAATCGAAGGGTAGATCCGGATTCAAACAGTACATTAGGGGCAAACCAACACCTTGGGGTTTCAAATTGTGGGTTATTGCAACATCAGACTCTGGCTATACTTTAGATTTTAATGTTTACACAAGTAGTCGGGATGGACGTGTTACAGATTTAGCTTCAAAGGTTGTTGAAGAGTTGGTACAACCATTTAAACATGGGGCACACTGTTTGGTTTGATAATTTTTACACATCGCCAGTTCTTATGATGAGGCCAAAGGAGTGGGGGTTAAATGCATGTGGCACGTGTAGGATTAACAGAAGGCAATTTCCCAATGAATTTAAAGATGTGAAGAGGTGGGAGTGAAGTAGCCTGGGCACGCCCATACTGCCTGTGACGCTGCATTTTCATTTCGCGAGCAAGTCAGTCTGGCCAAGCTGCCTATCTTAACCATTTCTGCTCAGTCCTCAGATAGGGGGCCAATGAAAATCGAGCATTTCAAAAGGCAATGACGCGGTAGTTCAGCGACCGGAAATCTATCTCAGTCACTGTGTACATGGCGAACGTGGAGCAAACGCAAGATTTCAATGCATCTGTAGCTGCTGTTTAGGATGAATTCAAAGGGAAGTTCTATATGAAAATAGAGCAAAGGGCAGCCCTTGAAGCATTTGTTGCGGGAAAGGGCGTTTTTGCAATGCTACCGACCGGCTTCAGTAAAAGTTTAATTTATCAGTTAGCCCCGCTGGTAGCCAAGTCCATTGGGCTTTGCGAGGACGCTGTTGTTGTGGACATTTCGCCTTTGATCGCACCGATTCGTTTTTCGAATATCAATATTAAATGGCCAACACCAGCCACTCTCATTTTCACCTCACAAGTCCGACAAAAATCATTTAACGCCATTTCTATATGACTACAGGCTACTACTACTTTTTGTTTGGATCAAGCAGTTTCTTCTGCTGGGGTATACGTCAGAGGGCAGAGGGGTGTGATTGATTGAAGCTTCATCCAATAGCAAACAGAGGCATTTGAAAGAGGCGGGTTAAGCCCGCCTTCTGAGAAATGGGTTTACAACACAGCTTGGCCAGACCAATGCTCGCAGAGAATTGACAAGTCGCGATAGCCAGGCTAGGAGTGAAGGGCAGCACGTGGGGATATGAGGTGGTGTCGTATAGAGGGAAATGTTTTAGTGGTGCAGTGGAAGGACACACGAAATATGTTAATTCTTTTTTTCTGTTTGTTGACTTTTGTTAGGTATTTATACACAAAAATAAATGTCTTTTTTGTCTGTTTAAAACTTAATTCATGTGTCAGTATCCGTTATTTTGGTTTTGAAGTAAAATGAAATATGCAGATAAGCAATCACTGTTGGTATTTAACTTACATTTGTTATTATAAAATGATAATGATACAAATATAAGGCTGCATATAGTCACTCACCTTGTTTATTTAGATAATTAAATTCACTTATTTTGATAAATGACATTAGCATGTATGTATTAAGGAGTAAAAATGTCAGATTGTGTAATGATGCATTCAGTGTCCTCAACATTCTACTTGTTACGGCAAATCGTACAGTTAATAGTAAACTTACAATAACTTTTGAACAAAAGATTACAGATTCATTCTGTTTTTTTCTTAGTGTTGATCACAAAATTCTGAATCTTTCATATACTCTAAGTTTTTCTGTATCTACAACAGAAAGTTTTGAAAATCTGGGTGAAACATGACCAAACCATATTTTTGTACGCATTTTGGGTAATTTTTGACAACATTATTTAAAATGAATGTATGTTGCACTTCAATATGTTTATTGTGTGTTATATCATTTAAAAGGTCTATTTGTCCTGATTACATTGGTGGGTAGCTTTTATCTCTGTCATGTAGTATAACCAAATTACAAGCCTTTTTGTGACAGAAGCATATCATGTCTAAAAAAATGGAATATTCGGCTCAGTCTGCTAAGGGTTAACCTCAGGACCCCAACACTGCAAATACCAAAGTGCAGATGGAAATGTGCATTGAATGTGGGAAGGGAACAAGGTGTATAGAGTGAAGATGTGGTGTGTATGAGTTTGAGACTTGTTGCCTGGAACATGTGGGGGTTCTTCGCAACATTTCTCCAGTACCTTTAATAAACTGCAGTTCTTACATCTGAGATGCCTGTTGCGAGTATTATTTTTACCACATCACCATTTCAGAAGGTATTTGTATGAACTCGTTTTGGATGTCACGACTTGTGAGAGACGCTGATTTCTGCTGCATCATACAAAATGAGGCATCTCACTTGGCAAAGAAGCTGCACATTCCAAAAAGAATTCCACGGTTGCCTGAGCCTTGAGTCTCATGTCCTCTAAAAGCAAGGCCTTGCTTTGCCAGGAACAGGACGATTTCAGTGATGGATGTGGCATATTCCTGTGAGCTGTGCTCATTTGCGCAATGACAGAGCCGCTTTGTTTGGACTGTTGATAACTCTGCCACTTTTCCACACAGAACAGAATATGGCATCTACTTGCTTGCTATACTCAAGCCATGAATAAGTCTTGAAATATTCAGAGCTAAAAGCTCTGCTCTGTTTACCGAAATCCGTTTTGGGATATTGTAGTGCCCAAATCTGATGGGCGACTTGTGTCTGGAGGGAGGCCGGTGACTGGAGAACAGTGGCCAGTATCTGGAGAGGGGCAGCCAGTGTCTTGATGGAGGAGGAAGCCAGTAACTGGAGGAAGACAGCAGGTGTTTACAGGTAGGTCGTTGACAGGAGGGCCACAGTTAGAGTCATGAGGTAGGCCAGTGACTGGAGGGCCGGAGTCTGAAGAGAGGCCGCAGGCTGGAGGGTGGTGGCTGGAGGCGGGAAGGCGGCAGGTCATGGAGGCATCTTTGTCTACTTTAGTGCTGCTGCAGCTCACATCGTCCTCCTGCATTTGACTCTCGAACTCTATAATTTTGACATAAAAAATTCTAATGTGCATTTTACTAGGCGGTTTTCTTTTCATTCTTGGACTGGAACTAGCATAGTTTTAGTGGGGCTAAGCATTAGCTAGCTTGAGCTAGGGTTCCCACACGCTTCGTTGTTGGTATGGCTACACCTGCAGTAAAATTCTGTCATCAACAAAATAAATATAAAATTAACTAGACTTAATAAATAATACATTAAAAGGTGTGTCTTTTTACAATAATAAAAAATAAATAATAAAACACAATTTTTTGACAAGTTTGGGGAAGTTTTGCTTCCCCTAGGCTCTTAATAGCGCCACCTGTGGTTATCGTTGTCGTTATCATTATAGTTAATGTTGGTGGTGTGAACGGACCTTTACTCTTTAAAGCCGGGGTTAGCCACCTCCTGCAGCAGCACAGGCTTAGCTTCTTCTTACTGATCTTGGTGTCAAACATACGATCGGTAGGACCCGGCACACCCTGCTGCTGAAGCTCCTCTCGTGCAACAGAGTGAGGTCCCCATCAAAGATGCAGGCAGACAGGCAGGCCATGAATGTCGGATACAGGGCATGCAAGTCAGTGGTGCAGCCACTGGCCATCCTCCTCATAAAGTGCCATATGTCCAGCTGCACCTACAGTTCTGGCCAGTCAGCAAACCTCCTTTCCAGCTTGGTCTGCTTGTAGGAGTCCTCATCCAAGAGGCAGCAGCCACTGTCCATATAAAGCAGGACAGGGGGTGGAACAGCTGCCTGGTGGTACGGCTGCATCACCCCAGCAACCATCCTGTCCAATCCTGGACCTTCCTGTCACCACACTGGTGAGGATCTGCCCACCCACAGAGCTTTGTGACCATGAATGAACGAAATTCCATGAATGAGCCAAATATGTCAAACAGCTTATGAGGGACACCTACAGCAGTGAGGGACACCTACAGCAGCGAGGGACAGCTACACTGACAGAAGTGGCACCTAAGGGCTACAAATGACAGCTCATCCCTACCTCATCTACAGACTGTCTACAGACATTTTCTTATAAAGCTGTCTGGCTTTTTGTTGATGGAATTTGACGACAGTAATCTCTAAATTTAAGTTTACTGTCCCGTATTTGACTGTATTGCAAGATTGTCATCAGTAATGAAACTCTTTGACTTGGAACCATGTCAACTTTAAGTAATAATTTAAATAAACACAGCATGAGTAAGAGCGTGTAAGTGATGTGAGAGACAAAGAGTGAATGCAGGAAAGAGAGAGTGTGTGTGTGTGTGCATATATGTAATATTACTTTTTTGGTGGAATCCATTTTTAAAATGGTTCCAAATGTCAAGGTAATGCTGGCCTTAATGTGGTCCAGGACTCCAGGCAGGTCAGGATGTCCCTGCCATACACAGATAGCAGCCAGAGGCTGATGGGGACATCAGCAGGCTCAGGAGGCTCCTGGCAGACCACTGGGAAGAGGCTTGATCGGTCCACAAAGTCAGCACACTCTCCCAGGTAGTGTGCCAAACTGTTCAACCAAAGTGTTCAACCGAAGTGAGTTGCTTTCAGTCTCATTGTGCATGTGTATAGGGTAAATTGCACGTGTGTATAGTGACAATAAAAGGCATTCGATTCTATGACTAATATTTAGATCCTACATATTTGTCTTACAGTGTAATACTTAGTGAAAACATTATGAACACTTAGCTTGATGACACCATGCATGTCCTGCACAATAAAACAGTTAATATTGACCACAGTATTCAGAACAAATAAATTTCTTGAAAGTGCTTTTTTAGAGGTTTAAAGGTGTTATGTTGCATACAATGAAAATGTGTTTATTTCCTATATTTGCCATGTGGACCCCTCCTAGCCTATAAGTAAAGCTATCAACACAATGGGTTCCAGCAGCTTCACTGCTTGGCCCCCAATAAAAAAAATGTACTGACAGTAGATAATGTAGGGATGAGCTGTCATTTGCAGCCCTTAGGTGCCACTTCTGTCAGTGTAGCTGTCCCTCACTGCTGTAGCTGTACCTCACTGCTGTAGGTGTCCCTCGCTGCTGTAGGTGTCCCTCGCTGCTGTAGCTGTACCTCACTGCTGTAGGTGTCCCTCGCTGCTGTAGGTGTCCCTCACTGCTGTAGGTGTCCCTCGCTGCTGTAGGTGTCCCTCGCTGCTGTAGCTGTCCCTCACTGCTGTAGGTGTCCCTCGCTGCTGTAGGTGTCCCTCGCTGCTGTAGGTGTCCCTCACTGCTGTAGGTGTCCCTCGCTGCTGTAGGTGTCCCTCGCTGCTGTAGGTGTCCCTCGCTGCTGTAGGTGTCCCTCGCTGCTGTAGGTGTCCCTCGCTGCTGTAGCTGTACCTCACTGCTGTAGGTGTACCTCATAAGCTGTTTGACAGATTTGGCTCATTCATGGAATTTTGTTCATTCATGGTCACATATGTACCTTCAAAGTAGGTTTTTGAAAATAAAAATTCTCAAAGTTGAGAGAAGAAGATCACAAATAGGGATCTATAGGATTTTTAGAGATCAAATGGAATATCTCAGAACCAGATTTCCAATTTTTTTTTTGTGTGTAGGTTTACACAATTTGTAGTGTAGTATAAAAGTGAAATGGTTGATGTCACAGATCAAAGTTTGATAAGATTGTCAGGTTTTTGTTTATGCCATAGTAGTTGTAACTGGCTGCTGGCGTGATAGCAGTTCTTAGCGAAGAATCAATTTCTGTGTGGGAAAGCATATATCTTAGTGTGAGAAATGCTACGTGTGAGCATGTGAACTTGTTGAAATTAATGTGCTTTATGTGTAAGACTTGACAGCCCTGTTAGCAAGTTTATGGCACTGTCGCCAGCTGTGCTAAAACACCCCTATTACAGTCAGCATTTCTACAGTGTTAAGATGACCCAATTACACAGAAAATGTAGGTAAAGACCTGGATAGGGTACTGATAACAAATGAGGCACATTTAACAGTGGGTTATGATTTTCAGTAGCACAAACTGTCTTGATAATTTGATTAAGTTTATTTCTTCATTATAACACTTTTATTTCATGTTAAAACATTGTACCACAGAGCAGTATGGTCCTGTAATCTCAATATATATACTGTAAAATTCAGCTCAAAATACAAAAAAACTGCCACACGAAAGGCTCAGATTATTTATGAGTTTAGACATTAACAGGTCAAGTACATTGATGATGTGATTAATTTAAGACTTCTTGGTTAAAGAAAATTGTTAACTTAAGCCATCTTGGACCACCTGTGTATTTGATTTTCTCAACAAGCTCAGCACAGCATCAGCAAATATTTGAGGCAAAAAGCACCCATTCCCATGAAACCATCTGTAGACATCCAGCAGATCCTTTGACAGGGTTGTGCCATCATAAAGAGTTTGCGATTCTGTGGAGACCGTCAGAAGCTGATTCAGAAAGATTGCTCTCGTGAAAAGTCCACACAGGTTGCTGTGAAGTAGAGGGTCTGAAAGAAAGCTCATCCAGGAAGACTGCAGACTCTGCAGGCCTGTGTACAAAAAGGAATAAAAACTTAAGAAACTTAAACAACTAAGATACAGCAGAAGGTGAGTTAACTGTTATTTATTTATTTTGTATGTCAGGATAGCAGTGCTATATTGTATAGCAGTTTAGGATATGCAAGATTTGCTGTGCAGTCATGTGTTGTGTGATAAGGTATCATTCTATGTTTGTCTTGTGTTGATGTAGCCTGGTAAACCCGCCCCTTGTACTTCATTTCATTTTGTACAGAGGGCCTGGACTGGAATCTCTTGAGGGTCATGTAAGCGGTCCGAGCAACGTCGACCCCAATCAGCAAACAGAGCATGTGTTCGTTAACTGTGACGTTGACCTTGTGTGCTACATTTGAATTGTAGTGCGTAGGTAGGCTAATTGCATATGTGACGACCAGGTGTTAGCGATTGGGTAAAGGCAGAGGCACTTGTTTTAAACTTCAGCAGAGTCCACACCTCCAGGAAGAAATCATTTCTCACGGCCTCCACTCCACACTTGTTGTCAAATGTAAGCGATAATCTCCAACTGCTGCTGTTCTTAGCAGGCAAGAGCCTTATAAGCCTAGGCATGTTGTTGCTGACTCTTTGCAACAGTTGAGAAAGCAAACTGCATTTGCTCTGTGGAAATCATTGCAGTCTAATTTTTAATACCTCTCCACTGCTGAAAAAGTACCATAGTTATGTCTGCTGAGGTAACTGTCTGCTGGGTGGCAGCATATTTGCATTTTCTCTGTGGAAATGCAATCTAGTTGCATCTGTCAAAAACACTAGGTGCAAATACGCATTTATGGGATTCTTCCATACATCTTTTTGGGACCAATATACTACATTTGTTTAGCTGCAATGGTTGGAGAGTTATTCTGTGAAAAACTCATTCAGGTCTCCCATTGCGGAGGGGGGTCGCTTGTTACTGAACACATATATGTAACCACACAACAACATCCACGATATGTGAGGTTGCAGCTATATGATCATCAGGATGATTCTTCTATAATTAGTTTCAAGGTTTTGCAATACCTTGCAAAATACTCAACATGTTGCACCATAAAATAGGGTAACCAACTAAGTTCTTACCTGATACAAAATTCTTGCAGTCTGCGAGGTTTTCTAGTACCTGAGTCAAATTGCTGTTCACCCAAAGATCCAGCCTTTGAGCCAGCGTTGAAGATTGATGGTACTTTAAAGCCAGTTGCAGTAAACATGGCAGCAGACACTCAGCGATGGCCAAGGGCTCTGCGTATATATTGGCATTATCTCGTTCATACAGACCGCTGAATCTGCAATAGAAACACGCCCGTGTGCTCAAATGTAGAAAGGAAAGTACAATATGCATGTATTTTTGTATACTGGATGTGCATGAAGGAAAAAAATGAACATAAATGTGTATTTGTGGTGTATCTGCATTTATGTATTTGTATATATTTGTATGTATTCGCACATGTATTTTTCATATATATTTAATATATGTTTAAAATGTCTAAATTTAATGTATAAATTGCTAGATTATACATTTGTTCCATAATACAGTATTTCACATGGAACCAAGACAAACAGGAGTGTCACTGTATTTTTCACAGACACAAATACACACAAACAAGCTAGCCAACTGATTTTAGTATGTGTGCGAACACACATTGCTTTTCACTCACATTTCCTCCTTGTCTTTCTGCAGATGACTGCTGACATGTGACTCAGGTAAATGATGTAATAAAACCTCTAAAGTCCCAGGGTGATCCCAGTATCCCTCCAAGAGCAGGCCCAAGAGCAGGAGCACTGACTGGTTGACATGTGCTGAAGGAGAGCTCTTCTGCCTGTGTGCTGCTGTTGATGCTGCTGGGGTGGAGTTCCAAACCTTTGACACAAAGATGGCCGCCTTTACCCTCACCTGCTCACTCTGGTCCTGTAGCAGACACAAGCCTACGTTGATCAACCTAAAGAAGAAGGAGTGAAGTGAAAAAAAGCTGCCTAATATGTAATGATAATAATAGTAGTACATTCTATGTATAAAGTACTTTTCAAACAAGTTGCAACTGAAAGTACTATACACACACACAAATATAAATATACATACAAAAATATATACTTACAAAAAATACACACACTCACGTGTGCATGTGTACCGTATATACATAAAATTACATAAACAAATTACAGACAAAATGTGTCTGTTGATGTCTAAGTGTATATTCATCAATGACAGGTAATGTTTAAGGAAGTATTGTGTTTTCCTGCACCATCTCACAAACACACACAAAACACTTACAGCTGTGCACACATTTTGCAGTAAACCAATTATAAAAAATAACTAAAACGTATATCCTATAGTATAATAATGCTATTATATATGAGCACTAGCATAATACAATTTGCTTATATTGCTAATGGTACCAGGTACACTTGTCCTTAGGTATTCACAGAAAAAAAACAATTCCTCACTAATTTCTGACATTGGCTTACCTCAAAAAGGAATGGGGAACTGACACCTACCTTATGCTCAGTTCCAGTTTGTGCGTATCCTTCTGGTCTTTATGCACCAGAGGAACTCCAGCCAGGCAGAGGGAGTCAGCACAAGCCATTCTGAGAGTCTCAACAGCCTCTGGCACCATGACAGTCTCTAGTATGCTGCACCACCGTGGAAGCAATTTGTAATCCAGGCTAAGACAGAAAAGAAGTGAAAAAAACAGAGAAAAAAATAATAAACTATAAGATTTAAAACTGTCCTTGTTTGTTTTAACAATTAATCTGTCAATGAAACTGATTGAGTTGTGGGCCACATAAGATGAACCTATTTTCTGTATATTGTGTGCTGAGCCTGAATAGTTTTATATAATTTTTTCAGTGTTACACAGGGGTAAGTGTTGACAATACCACAGAGTACAACAGGAATATGATCAGAGGTGTCGATCCCAGCTTTGGAAAGTAAAAAACCCTGCCATGTAATGCTTCTGCATGTACACTTAACACACCACGTGATTTTACTTATTAGCTGAACTACCTGTCTGATGATTTGTGCACTCATTATGATTAGCTAGTTCAAAAAATGGTTGGATCAAATATGTAGCATGATTTTTACTCGCTAGATTCGGCATTGACACCTAAATATGATTTTGATAAAATATTTCCGTAAAATAAAATAAAGAACTTTATTCTTCACTTTATTCTTCACTCACCTTCTGGAGAGTAGCAGGCTGGCAGCACACAGAGCTTGTGAGCAGTACATTGACTCCCCATGAGAGACCTCTAAGCTACTCAGCAGGAGCTCTGCACATTCCTGGATGGCTGCTTCCTCAAGTACCAAACCATCGAAACCTCCAGCCATGACTGACACCAAGGCCTTCAGATACACTCCCTTGACCTCAGCATCCTCATTCTGCAACACTTCTTTCAGGTTGACCTAGTAAAATACATAAAGTACACAATATAAATCACAGTCATGGAAAACACCATATAGTCGTCATGGCCATATACTCATTCTGTCTGCTTTTAACACAGGTGATTTGACTAATTACATCTTCACAAGGGTTCACAAACATTTCAGCAGCACTGTCCATATGAAGAGGGGCACAATCACGTTCCACCTTTATGACAGCTCTGCCGCCATGCACAATCTTTTCCATTTCAGCAAAGCCATGGTGAAAATGGTTTGTATTATATGACCTCTTTAATTGGACAGAAATTTATGAAGGCAGGCTGCAAAGACCAAACTTCATATTGAACTAACAGTTTGTAAGAGTTATGTGTGGCCGCTTTGGCTTAATAATTAAGTGGGTCTTGGGATTGGAGGGTTACAGTTTTAAATGTGTGAATTGGGGTCAATGCTCCATATTCATGCACCATCCTGAAATACATTAGCAGGTTAGGGACATACAGGATATGGCTCCACCTTTTACATTTTCTCTGTGACATGACAAACTGAAGTTGTGGATGACATCTTAAACTGCGTAGCGCGAGAGAGTTGCTAGATGGAAGAAATTCCTATGCATTGGACCTTCAAATGGCAACTGAAGACTTACCTGTTCAACCTCGCCTAAACTTAACTGCCCTGTTCAAGATACCTCAGAACTCAGATAACCTTCCCCCTACCAAGACCGACAGAGGGACTCCCCTTCTTGAACACTCAGAGACTTTCCTTCTACCAGCCCGGCAGTTAAGCTTCCCTGGGAACCACATTAGCATTAAGGAAATTAGCACAGCTCTCCACAGCACCCTGGCGGATTTCTCTGGTGTTATTGGACTATAACAACCCTCGCCATATGTATCTTTGTGCTGTGTTCCTTTGCCAAACTGTTGAAGCATATTAAGCTACATCCTTTGTATGACATGTGCTTTACATGAAAATATTATTATTATTATCATCTAATCCTACGTTGCTCCAGGGGGACTGTCCTTGTACCCAACTTACTGCATGTCGTTTTGAATAAGAGCGTTAGCTAAATGCAATGTAATGATAAGTAATGATTAGTCACCACACCTGCAGTGTTTTAGAGGATGCTGTATACTGGTCACACTTGAATATTTTTAAACAACCCTTTCCTCCATTTGGAAAAAAAACTTCATTGGACAGAAATCCACAATATTGTGGCCAATAACGATAATGGAGATTAGCCACTGTACCTGTAGTGTTTTTCCCAGAGGATGCTGAAAACTGGTCATGCTTGAACCTCGTCCCTCTGTTGCCCATTTGAGCAAAGATAGCTTAAGGCTAGCTCTCCAACTGGAAAACTTCTGCCAAACTGTACTTATCAAACACGGATCTTCACACAGGAAAGCAACAACCGCTTGGAAAAAGGAGTCTGAGCCGATCTGTAATTAAAACATTGTTGGTACCCGTACACAAACCGTAATTGAGACTGATGAAACTGGCAGGCTAATTATGTGAATGAAGTGGACTACAAACATGAAAACATTGTTTCTGACTATTACTATCAACATATAAATTATTTATATATAAATATTATATATTTATTTATTTTTGTGTGTATTTTGGCTTATAATGTGGTGCTTTTTTTAGTACTGTGCATCATCAAAAACCATGGTAAACCTGTAGACAGTGAGGTAGGATATGCAGCTCTGAGTTAAGCAGTGCACACAGCTGATGCAGGAAGCCCTTGGAGCAACTGGTCCTCACGAGGCGTACCAACTCCAGATACATGCCTCGGATCATGTCACACTGCTGTCCCCTTGTCACCAGCCACAACCTGGACTCCAAGACTTCCACGAAACGATGGAGAGAGTTTAAGGCAGCTCTGAAATAGGCATAAAAAGCAATGCATGTAAAATGCAGAATTTCTTGTTAGCGTTGTGTGATAACTAACAACCAAGACTTATTTTAATGTAGAATTAATTGCTCTCCCAGAATTTCTATCCACACACACTGCTGCTACTGAGAAAAAAAAACATTAAGACAGCATGAAACATCAGATTACAAAAGCCCCCATAGCCAGGGTAAAAAAAAAAAAAGTAAAACTTTGAAACTGCAACAACATGAAACCCTATATGTACAAAAACATAAATACAGTATTAAAAAAGTGTGGAAGACATAAAAGGACATCAGAATGATGAGAAGCAGTAAGGCATACACAACACACAGGAACTGTGCTTTACTTTCTCTGTGTAGGACAGGTCAACACCATGCAGGAGTCATACCATTTACCACTATGCTGAACATTTAGTTATTACCAGTTAGCCAACAGTTCATTATTTGTTTATATGTATGTGTTTGCATCAGTTTTTCTCGTTCTTTCTTCCTCAAACATGGCTATGGATCGATTCACACCAAACCTTTTGTTTACATATTGTTACGCTGTAAAAATGTTCCTTAATAACATCAAATTATCCATATGATACAGATGGGCCTTTACAGACAGAGAGAACACAAAAGGCTGCTGTAAACATAGTGCATAAACATTTGCAATAGACCTATTCACAACTGAATCAGCTCGTGGCTACATCCTGTTAAAAAGATATTATAGATCATTGCAGATGACATTGACATCTTGATGTCACCTGCTAAAATCTTCAACCTTGAACTTTTAACACTTCAACAAAAATCTAACATTTTCCACAAACGTGAGGGGACACATATTTCCATACTTACTTGTCAGAAAGCAGGACGTGTGTTATTATGGCTCTGATCTGCAGGAGTTGACCGTGTAAATGGTTGTGGGAAAACGGCTCCTCTCTGGAACTCGGTAACTCTTCAACTAGCTTGAGGAGGAAGTCCAGGTATTTTGAGCAAGGCATCAAGGCCACCAGTGCTTTAGATGCCATTACTCTGACGGCATAGACAGGACTGGAGGATAGCTGGAGCAATGGTGTCACTGCTTCAGACAGTTCTCTGCAAAAAATAAAACGCCACCAGCAGAAAAAAATGTTAGACGAAAGCGAGCAGCAAAGAGGAAAGTCTCTGAGGTGACAGCAGGCTGTGAACATTCTCAGAGTTTAAATCATGACATGCTAATGTGTGGTGATGGTGAGACTTTCGTGTTGCTCTTTTACCCCATTTTCTATAGCCTGTCTATAATTCAAAAAAACAGTTGATAATATTTTGTAGACAGCCATTCCTAATGTACCTTGTTTCAGTCTGAAGGCCGGGCTGAAGCTTGGCCAGGAGAATGAGCACGGGATAGAGGGAGGGGTGAACACAAAGGCGCCTGCGTTTAGAAGAAAAGTGGACATCTGCGGCAGCGTTTTTGAGTTCGTTAAGGAGGAAGGGCAGCAGGGAAGGGTAGTGGGTGAAGAAGGCCAGCGGGCACATGCCGCACTGGGTGGAGTTATGATCGCCCCCTGGGCTGTGTCCGAGCATACGTGTACACAACGAGCCTGACAAAATAACACAAAAAATCTTCAGCATTTCTGGAACACAGATTCAAGAATATTTTTCTTGGCACTCAAAACCACTCCAAGAGATGCTGAGTGGAATATAATTACATTGCTAATCTAATGGCAGTTCGAAAGAATCAGTCACAGATCCTACTAGAAGCATATTTTCTGGAGGAATAAATATGTACCTAGTTCAAATTTACAATTACTCAGCCATTAAAATAAATATGTAAATGTAAATGTTCTAAAAAGCTGTAGCATGTAAATGCCTTACTATAAAGCTCCAGTATGTGAAAGCATTACTTACTATACTGTACATTTGCAGTATGTTAATGAGTGACTTACTATAAAGTTGCAACGCTGCATTTCTCACGGCCCAGCAGGGAGAACTTAGAAGGGTCAAGGCAAGGATCGCCATTTCAGGACAATATTTTAGAATGGCCACACCCAGACCAGATCCACGGACTAAAGTATTTAGG
This sequence comes from Coilia nasus, assembly GCA_027475355.1. Taxonomy (NCBI): domain Eukaryota; kingdom Metazoa; phylum Chordata; class Actinopteri; order Clupeiformes; family Engraulidae; genus Coilia; species Coilia nasus. Next base: position 34,270,143 of record CM050217.1, read on the forward strand.
CTATGAACCGCACACACCTGCAGGAAAAAAAAGCACATGGCGAGAGACAGGCAAATCGCACATATGGAAAAATTAGGTGAAACATTAAGGCAGTTTGCAAATGAAGCAAATAATATTGAATTGTTTGTAACAAGAAGATAACACTTTTATCAAAGCTCATCTGGATCTAGATGTCAAATTCTAGAAGAGTTTGTAGGCAATTATTTCTAGAATCTAGTCAGGGGCACTGCTAGAAATATTGGACCCTATGAAAGAATCCAGTTTTGGGCCCTCCTTCCAATGATGTGCCCTTAGAATCAATCGATCAATACCGATTCTGATACCTGGGTTTTGCGTATCAGTTGATGCCCAATACCGATTCGATATCACTATTGAAATAATAAACACCTTCATAACTAAGACATAAAAGACCTACTAAAAACAATGCAGAGACATAAATTTAATAAAGTGTTTATGTAATAAACCTTAAAAATAAACAAATATGCTCCAGCAATGTCCTTTTGTTGTATTTGCCGTTTGTAGGACTAGGTGTCATTAAGCATCTATCACTTTACATTTGTCAGCATGGACCTACGTGACAGCAGTAAAACTTACGGTGTAACTCTGTTTCTATCAAGTGCTAGTGGAATTCAGTACTGGAAATGAATGAATTTTATTTAATGTTAGATGCCATTATTGAAAATAAATATTTTGAAATCTTTCTTGGATTACAACAGATGTGCAACATGTAGTTGTTTGTAATGATTTTAGAGAGCAATGTTGGACTCCTACAAAACTGACATGCAGACACAAACTAAGCTAGTTGGATAGTGGGCTACGCTAATGGGATAATGCAGTTGTAATAGCTGGCTGTTGATTTGAACGTGCAGCAGCCTAAACAATCTTAATTTCATAGCCTGTATCTCTCATTTTACTTATATCACTAATAAAGTCTGTGTTTTCATACATCTACACCTTGCATCTACACACAGCATAGATAAAGGTGGTCAATTCTTTGCAATCTACTTGCAGCATTCACATGTATGGTAGCCTAGCGCATGGGGTTGTTGCTGTATGTGTTGTGATGATGGTCATAAGTTGGAGGGAGCAGATTGGCACATAGATCGCAGTTTTTCTGAAACTCGATCCAGCCATTTTGTCCATATTGGGAACACTATCCCATCCAAATATCAGATCGGTGCATCCCTAGTAATATTAAACCATAACAATTACACCATACTGTCACAATCATACTTGGTAGGGTCACAACCAAAGATCACACTCATCCCTAATGGGGTGGAGTAGTAATTATTTAAACAGCTGTGCTTTAGGAGTTGGTTTTGGGATCGGAGGGTCACAAGTTCAAATCCCGTTCCAGTAGGACGAATGGGGGTGGGGGAGTAAACAACTAGTGCTCTCCATGGCTGAAGTGCCCTTGAGCAAGGCATGTAACCCCACACATTGCTCCAGCGACTGTAACTGAAATCCTGTACCTAAATAACTGAAAGTTTCTCTGGATAAGAGCATCAGCTAAGTGTAATGTAATGTAAACAATGAAAACCTGTGGTAGATCAACTGTCTGATCCCAGCTGTCTGGTAGTGGGCTGTTTGCCACCTCCAGAAGGGTGCTGACACTGAGGGAGAGCAGAGACGTCCTCCGACTGGACTCTGCTGCTGAAAGAACACAGAGGAAGAGCATCGGGAGGCCTGCAGCTCTACGAGTTACTGAGGTGGCCCGGGGAGACTGGAGAAGTTTTAGCCCCTGGGAAGAGTAATTTAATAAAAAAACAAAAAAAAAAACATTATTTTATTAAACATGAAACTATTAACATAAATTATTTCCATTGTTTTCTATTCCCAAGCACTTCAGATCTTCCAATTCAATGACAACAATATGAAAACAATGTGACACGTATTGTGAAAAATGTAAATTTGATGTCGTTAAGGTCAGAAGATAAAACTGTAACGTACTTACCTCTTTGAGCAGCTGTACAGGGATGTCTTGGACCTCTGGGTCTGCACTGACCAGCAGAGCACTGCAAAACTTCGTAAATCCACGACAGCAACCTTCTACTGCCCCCTAGAAATAAAAAAGATATACAATATATGCATTAATTGGATAAAATTCAGTAGTATGAAGAGTTGAGACATTTACAGGAAATACTGCACCCAACTCTGGAGGCAGGTGCCAACATGATTGACTATAGCATCGTTCTGCCCCTCTGTCTACACTTAAAGCTTTCATGGTGTAAGACACAATATGGCCTTGCACCTCCAGTGCATTGTTATTGTTATTATTATTATTATTATATTATTGTTAACAATAACAATTAGCAGTAAACATAAATGTGCCAACAACTACAAGATTATGGAATAATTCAGCAGCCACTAATAAAAAAACTACATTGGGTATCATGGACAGAGGAATAACAACAATATCAGATATATGTAAACAAATTCTTAAATTTAATAGATAATGCCTTTTTATTAAATATATACAATTGAGAAGTTGAATAGCAGAAAACATTGTGCTAAAGGATAACATAGAGTCATCACCTATAAAGACACTAATCTTACAGACAGGAAAAAAAAGAAATCGATAGAAAAGGTGTATAGCTGCTTGACTGAAGCACAAGTGAACAGCTATTCACTACAAAAGATATGCAACGACTGGTATAAAGATCTTAGCATTACTGATTCAACTGTAAAATGAAGAGTGATTAAATATAACTAATAATACCACCACTAATGAAAGGCTGCACCTCATACAATATAAGCTTATGACAAGAATATATTACACTAGATCCCTCCTTCTCTGCTCTTTGTGAAATGTGGTATATAGGAAGGCACGATAATACATGCTTTCTGGAAATGTGCAAGAGTCGATAAAGTTTGTTTGGAAATTCAAAACTGGATTACTGGAAAACAGACCAATTAAGGTACCCGATAGGCTGGAAAGTTTGATTTTGCCATTTGATTTATAAAAAGTTAATTTTGAATCACTGGAAGGATACATTAGCTGCAGGAATGGAAGGGACTAATGAAACTCTGTTTAAATATATAAAAAACAATATATGAAGACCATAATAAAAAGCAACAGTTTATTACGGTACGGAAAGACCTATATGAAGTATTGTAATTACATCAGCAGAGTAGTGAGCACGAGAAGCAAGCAAATTATTGAATTTATGGTATGCGTGTGTGTGTTTTTTTTTTTTTTTTTTTTGAATGCACAGGTGTGTTTGGGAAAGGAATTGTGTGTAGGGATGAGTGTAAGTGTGGATGTACAGTATATGCAAATGTAATGTGCATAAGGCTAAGGTCTGTAGACTTGTGTTATGTGGATTGTGTTGTAAAGTAGTATAAGTGTTTAGATAGGGTGCCATTACTTGTATATAAGGTTTGTTTGTAAGTTGTAAGTTTGGACAATGTGTACTGGTCTAAGCATGTTATCTATGATTTAAATAAATAAACAGAATTATAAAAAAGACCAATCACAGCATGTTTATCACAGCACAGCAGCAGTGCCCCGTTGCAGCTCTGTCTTTATCATGTTAAAAACGCCCAGCAACTCTCTACAAGGATACCCAGATGTGATTGGGATGTCCAGATTTGGGAGAAAAGCTACAGAGCTTATTAGTAGCTAGACTGCACCCAGGACAGATATTTCAAATATGTCTACATGTCTAGGCTAACATATAGCACCTTTAATACTTAAAACATTAACTCTGTAACTGTGAAATCCACCACATCAAGACTACTCTACTCACCCAATGTCGACATTTCAAGATGATATCCTTGAACACTTTGGATACCTTCCTCAGATCGCCTGCGGTCAGCGGATGATGAACAGACTGTGCTGGATTACTCAATCTCTCAACTAGGGAGCCCAGAAATGTTCCCATTTCCTATATAAAACAAAGGCTTGTTATAACGTTTTGAAAACAAAATGTAATAAAAATATTGAAAATGAGAAGCTGTATGCATACCCAGTTTGATAGAGACTCACCTTAAGTGAGACCCAGCAGCAGGTGAGGACGAGGCTGTGCTCCTCTGAGAGCAGGATAAACTCCTCCCCATCAGAGCCTGCCTGCTGGCCAATCATAGAAGTGATCGCCTTCCCCATTTCACAATAGGACGGGGGAACCTCTGCACAATAAACGATGTATGTCAACGTGCAGGCACAAGCATGAATATGACAAGTTAAACACATTTTCGATCCCTTAAAAAAAGAACTGAACTGATATACAGACCTACACTTTCTTAGCGGTTTCCATAGATAGTTGTAGACAAGGTGCTAATGTGTTTAACTGACTACATACTAATACATTTATAAAAATGAAGAGACCACTGTAAAATTATCAGCTTCTGTGATTTAACTATTTCTAGGTATATGTGTGAGTAAAGTGAACATTTTTATTTTACTCTGTAAACTACTGATAACAATTCTCCCAAATTCCAAATTCAACTGACACTGGAAAGGAATGGTTGTCATACATGTTGAGATGCAGATTTTTAGGAAAATTTGCAGTGGTCTCTTAATTTTTTACAGAGCTGTATATTCTTCACAGTTCATATCATAAAGGACATATTGGAAGGTTTGCCCTCAGACTCCAATTGGAATGATTCAGATTGGAAAGTTTACACTCTCAACAGTTCAGTACTCAATACTTGTTACACTTTTTGAAACTTAAAATACCTTTACTTTCGGTGTCCTGTTCACCATACAGAACACCAAGTATGAGAGCAGTGATGTTCTCGATCAGTCCAAGGGTCTTTCTGAAAGTGCCTGCATCCATTTCTTTCTGCAAGACTCCAGGCACCTCCAACAGACATCTCTGTAAAGCAGTCACAGCACCTAAAGAAACATTTTGGGAAATCAACTTTTCAGTCGACACTCTTGTTGAGAATCAAACCATAACTATCTGCTAATACCAATAAACAAGAACCAGATGAATTATACTTATTTGCTTTAAATTGAAATGTATTTTATAATAAATCATTTAGACCTGCTGAATGGTCTTCTAACAGGTCTGCTAAGATCTGTTAAGTACTCTTGGTGTATTCAACAGACCAAAATCATCCTTTTAAAATGCATGAACTTCAAAAAAGGATTTTTTTTCCCATTCAAGATGAATAGCTACATGCAACATGCCTTCAATTCTGTCAAATGTTGTTAACAATTAAACACAAGGCAGAATGGTTTTATTCTGAATGGTCAACAGTAGGCAGAATGAATGTAAGACATGTGAGAGTTGTTTTTATTGTTAATCTTCATCTTAGAAATGCAAGCTGTCAACAGAAAAAGCGGTGCAAAAGACCTATAGATGATATTTCAACGAGCTATAACATTAATGCAACAATTACTCATTAACTGCATCAATCTGACAGTGAACTTGTATGGATCTCACCATGCATGGGAGCTTTCTGGGAGGCCCCCAACATGTCTGTCTTAGCCGTCAAGTACTGCTGCTCCATCACCTGGAGGAGGTACTGACAGAGTGAGGTGATGTTTGCGTCTCTGCTAACTCTGCTGTTTAGCCATGGCTGGGACAGATCCACTGACCTGTAGAAAGAGCCAAGGGCAAAAACAAGGGGACAAGACACTGACCTAGCAGCCAACAGCAGGAACATGTAATGGTTTGAACATTTTGTATTGTTGAGTAAAAAGTACATAGTATGTGAAATGTGTAATTTATACCCCTTGCAAGACTGAAAACACAGCTGACACTATAAAAGCAGTGAAGAAGTGCATTGTGTGTTTTCTCTTACTTCTGTAGAAGAACCTTCATCATCAGGGCACCAATCTGAGCCTCTTGAGCCCGTGGACTGTAGAGAAACATCTCACCTCGGCCAAACACAAGGGCAATGAGCTCATCCGGAAAAGGTTTTGGAAAATACTGAATGAGCAACTCAGCAGAAAGTTCACGTATCTGTTAAATTGATACAATACATGAAATTACAATGTTGAAATCAGCACTAAAAATCAGTGTATCATAGCATTTTAAAGGCCTAGCGAAATGAAAAAATTCCCTCCCAAATAAACTTCATATATCGATTCTAGGGACATTTTTGTGTTGACTGACGAAATGATGCCACATTTGGCACAGTAAACAGCGAGAAAACTGGCAAAGAACAGCGGTTAATTTTCCATGCTTTGGATCCAACCGGAAGAAGCAGACGATAAGGCCGTGACGTCACGAGTTCAACACAGATTGTGTTTACATTATGGCTGACCGTACAGTTGACGACGAAGAGAGCGCAGAATTTAGCGATTATTCATCCTCATCCGGCATTTCTGATCCGTTTATTGACGAAGAAGATACAGAAAGGGAAGAGGAACAAACTGAGCAGAGTGAAGAGACTTTACATGGGATAGAACCTTACAGATTCGAGCCTGACGTTAACTTGTCTAGCCTAGGCATCACCATGATGCTGAGCGTGGCCGCAATCACGGCAATGGGCGATAAATGGGGGGATTAGGTTTTGTTTGGGTACTTTTAGTGACTCCTATCAGCTGATCAGCACTCTCACACGCACAGCCACTCACTCAGGTTACAAACTGATACAACCAGAATGCCACAAATAGCCTACATCTAGCTTGCTTCCACGCCCTAGCAAAATACTTCAACTACTCTGAAGACCGAAACAGAACTCAATCGGTAATCGCCATTATAAACTTGCCTTTATCCTTCGGGAACAGACACATTGACACCCCTTCGGCGTTTGTGTTGCTGCATCCACCAGCAATACACCGCTTCCCTCCTCCTCTCCTCTTCTCTTTCACTTCCATGACTAACCTTATGGGCCCGATGTACGCAAAATGCGTCCAAATTTACACCCATTCTTCTCTGTTGAATTACTCCGGAACGGTACATCCTACATCGTTGGCACTTATACCAAACAAAACAACAGATCCAGGGCTTTACAACGTGACCTCCCGACGAAGTATCGGCGAGATATTAATATTTAAAAACTCGCCAAAATCTCTCATATTAGCGCTTTGCACATGCATTAGGCTACTCTCGATTAAATTACTCGCGAACCCGTGATCGGAGAGATAAGACACGCACATCACTACAAACTACAGACCCTCGGCTTTCCAACGACACCAAGTAGCCTACATATTATCACGTTAATTTATCACATTAAAACAAGGGATCAAATATTTGCCAAGTAATGACCATTTTAGTTATCCAGTTATCAGTCAATGCATAATAGCAGAACTTACCCATTCTACTGCTAGCATGCATTTCTGTCAAGACACCTTTCATACAGTTATGAAATGACTGAAAATTTCTGCATAACATCCATAATCCTGTATAATCCTGATATAACATCCTTCATTACATGGAACATAGGCCCTTATTTCCGTCAGGCACAGACTACATATTTATCAACATTGATAAGCCACTGAATATCCCACCATGGTTCTTATATTGCCAGATTCCAAACAGTCTCCTCTATTCACATATGAATATATATGCTAACCAGAAAGCCGTTAATAATTCAAAAACTTTACAGAAACTTCGATAGTCGAGACGGAAAACAGCGCAAGTGAATACAAACAGCTCGAGAGCGGTCCAACTCGTGACGTCACACATAGCTCCGGCCACAATGGCCACGCAGAGAAAGAATTCCCCGAGATTTGTCGGCGGGAAGTTCAAAATTCCGCTGTCCTTTTGTTATGCGATAAGCTGTGACGGCGAATGTTACAGAAAACAGTCAAGAAGTACCTAAACTGTGATTTTGCATGCCATGAGGTGTTGCGTTTCACTAGGCCTTTAAATAGCCTTCCAGTGACATTAACTGAGGACATATTTCTATTATTCATTAATGACCCAATCTGACAAAAAGCTCAATTTTCAATATTTTTAAGGGTTTTTACCCCCACAATTGACCTGTATCTTAAAATCTGAATATATCATAGATGGTCAGATACCATAATTCAAATGCCTCTATCTTGACAAGTGTATGTAAGTGTATCATTAATCGTCGTTCGTCATCATCGTTGAACTGGCACCAGAATATCTACTCTGAATCTGAGTCACTGTGACTCATTTTGCCAGATCTGGTCAAAATACAACAGTCCTTAAGACAGGGCAACAAAAAACAACCAAGACCAAGATATATTAACCAATAAGCAAATTATAACTTAAAATCGCAATTCACAGTTTAAGTTTCTCTACATTTTCTGAGACAGTCCCACAAAAACGTAACCCATTTTATTCATGATTGGTAAGCAAATTTCATAATATTATTAAAATTGCAAATTTAAGCAGTTATGAGTTAAGGTTTCAGAGTATTTAATGTGAGATATGAGTTACAGTTTAACATATATTACATTAGTTGAGGTTTATATAATGTTTTCTGAGAACGTGTCAGACAAGAACTTAACTCATCTGTCATGTCCTCCATACAGCTGAGGAGAGCCAGTTGCTTGGACTTGGAGAAGAAGTCCCATATTCCTCTGGATCTGGCCCACGTAATTAAGGCTGATATGTTAGCTGGCAAATAATAACAAGGCTTTCACTATACAAAAGCAGATGGCAAAATGTAAAGTGGCAATTCAGACATGTATAGGTTACAGACAGCACTTCTAATGCAATAAACATCCTGCCAAGGGAAGCAAATTGCTATCCATTAAGTGTGGGGAAAATGCAGTTGGACACAGTCCAACAGACAGACACAATCATGATTGCAACTCAGAGACAAACAGTAGCTCTGACAGAGCCATCCAGAATTCCAGCTGAGCAACACATTGCTTTTATAGTAAGGCGACTGCCTTTTGATTTCAAATAGCATCATTCTTTCATAATCACTAACTTGACTTTTAACCTCCAATACATTTTACAAGAATGCATAAATCCCAGTTACTCCTAGTGAAACAGTTTTTTTGTTTACTGCAGGTTTTTGCACATTTACCTGTAGTAAATGACTAGAACTTTACCAACCATAAGTTACTACAGGTATTATGTTTATTCTCATAGTATTACAAAGTTAAAAACACCCTTCAAAATATGCTTTTTGGTCATATTCACAATTACATGGTAATTGGTTAGGTTAATTGGTAATAGTGGTGGCCTCTCTCAGAATTGTCTGCCTACTTTCCAAGAAAGTTATATAGTCTATTTGTTCCTATACATTACCATGTATTTATCAGGTAAATATGTGGAAATTAAGGATAGTAAAAGAAAGTGTTCCCGGGAAACCAAGTAATATGTTCACTTGACAAACCTGGTGGCTGCCCTTTTTTCTTGTCTGGACTCCAAGTGTCAGTGCAAGTCTCCAACAAAGCAGACAGCAGTAACAGAACGGTCTTCTTCCTCTGGTAATTACTCCCAGGATTCAGGTACACAAACGCAAGCTCTGCTAGCCAGTCCACAAATTCTGAAAGGTAACAATAATTTGTAACTAGATGTACTGCATAGCGGTACATGGTATGACCGCCGCAGTGTATGTGAGGTGAGATGTGGTGAAATGTGAGAACTGTTGGTATGATGAGTGTGTGGGAGAGCAGTGTTGTGAGGTGAGAATTTGTGTGGAAATGATTTCCTGAAAGTGGGCATGAATGTGGGTTTTGAATGAATGACATTGTGTGTGTTTGTGTAGTGTGTAGGAGTGATTTGTGAAAGGAATAGGAAAAATGAGATTTTGTACAATTACAGCATCCCCTATGGACCAAATTGTATGGCAGGTACTGTGGTGTTAGAGGTCTTTGTGCTGATCATACATGACGTATTTTGTGCAGTTCCCACCTTCTCTGTCCAAGATATTAGCAACTCAAAATCCCAATTTTTGCATTTACCCTTATCACTAGGTGGCGCTATGCTTCAAGTGAGTGTTTATGGGCTGGGTCGATACATCTCTGTAACACCGACATACTAACACAAAATCGTTGTCTTAGGCAAAATTGTTGACAAATTATTTAACAAAAAATGTTTTTTGACACCTAGCTTCACCAATAAACATCGCCCCCTATGACGAAATGTCACAAAATTTAGTACACATGAAAAGAAAGCTGTTTAGAGATGGCATGTCAACTTTGACCAAATTTGAGCAATTAAAAGCCAAGATATGGACTTTTGAACAATTTTAAGCTACGTGTTAAATTTTCATTGACGTGTAACTTCGAAACGGTTTATCTCAAGATAAATCCTTTAATAACTTTTTGTCAGCATTGTCTGTAGATGACATATACCAAATTTGGTGAGATTCACATGAATGGCCTATAATGAGTTCGTTCAAATTCGTTTTCACAATGTTAAAATTTCATGGAAATTGTTTTCGTTGGAAGTGGCCGTCGACCAGTGCTTTCAATTGCGTGAGGGTCAATAGATTTCACGATAAAAAAAAAGTTGTAAACATTAGCATTCTCTAGATAATGGGCAAAATTACATTTTCTACAATTACAGCTCCCCCTATGGACCAAATTTTATGGCATGTGCTGCAGTGGCGGCTGGTAGTCTTTCAAACAGGGGAGGCTGGTCAGTTAGGCAGATAAAAAAAATGTCAATTATGGCCCACACCCTTGCCTCTGAGTCACCCCACATTGGGCTGGGTCTCCAGTCCAGAAATTGCCCCGCACACTGTACATTGTCATCAGAGTGTCACCTGGGTTCCTGGCCCAGTACTGCCCCACCTACTGTGAAATTACACATTGGTTCTTTTGGCCCAGTACTAAGTATTGGCCAACACACTGAAATTACTTATTGGTTCTATTGGCCCAGGACTGGCCCAGTAAGCCCACAAATTGTGAACTGCCTCTTATTTCTTATTATTTCTTTTGGCCCAGTACTGGCCAATATACTGTGACATCTTATTACAACATTATTTCGTTTATTTCTGCTAATATTTTGTATGTGGGATATATTTTAAACTGTTAATAATAAGGCCTATGTTGCTTTATGCAGAAGAACCACCACCACAGCAATGTTATGTATAAGAAAATACTGCCCTTCTTTCTTTTTTTCTAAAAAACTGTCTGTTACCCAGCCATACCAGCTGGGCGTCTTCTCTAGGGACTCTCGATGGCAAGTAGATCTAAGTTAGCTTTACCCCGTTGTGCTACAGCTGCACCTGCAGTTAGCCAGTTGACCTTGTCATACTAGGAGAGCTGAAAACAACGATGATTTCCCCCTACCTTTTTAACTAAATCAATGTTAGGCGTTGGTCTGCCCTGCTGTTTAATTCAGATTTTGTCTTTGTAAGGAAGACTATCAAATTTGTTCGCTTAAATCAAATCAAAAATGCTAGCCGCCATAATGCACAGCTTTCTTGCTAGCTGGCTAGTTTCCCCCCTCTACAGGCTATAAAACGAACTTTTCAAACTGAAATGAAAACCAGTATCAAACTTAATAACACTATATTTACACTTTATTTACAAACTTATGTACAAAGACACTAGTGAATGGCAGGCAAAACGAATGGAGATTTCTCACCACTTCCCTATGTATGGTACTGACTGACTGAGCAGCATGAAATCCACCTGCCGATATTTTTTAAGAAGCTGTCAATAAATAAAAATCCGCCTGCTTTAACAGTTCCTCCAATCACCACACAGAGCCTCAGCCTCCTCTAGGAAGCAGTTTAGCCCGCCCTCTCCATTCACTCCCAGTGAGTCCGAGCCTCCCTGGAAGTGACGATTTTTTCAGCATTTGTCCAATAAACGTCTAGGTTTTCGCACTGAAAGAGAGCATACTGCAAGTGCCATTGAAGTCCAGTGAGGCTGGACTGGATCACGTAGTCAAAAAAAAAAAAAAACGTGAAAACTAATTGCTTAACGATTTTGTCTTGAACACATTATACAATGCTGGAGATGAAATACCAATGTAAATACAGTATAGTAAATATAGTACAACATAGTAGTAGTAAACTACTTTCTCCATGATTTTTAGAGGAGGCTGAGCCTCCCTTGTTGTCTTAGAGCAATCGCCTCTGATGTGCTGTGATATTAGAGGTCTTTGTGGTGATCATGCATGACGGTTTTTTGTGCAGTTCCCACCTTCTCGGTCCAAGATATTGGCAACTCAAAATACCAATTTTTGCATTTACCCATATCACTAGGTGGCGCTATGCTTCAAGTGAGTGTTTATGGGCTGAGTCGATACGTCTCTGTGACACCGACATATCACAAACATTTCATGTCATTGGGTGAAATGTTCATTGACTTATTCAGCAAAAACTTTTGCCGGTCTCCCTCTCTTTGACGGACACCAGCACAGCGAGGGGGTGGCCCTTGAGGCCAAAAGATTCTAGTCGCTTAAAAAGTTCTAGGGCTACATGCCTACAAAGATTCATGTTCCCCGTTCTTCCAGTGTCACGGTAATCGTTGACGGAAAATCGGGGGAAAAAAAGGGGAAAAAGTCACGGCAACACTATAATGACCGCTTTTGCTAGCTTCGCTAGCGGCGGTCATAATTAGATGCACCGCACAGTGGTACATGGTGGCCCTATAGAATGAATGTCTGTTCTGTAGTTATAAGCCAAAAGCAACTTTTTTAATTATAGTGCCCCCCATGGAACAAATGTTATGAAACAATGTGCTTACAGAGGTTGGGCTAGTGATTCTACATAGCAAATTTGATGCAATAATGAGTTTTTCAGTCTAAGATACTTGCAATTGAAAATCGCAATTTTGACACACTAGGTGGCCGCGTTATACTGAGGTTACTTGCGCAACTCTGGTTCTCTGATAACATGAATGAGGGGATCACTATGGGATACACCCCCCCACGTATTCCTCAGAAGCCACAATTCCATTACGCCAACCCTATTGACTGGCAGTAGTGATGCTCACGACTGACCCCCTCGGGGTGTTGCGGCGTCACCAGATCGATCAAAAATAAGCACACCACTTCCTCACTTCGCACAGCAAGGAGGGTGATGTGGTGAGACACTTCACTCATGTTATCAGAGAACCGGGGTTAAGCAAGTAACCCATTGTTGTCTTTCAAGTGTTCGTTTCTGTGCCTCACTATGAGAAATCCTTCCTCCCGTATTGCTATAGCCCGTCTCGAAAACCCACTGCCAACAAGACAGATCAGGACCGAGGACTCTGATGACAGATCATTCAAATCATCCTCTTAATCCAAAAGGAGAACGTCACATGTCTTCTTGTCTTCACTGTAATCTAACTCCACGTGTTGTTCAGAGTCATAGAGGGGGAGGATAAGTGCACAATCATCCAGTTGAGCATTTGTAGAGGGCTGCTGTTCCACCAGCATTGCTGCTGAAGGGCTGTCGCGTCAGCTTGTCCTGTGACAGTTGAGGGTCACGACCAGACAGTCTGCGGCACACATGCTTTTCAGTGTGAACCAGGCAAAGTGCACACACAAGCTGGGAATGTCCAAAGCTGCCTGGCCGTGTTGCAGCCTAAGGCAGGTGGAGCAAACATGGTCCGTGTCCTTGCAGGAGATCCTGTTCCCACAGGAGCACTGAGCCACTGGGTCGTCCTCAAAGACAGCATATCATGCATTGCTGCAGCCATATATTGAAGCAGTTAGCCTAAGTGCTAATGGCTGGCGTTGGAACATGGTGTTAGCAAACGTCAGACCAGGTAAAGCCATTGTCTGGAGACAATCCAACGAACTCAACAATGTTTAGGCTTTGCAGCCAAAGGTATTCCGTAGTGCTCTCGGGTTAGGGTATCCAATGTCCGGTGGCAGAGTTTGAAATGCTATAGTTGAGATATGCTTCTGGTGTGAAGTGAGAAGAGCTTTTTGAATGACCAGATGACACCGCAACACCCTGTTATATAGTCGTGGAGGGGCTGTGCTCACTTGTAAGCCTCACTACTGCAGCCACTAGGGCTGGCATAATGGAATTGTGGTTTCTGAAGAATACGCGGAGGGGGCGTATCCCATAGTGAGACAACGAAATGAATGTTTGAAAGAGAACCTTCCACTCTGTCTCATGTAGATGGGGTTACATCCCCACCAATGTTCATGCTTCCCGGTCTTTCAGTTTCCCAGAATTCTCAACAAAAAAAACTCAGCCTAAACCTATATGACTGCGCTAATGCTTACGTTAGCAGCGTTCATAATAATGTAAGCTCTGCTAGCTAATTCACAAACTTTAAAACGAGGGAGTAATGAATTTCATGCACACATCAGTGGAATGCCTTTCATTAAACTACAATTATACTGAAGTGTACCGTCTTGTAAGCCTGTACATTACCCATTGGGAAATTACAAAACAGTCCCAAAAATTAATACATAATGTGTCTATTAGGTGCTCATTCTTCAACACAACTATCTCCTTGCTAGCCACTGACATGGATAACCTACAGCATAATAAAAAGATATTTGAAATTCATATGGGTGCAGACTTGTGGTACACCCTGTATGTTAAACACAGTAGGACTCACCAACTCCTTCACAGAGTATGTTCTCATCCTCTTGAGCAAGCGTTGTTCTGCTGTTGCCTCTCAGCACAGTGGCTAAGCATGTATCCCTGACTCTGCAGAGAAACTTTTTCACGGAAGCATAAAGCTGCTGACGAAAGGCAGGAGCCTCACTGTTGAGGTTGAGAGGAATAAAGTTCCTCATGGCCGACAGCTCCAGCGCACTCGGCCTCTCCTTGGACTTTGAGCCACAGCACAGCATATTCAGTGCAGCCAAACGAACACCATCATCGAGGGAAGTCAATGCGTTCTGCAGAGTTTTATACACGTAGCTGCCCTCAGATATCCAAGAGGAGTCTTCACAGATGATTCTTTGAGTGCTCATGATACACGTCCACGCTTTGAGGTCCCGCTGGGACGTGTTGTCCAAACCGTCCAACAGCACCATAAAAGCAGACGGAAATGTCTGAAGAGTCTCGGGCAGAAGGTGGCTGACTGTGTTGGTCTGCAAGAGCTTCACATCAGAGGTCAGTGCCTCCAGTAGGGTCTCTCGCCAACACTGACTCCACTGACCAGCTAGCTCGAGTTCTGAAGATGGTGCCGACTGCTTTTTGCACATCTCTCTGCGCTGATCTTGAATCAGTGATACGTAGACTTCAGATGCCCAAGGAGAAAGTTGATTAGTGGAGAGGCATTTCAGGAGATGATCAGGAAACTCAGAATAATGTTTTAAAACCTATGGAAATAAATATGGTGGCTTTTAAAAGTTGCTACATACACTGTTAGGCTGAAGTTCAGTTTGAAGTATGACCTTTGTTTTGACTTTAAATTTTTTGACTAATTTAACATGGTTTTAATTCTAGTAATTACATTTTCCTCACAATTATGCATAAGTATTAATTTACATAATAACAAATAATGTAGATGTGTTCATACCACTGCAGCACCCAAGTAGGGCAAGAGAGCGCAAAGAAACATGTACTTCGCTTTGGTCTCCCATGGCAACTTAGTAACACGATGCAGGAGTTCCCAGTAGAGTGGTCTCCCTATGACGCCATGATGCTGACAGTCAGATTCATAAATCTCCAGAAATAAACATAAGGCACTGCGGACAGATTCTGTGATTCCCTCAATCTGAAAACGCAAAATTTGGTGAAAAAAACATGTTATCCAATAAGATGGTTACTCTTTCTCCTTATAAACAAATTTGATGAACATTCTGTATTTGTAATAATGAGCTTTTTAACCTCTGGTAAATCATAAATGATGTAGTTTGACAACTATTACAATAAGCCCATTTTTTTCAAATGCCAGAGGCCTTCAACCTTTGAAAAACCAGCAGTTGTCAAATGTCAGTTAACTGTTAAATAAGGAGCTAGAAGTTCTTTGGAATCACTGTAAAAAAACACCATACTTACTGGGCTTTCTGCATTGTTCCAAATAATGTCAATGACTGGACATTGCAGACCTGAGTCTGGTCCTAACAGTGGGGCACTGCTCAGCTTCCATACAGACGGCAGACACACTTTCAGGCATTTTAGCCAAAGGCTGAATACTAAATCAACAAAATAAGAAACATACAGCACAAGACAAGACAACAATGTGATACAGTTTTAAAGAACAAACAATAGCACAGTGAATTTTAACACACAAATATCTGTCTGGTCAAACTGTTCAACTGTATGCATCTTTTAGAAGTAACTTATTCGTTTACTTATTCACTTATTCAAGGACACTTTCTCTGACCTGTGGTCTTCCTGACAGATAAGCAGGTACATGGTATTTACCTTGACAAGCCAAAACTTACTGTACCAATTACAAAAATTAAATGAACATAATCCATATCCAAAGCTATTTAAGTGGATGTTTTAGTCATATTTTGTGCGACGCATCATGAAACTGAAAACCTGTTACATCTATAAAAATAGAAACTTCTTCACGGGAAGAAATTCCACTGTTTAAGATTCTGACATACCTTGGAAGGCATAGTAGAGATTGTCTAATGAATCATCACACACAGCAGACACAACAGGAAACATATCCAGGAGAAGGCAGGTCTAAGACACAAATACATAAGCACACATGCATACAATCATACACACAAAAAGATTGCCTTAATGTCATAATTGCCTCAAAAATGTTAAAGATTACGAATTTATGGAAACGGTTAGCAATAATAGCAGACATTATTTAGGAAAATGGGTGCGATCAGGAATACCTTAAGCCAGTGGAAGTTTGTGAACTAATGGAAAAGATAAACTTTTGAGGCACAGTGTACAATTAAAGAAAAGGGGCAATAACCCTGCTAAATCTCGTCACTTTACACCCTTGGTCAGCAGCACCCTTGGTTGGATGGGTATTGGCAAGGAGTTCACAATACAATACATATCACGATACACTGCGATACTGGGTACATTGCAAAATATTGCTATATTCTAAATAGTTCAGTGAAAAAAAATAAAATAATAATTAGTATAGCCAAAACGGAATGAAATCAACATACTAACTCAGAGTAACTGAATTTGTAACTTACTTTATTTTAACATGGCATTGAAAATAAACATCTCGGGGTAGCTGTCATTACAACAAAAATATTTACGCGATCTAAACTAACTGAACCACTGGACACATTGATGTCAAAAACAAAGTGCATAGGAAATCGATTTTTTGAGTCAGAAATCGATATGGAATATTGTGAAAAGAAGTGATGCGATACTGACATTTTTGCACACCTAATAAACATACCCTACTGGGGTAAAGGCCATGGGCGAGGATGTCTTTTCTGCAGGCAGTCAATAAACCTCGGATCAAGGCGAGTTTCTCCAACCCATCCTTAACTCTGCAACGACACAGAACCTGTAGTCCACCCACAGTCATCCGCCATGGCTCTAAAGGACACATAATGATGGTTAAGTTTGATTGCCGTATATAACCTTTGTTGGCAGAACTCCCAACTGCTTCAATAATTTAAATTTGAAGGCTACTTAACACCCTTCTGAAAATGACAAAAACCTTTGCTCACCTGGCCTAGAGAACTGAAGGACACACCAAGCAGCTGTCCTCCCAAGGTCGTCCTCTGGAGCCGTGTTAATCAGCATGGCCACTGCTGTGCCCGCTAGAAGCCGAGTGTCTTTGTTGGCACTCTGCTCATAAATAAAGGGAATCTGTTTTAAAGGTCTCATTCTGCAAGAAACCGTTTAGTACTTGCTCTTTTTGAAATATGACAGGCTGCATGTGAAAATGTTCTTCTACCTCGATTGCCTCAATTAGTCAATGACAAAAATAGGCGTAAACAAAAGGCAATAAGGAAAAGGCAAACAAAATGACATAAGTTTGTTAATCAGAAAAGGCATGCCACAGTTGCGATTAGTGGGGGAGTGTCATTGCAGCACACATTCACTTAGGGGCCGATTCTCCCCTACGCGAAAGGGCGCGTAAGTGAAAAAAAGCGTGCAACTGCGCCCACGCGGATTCTACTGTTGACTTAAGTCTATCATTTACACGGAAATTAGTCAGTTACGCACTTCGGAGGAGCAACCTAAAAATTAGGGAGTGTCGCATTTAAATGAACCCTACGCGCATTCTACCTTCCACTTAAGCATTTTTTTCTTTACGCGCCTCAAAGGGCTGTAGTAAGGTCCAGCGCCACTATGGCAAAATGAAATACTGCATTTTATGTCGGCTAGGCCTATAATGTCAACATTTGTTTTGCCATATTTAACATACCAAAGTGCAGAGTCAGTAATGTTTGGTTGTTGAACCTTATTCTTTAAAGGACAATGTTTCTCATAGCCATGACATTATTTTTCCAAAATATCACGTAATATCATAAAAGAACCTGTTCTCCAATTAGGTAAATTACAAACAAACGACAATGAATGAATGAATGGATTAATTGTTTTTTAATTATGTAATCGGTGTGAATATAAATATGACCAACATCCTCTCATCAGAAACCAAAATGCCATCCTTGTACCTGCTCCCACTCCTGCGTCAATGGGAGAGAGAACGCCAAGGTTGAAAATGCGCTATAGGTCGCGTTTATAGGTCTAGATAAACATCCTGGGTTTCACTGACATGGAGTGTATGTTTCGCCTGGACCGTTTTGCAACACCTTTGCACATTTGCAACACCTACAATTTACTGTATCACACAACCTGAAGTGAATGTGACAGCCAAATCAAAGTGGATAAAAGAGGCCTTAGCGATGGATATTGTAATGATCCGAGGCTTGCTTGACACTTTCAGGAAGCTTAGAAAACGTTTCTAGAACAGAGTTGCTGTTTAGCCACAACTCACGCTTATTCCACACAAACACTACGGTGCAACGATGCAACAGCTTTTCTGTGTTTCTCTCCTCTCATCCCGCGCACACACAGACACACAACACAACTCCATTCTCTTAAAGGCACATGCGCATAAGAATATTGCAGAACAGAACACAATTAAGTAGGGGATAATGTATTGTCCACGGGCGACTATAGGAAAATATTTCCCGACAGGACGAACAACATCCCGACGCCGGAGGCAACAGACTGGTTACCATAGAGAATCTTTGGTTTTTGGCCGAACTACTTGGCGGAGTGATACGCTGGCATGATTCTGCTGTGAAAATTCCCGTTACCATTGGCAGCGGGCATTATACATTTGTTGCCCTTGGCAGCGGGCAGTTATAAGAAATTAATCACCTCCGAACGTTGGGGAATGCCCATTGAAAGTGAATGGAAGCTCTCCCAACATTCCAGAGAGCCGTATAATAACAAAGGTTATGACAATATGTTTGTTGCGGTTGGGTTGGATATAAATATAAAGTAATATAAAGTTATAGGGTTACAGCAATGTATTAAATTCAAGGTGAGTCCAATCGCTGTTAGCGTTTTAGCACATGGTGTTGTCATAGTTACTACCATTCACTTGAATGAGCTAGAGCTAGTTCGTTAGCTTGCTAGCTCGCTTTACAGACACACTAAATCATTTTCTAAGAGTTCGAAATAGGAATTTGCTGGCATTTTGGTCCCATAGTAACGTATTATGTTGGCTTATCTTTGTAGAATCTAAGATCTTTGGTGAAAGTCATCATAGTTTGTGTAGTATAGACCCAGCTCCCAACCCAACTTTGAGAATAGGTTAACGGCGATATTTTTTTTATCGCCCGATAAGAGTCTCACGTTAACGCAGCACGTTAACGCCGATAACAGCCCACCTATAATTGTAACAGAGCTCAAATAACATAACCTGCACCGTTTGAGTGCCTAGAATGTAGGCTACTCCTTACTCTCTGAATTTTTCAATGAACAGTGTTGCGCTTCACCACGAATATAGCTATTGCTTATTTCATTATCGCGGCATATATATTTTGTAAAACCGGACTTCTTAAAGTAATGGGCTAGAAAGATAATTTGCACCACTTGTTTCCTTGCATATTCAAATTTAAAGTTCTTTTTTTTGTTTCCCACAGACTGCCACTGCGTTTATATGTGTAGTCCATGTCCCATGTTATAAGTCCATGTCCCATGTTTTCTTGGTAGCTGTAATCCTTGCACTTGGCACTGACGTTGCTTTCATTTTACATACATCACGCCCATGTTGAGTTACACGCTGTATTGTTACACGCCCTAGTTAAACACTAGGGGAGTGGCAGAGGTTCAGAGGGGAGAATCCGCGCAAGACCTATGGGAGAATCAGCCCCTCAGTGAAATATAGGTGTGTGTGTTTGTTTAGACGTTTAAATCTTCTATTTAGTGTGCTATGACTGAATGGACTTTGAATGATTGTAGCCTGTGATTAGCATAGCTGAGAACCTGTCATTCTCCCTGTTCCATCTCCTTCACCAAACTAGAACAGCCTGAAACAGGAGCACTAAAGCATTTTTTTTCACTAAAACCAGCTCACAGGGCATTCATTAATACTAAAGATCACCGCAAATTTAATGAAAAATGATGCAATGAGACCTTTAAACTGATGACTGACTGTTTGAAAGACTGATGTGTGATCATGTGTTTAAAGACAGAAATGGACAAACTGGCTTGAGAAAATAAAAGTCCTGGCAATTACAATCAGCTGGTTCAGTGAATTTGCTGAAACAAATATGTGGCAGCACTGTTTATATTTCTAAACTCCTCGTCTGCCTTTGTTTAAAGATAGATCGTAAACAGATAGACAAAAAAAGGCATACCCATCCAATAATGACATCCAGGAGAAATCCCAGAATGCTCGCCATAACTGAATTTGTCGTTTCTGGTCCAAACACCATGGGGGATACTTCTTCAGGCAACGACTGGAAAATCTGTAGACACACCTGGAAGAAAAAAATGTGTCTGAATGTAAGTTCAAAACTGCTTTGCAGTTATTAACAATTAAAATAATCTAAAATCCAATATTCTATTACTGCAGCATACATTATTGCAAATAACATATCACATACCATGACTTAGCTTCAATAACTAGTGTGTTTCTATAAGCTATGCTTTCAACCCACATATCAAGATATTTGGCATATCAGATGGAGCCCTATGATGCCTCCCCATCTAGGTCTATAATCAAGACAAAGCTGAAAGACATCCAAACTGTATATTTAATTTTTTTTTATCTATCACAATACATATTAGTTTAAAATGTAACATAGTATACAGAAACATCAACACATTAAGAGCATAAAAATCCTACCTTCACAGCCTGGTAACACAAAGCTTCATTTCTCAACTCATCCTCTTCTCGAGAAGATAAAAAAAGTTCACTGACTTTGGAGAGTAGATGATGGCAGTCCTGTTTTAAAACTCTTTGACCAAGAGAGCTGCACTCCAGAAACATAGACACTGTACAAGCAATCAGATCAAAATATTAAATGTAATGAATTCCAAATGCTGCAAAACTATAGCACGCTATATGAAATGTATACTTCTATAAGTCACATATATATCACATTATACAATATACAATCCATGTAGCATGCTAATCTCTAACCTACCATACTGGAGATTCTTGATTGACGTTATCTGAAACAAAGCCAATAAAACAGTTTGATTTCTTTGATTATGAGTTTTTTCGCAGCACTTGGTATTTTCTCACATCTTACCTGGTCACTGTGAATTACAGCATTAATGCATCGTTGAACTTCTTCAAAGGCAATATCCGAACTCACTTCACCAATAAGCTGGATCATCTACAGTGGGGGAAAAAAAGTAAACCAAAGCTGCAACCAGACAGCCGCTGTTGCTTACAAAGAGTCTCAAACAACTAAAACAGTGCAGTAGCAGTGTCAACCTCATGCCCGCCAGCTTTCTCTCTTCCAGTAATGGTCCATTCAGAATACTCACAGACATACACAAATTACAAATATTAACAAAGAGTTTAAAGGGATATCCTTTAAAAGCCCTTTAAGTCAATAACATATGGAAACTCATAACAGACACACACACACACACACACACACACACACACACACATAGCCTAAACAACAACTACAGAAAGGCATCTCCTAATGCAGAAATGTAAGGACATTTTTTAAAAACGTAGTTTCGTGGACTGGAAAAACTGCTGATTTTCTATGCAGACGAAATGGAAGACTGATGTCGTGGAGTACTGGAATCAAGCTAAACTTGTTTTTTTTTATTCCGCTGCTACTATGGTACCCATAGACGTCAAGGGATTGTTTGGAGCGCAAAGAGGATCCTGGAGAATTATGTCCTGTGCTTGTGCTGCTCAAGCCGTGCAGTCACTGCACCACTTTTATTAGATATAAAATGGCTCCCAAAACAATTTTTGCAATATACAGTGGTATACTGGAGAAAATTAAATGAAACCCTATTACAATGAGATTGCTCCATGTACAGTCTGACATGCTACCAAACACTTCTATTTTTGAGTGTGCCATCACCATTTCATGTTTAAAATACACAAAATTCACAGAATTCCGGACATTTGTATTTAAATTTTGTGCATTTGTGCAAGACTGTATACAATCTTGTATATGTATACAATCAAGAATCATTATATTTTACAGTAAAATTATGAGAATTAAACACTTTCGACCTAGCTGTCCTCACATGGCAATAGTGGATGTTAATAATCACATAAGAACTAGTGAAGACATTAAATGCTTAATTTCTCAAAGCGGCAAGTATAAGTACGCACAAAACTACACAATGGGTGTTCATGCTTTATGACGGACACGGAGCGGAGATGTTGAGCCAATGTCCTTTGTAAAGCGTCTTTGAGTGTCATGAAAAGCGCTATATAAAACATATGTATTATTATTATTATTATTATTATTATTATTATTATTATTATTATTAATGTTCTTAAGAATAAGTTCACTCCATGGTGTCATTCTGTTAGTATTTTGTTCACATGGGCTCTGACTGCCCTGCTCGAGTAGTAATGCTGGTGTTTTGACAGTGCTTTTGTTTTGTGCGTCTACCCCAACCCTCATTTGTGCCACACCTGTTCTGCTTGATTTCACGACTGTTGTAATGATTTCCTGCAGTATCCAGTTTGCCCTTGTGTGTGTCTGCCTGCTCTTTAGGCTCAGTTAGTTTTCTGTTGCACTGAAGAACACTGAAAAAGACACTGTCTCTCTTTCTGAAGAAGTTTTTGAATCTGTTCCTGGAGAGTCTGTTTCTGCCCTGTGGAGTTTTTTCTGTCTTCTGTGAATAACCTTTTTGAAACCTGAAAACCGGTTTGGAACTTACCATTACTCCATACTCCATAAAAATCATCAATAAAATTGAAAAATAACTTTCAAATTGTGAAAAATGCTAAAACAGGGCTTCATTTCCGAGGATGGTTTACTTTATCCAAGTCGTCCAAATGGCTGTCCAAACATTTCACACATTTTGTTTGGAGTACACTCTGGTAAAATGAGCAAATTCAGGGCCAGAACTGGTTTGTACTTCTGAGTTTTGTGATGACAGCAATATGCAAAATGATACCACATATAAAAGAATATCTGTGTTCATTCATTTTGGTGAGCCAATTCTTACAACAAATGGAAACCACAGAGCAATCTGCAATTACTGCAGTACTCCAGTCTGTGGTTCCATAAAGGCTCGCTGTAATTTCAAACGGCACCTCCAGATAAGTTAACAGATTTGTAATCTGTCTTTTATTTTGATTACCATGACATGTATTTGCATTAGGAAACTGTGCAAATACACAGTAATACATTATACTTTACTCACCATTCGAAACATTATTGCATTACCTTCTACCACATTTGATATGTCTTTGACATACAACAAATATCTAATCACACTATTTCTCATTTGCTTGTGCAAGTCCAAATTATGAATCTCAGCATATCATGTGAAAGCACAGTAGCCTTGGGGGTAGTGGTCTGGGCACAGCAGAGAATACAAATACTATTTGCAGTACAAATGCAATTGTAGTAAAACATTAAGGGCTCTATTTTCACGATCACATGTGCATTGTCTGAAGTCTGTTGCGCAAGTTGCTTTGGGTTCGGTCACAAACAAATTTGGTATTTTGACAGTGGGACAAGTGAACATTGTGGAGGTGCATGGTTCAAAAGGGTTAGTCTTAAATGACTTTAGTCATGGGTGTGTTTGGGCGTAACATACAATCAACCAATCAGAATTTATACTCTCATTCCCTTTAAAAGCCAGCCGCGCATTTTCCACGGCCTGTTACTATTACAATGGCGGATTTGCCAGCAAGCCAGGTTCAACATGCATGCTTTTGTGTGTTTTCCACTGAACGACAGTTCACATACAGTTGTTGCCATGATGTAGGGAGTCGAAGACTGCGGGAATGACGGAATTGGCCAGTATGAAAGAGTCGTGGCTGGAACCAGGATAGTTTACCATAGACATGGGATAGACATGGGTAATTTTACACTGAGTGTCGCAGATAGAAAAGGAATTGATAGAATGGGTTCCTGTGCGGTTGATATAAATCAGGGCATTCTCTGATGGGGCACGTAGCTGCACATGCGTGCAATCTATGGCACCCAGGACACCAGGGGAACCCATACTTCGTCCAGAAGAGCTGCTTAACCCACCTCTGGTCAACAGGGGTCACGGGGGAACTGGATATATTCCCTGGCGTGTTGGACTAGACCTGATATAACTGCACTTATGGCAGGTTGCAATATGCCTCCAACTGAACTTAAGGGATGCTAAAATAAACCACTGGCATAGAAATGCAGTGCTGCTGTTACCTTTACAGCAATAGGCAGGGCATAGGGACTCGCTGAACGTGTCTCCGGCACATCTGCTAACAGGTGGCAGATGTCTGTAACCGCCTGGCAGGATAGATGCAGGGGATGGCAACATTCTTCCTCACTGAGGGAAAGATAAGTGTGTTTCGGCTGGTGAACCCTCTCCCCCCAGCGTCGAGGGAGCCTCTGTCCCATTAGATACTCCATCTGGCTGCCAACCAACAATATAGAAGCGCAACTATATTTTACAGCATAATGAAGATAGAATTATATAGTCAATGGCAACTTATGAACTTACATGATGTTGTGGAGGTGTAGCCTAATATCATTGTTTCCTGGTTCTTCACACCCAATCTTGATAGGTGTATTTATGTACGTATGTGTCGGGTACTATAGGTTAAACACCCAGTTATTTTTACAGCCATCATTTAAATGTGATTACTGCAATGTAAATCTTAAATAACTTTATAAATTAATAATATTGTGATGTATGTGATGTAAATGAATATTTCATATAGCCAGGGACTCCATAAAGATTTTCTCCACATGAAAAACTCTGCTGCACACTCATGTTGATGAGAGAAGCAGGGTGTGTGCGCATTGTGCACTCTTCCATATCCTAAAGCGTTATGTGCCCCTAAAACAGCTTTTCAGCAATGCGCAACTGACTACAGATAAGATTTTTCTGTCGTTGGCAGACTTGGTTTTTTGCATCCTTATTTTAGCATCTGGTAAGCTTTGCGCCAGACCACACCTCTCCTTTTCGCTCACACACCGGTGAGGGCACAGTGTCATCTACTATCTAGACAACATGAATTTCTGCCGGACAAAACGAACGATGTGCTCGCACAGAATAGTAATGAAACCATGCGCATGTCACAAATGCACAGTGCGCCGCGGTATGACAGGGCCCTAAATGTTATAAACACTCTTTAGACTTGAATAATACTGATTGGCTTTTCTGCTTACAGAAGAAACACCCTGAAATTTCGGAGATGAGGTCTGCATCCAGCAGTGGCACGAGCCAATCAAACAAAAAAAAGACAGTCATCCTTCAACTTCAACTTCTAAGTGGTCATCAACCAATACACATTAAGTGGCTAGGACAGTATTATTACATTAATTTTGAATGCCCTCCTCCCCTCTGTACTGTTTTTGCCCAACCCTCATTCACAATGCCAACTCGAAGAGCTCTCAGAGCGCTCCTCATCCCACAACGTTTCCAATCTATGAAAGCACATCTAACTGATCTGATGGCAAAAGCTGGCCATATTTGCTGATCGGTAATTTTTTGGCCTAACTGACCAGTTCATGGTTGATTTTGGAGTGTAATGCTGACCTGTCGGCATTTTAAAGGGACACACACAGCTGAAAATATTTGCCAGGCATATGATGATGTTTCAATATTCAAAACAAGGGGTAATTCATCATAGCTGACACTGCACCAATATGATAAAGGTATTCACTCTGTTTCCACCAGTTAATGTTAACAGTGAGAGTGAGGATGAGGATGATGGTTGTGATCTAGAAGTAGTCAATGTAGAAGAGGAGATTATGTACTTTCCAGCAGAGAGAGTACCATTCTTTGCCCATAGTCTCCAACTGGTACTGTGTGATGCTTTAGATGATGCTGGCTCAATAAAAAGCCTCCTAAGCAAGGTCCAGAAACTTGTTGCTTTTTGCCATAAATCTACCCATGCTACAGAGGTCCTGGAGGGAATGCCCAAACTTCAACCTGCTAATATCACTTGTTGAAATAGGCAGTTAAAGATGCTGAGGTGAGTCCTTAAAGTGTCCTTGCTGAACTCCACTATCCAATTCAGCTATTGGCATATGAACTAAAAATCATTCAGGAACTTTGTGAAGTGTTAGAACCTTTTGAGGAAGTCACAGACTGCTGTCAGGGAGGGAAAGCGATTATATAAAGCTCTGTTTTTCCTTGTGGTAGAGGACCGGGTTATATAATTAGGATATACAGTACAGGCCAAAGGTTTGGACACACCTTCTCATCTCATTTTTTTATTTTCATGACTAGAATATAAGACATGTTTTAAGTTATTTCACACTTTTTTGTTAAGCACATAATTACCTCCAAAGAGGTTATGTTTTTGCCGGCATTGGTTTGTTTGTTTGTCCATTAGTTTGTTTGTTTTTTTGTTTGTTAATAGCGTAACTCGGAAAGTTCTGGATGTATTTCGACTAAATTTTCAAGATAGATCAGAAGTTGGCTAATTTACAACTGATTAGTTTTTCGTAGTGATCCAGATCACCATCTGGATTCAGGATTTTTTAAGTATTCTTCACCATTGCGAGATAGAGCCAATTTGGACATTTTTGCTCATAACTCTACAAATAATGCTCAGAATGCTTGTTTACCCATCAAACATGTGTTCATTCACTGTTTTGATGCTTTCAGTGAGAATCTACAATGTAAATAGTCATGAAAATAAATAAAATGCATTGAATGAGAAGGTGTGTCCAAACTTTTGGCCTGTACTGTATACAGTACGTACATATTATTTTAGATTTGTTCTTTATTTTTGTACCACTTTATTATTAGTGTTTTTTCCTTTTCTTTTAAGCATTTAGGTCAACCACTGGTTGCTTAAAAATGTACTATATAAACTTGACTGTGACTATGAAACAGGGGTGTAGTGAAATATAGTGAAAATTGGCACTTATCTGCGTTTATCTGCATTTCTTGTGTTTATTTGTTAAACGTCTGAGCATCATCCTTTGAGTGAGCCTTCAGCCTAGGTAATTCAGCCTAGGTAAATTATCCCCGATTGTTTTCCTGCTGTCAGCATCATTTTATTAATAAAACACAATGTCTGAGAAATGTAAAAGTACCGATTCATCTCTATCAAAGAAGAAAACAAGCCAATATCTCGAGAGTTACCTTGATTTTTTTTTGAAGGACAGGACAGTTCTCGGCCAGAGTGCGTTATTTGTGGTGAGAAGCTAACTAATGATAGCATGAAGCCTAGCAAACTGAAACGACACCAGGCCAAGCACAACGAAACTATGGGATAAAGTTGGGAATATTTTGAGAGGAAGAAGCAACTGGCACACTCAAGAAGATCCGTGGACATCAGAAAAGCTTTTGAAAGAGCAAGGACTGATTAACACAGAGCCACGGAGGCATCATTTGACTGTTCGCTGTTAGTTGCAAAAACTAAAAAGCCACACAATATCGGAGAGCAGCTAATGAAACCTGACTGCCTGAAAATTGTGGAGAGATTGTGTGGACTGCATGTTGTTAATAAAGTGAAAACTGTTCCACTCTTGGATAGCACTGTGAAAGACAGAATCGATAAAAAGGCTGCGAATTGCCAAAACTGCATGAGAAGCTGAGGAATGTTAATTTTGCTATTCAGCTGGACGAGACAACAACAGTGCCAGTCAAATCCATCCTCATTGTTTATGTGCAATATGTTGATGGTGACGACTTGAAACAAGACATTCTTATGTCTACAAATCTAATGTCTCTCATCCAACAACCTGCCCTATGAAAACCTGGTGGCATGTTGCACTGACGGGGCCGCAGCAATGATGGGCATAAACAGGGGGTTTAACAGGAAAAAGCTCTGGCAAGTAAAAAGACTTTCAGAAGACCTTAGTAACACCCTGCCAACTGTTGTTAAAATTGTAAACTTTATTAAAGCTTGCCCATCTAACAAGAGACTTTTTGCCCTGCTGTGCGAAGATGAAGTGCATCAAACACTACTGCTACACACAGAAGTGCGATGGTTGTCACGTGGACAAGTGCTTGTGCGTTTTATGGAGCTGTAAGAAAAAATAGGAAATCTTGCAAGATCACAATCGTCCACTGTATGAACAGCTAACTGAAGCGATTTGGATCTGCTGGCACTGTGCATAGGTCTTTACGCACCGAGTTTACCAGGCACCTGAGGAGATTAAGAGCCGCTTCGCAGACGTCAGTGAGTACTCATCAAAGGAATGGTGGGTGCTGGACCCTTACAATTCCAGCCTCTAGTGTGTGGAATACCTCGGCTGTGAAGATGAGCTTTTTGACCTTCAAGCTGATTCTGTGTCAAAAAATATTTACAGGAGAAGGGTTACAAAAGGTTTTGGATTGTGAAAGGGCAAGCTGTTGCTTCCAAACTGGCCAAACATGCAGTAACAAGGGCACTGAATGCTGTCTCAGACAAGTATGTAGTGCTAAAAGGGAGAATAACCCTTGTTACTTGTAGGCCCAAGGTGGACATTAGTTTATGACTGAATAAACTGGCACAGAGTAAAATCTTAAGGAATAACTTGTTTATTGTTATCAATGTTCATTGTTATTGTAATTAATAACAGGTGTCCCAACCTGTGTTGAAATGATGTGCATGTGAGTATCAGCAGACCCTGTCTGAAGGAGATCTGTATGTATAGGCCTAGGTGCTGATACATCTCTGAAAGTCTATCTTTATTCCTTATGTAAGGTGTGTGTGTCCACTCTGTTCATCTGTTTGGGAAAAAAAGTTTAATGTTTAGTTCTCATGGAAAGAGACACTGGGCGTAGTTAAATGTCCTTGCAGTTATTATTTCTGAATATTTTATACACCTGGCGACACACAGAAGAAAATAAAAGCAGTATAGACACTGATACATCTTAACAATGAGTCATTATTTTTCTGTTGTAATGGAGTATACCTATTCTGTTTGGTTGTCAAAAAATCAACTGTGTGTGTGTGTGTGTGTGTGTGTGTGTGTGTGTGTGTGTGTGTGTGTGTGTGTTAGATACACCTGATAACATTAAAGAATTTTTGCAAATAAAAGTTTGTAGTTAATCGCTGTTTTCTTTTAGTACATATATGCGGGTAGGTTTTGAAGTTGAGGGGGCCTGGCTTATCTTAGACATAGGCAAGGGGGGGCTTCAAGAAAAAAAAAAGGGTTGAGAACCACTGTCCTAAATGACTGTCATCTGCCTTTCAGAACAGTGGTTTTCCGTTGCTTTAGTAAGTAAGAGTAAGTATATTTTCTGAATATGAAAGCATTTTGCTGATCTGACAATAATCATAAAATATCTTAGTTTTAGTCTTTTTACTAAACCATTTTACATTAAATGTACTTTAATGTAAACTTCATAATCACACCCCTTTAAAAAGATGTCCGTTTCCACAACAGAGGAAAAAAGTGAGGGAAGCCATTGAGAGCATTGGCCAGTCCACAGTTAGAAACCCATTGGACCATGGTGCAAGAAGTTAAATGGGCTCTGGGCCAATATGTGTAAACACATTATATATATATATATATACTGAGCAATATAACCAAAGCAATAACTTGTACTAATGTGCAATATGCCCCTGTATATAAACATCTGAATATAGAACCTCTCTTGTCTCTTTTACCTCAAAACTGAGCATCTCACACCCTCTTCTATTTGTATGTCTTTTAACAAAGAACACAAAGTACTTGTGCATGTAGGAAGAGCACCTTAGGGAGAAACTATAGCTGTTACACCTACCCCTACACTATCTATAATCAAGTAAATAGTTCAGGCTGTTAGTCCCTACTCCCAGGTGTAACACGCACAACTGGCCGCTGACTACAGCTATTCACGCAACCTCATGTGAGCTGTACAGGACAGAGCAGCTGAGGGGATGGCCAACTGGAGCCGTACAGACAGATGCTCAACAAGGGTTAACCTGAACCAGCCGGCTACCGTTACAGTAACTGGGGCTGCTGGGGCCGTTTACATGATCCACTCAGCAGCACCTACCTATCGCTTTCCCCCATGGCTTTCACCATGCCAACAACATGCATCTCATCCAGGACCACTGGCAAGCCATTGCAGTTTCCTCCAACATTTCCTTATCAATTAAAATAAATAGATAAATAAATAAATAAATAAATAAATACAAGATACTTACACATGTGGGGAGAGCACCCATTGTACCACACTTCAGGCTATCCTAAGTACAGCTATTACAATTATCCATACACTATGTGGGACACATCCTCAGCAGTGTACCTCAGGATCAACGGGTGTTTCGGGCCTTTATTCACTGTACACCCTCCCCTGAGGCGGCCCCACTAAAGGTGATCAATCCTTTAGTGTGTGTCCACAGTTCAGCTACCTGCTACCCAAATTTCCAAAATGTACTTCCTCAATTCACTTACAACCCCAGTTTACTTCCAAAATTTACTACCTACTGTTCATTACCACCTGTTTGCACGACTTCCAAAGTTTTACTTACAAAATTAACTACCACCACGATTTACTTCCAAAATGACCTGCTTACTTACTAATGAGGACTTAATATCGAATATTTGCACTTTACCACCATTTTACCACAAATACTATCACTTTGCAGTCACTAACGCATATGCCATTACACAAACAACCCTGCCAATGCTAGTTCTAAAGACGACTCTACCCACTTACTTAACATTAAGTGTATACACCTCTTGAATCTAATGGTGACTAATGCTCAGTTATAGTAATACAGTAATAATCACATATTGATCCTTTTATGGGTGACTGTTATATAATAATAATAAACTGGCTGTTGCCACTTACCAGTAGGAGAGAACCTCAGAGAACTGACCCGTATCTCTGGCTTAAAGTGGCGAGAGCTCACGATTCTACCCACTGACTTAACATTAAATGTATACACCTCTTGAATCTAATGGTGTCTAATGCTCAGTTATCCCGTGGTTCCATACACCGCAAAACCCTGGGAAACTTGGCCACTCTGTATCCCAATACACAGCACGATCCCAGAGAGCCAGATTCTAAGCTGCCCATATGTGTAATGGCTGCCATTTATAAGCCTCTTCTTCTGTGTTTCTATTGATCCACTAAACGCACTACTGTCATCTGATGGTCTGGGGTGCCCATCCTTATCTGCACAAACAGCCCTAGCTTGCACTAATCTCCACCACCTTACTAATGTCCTGTGCTGAACCAGTACCCACGCTAACCACTCCCAGCCTCCACTGCTACATTAATAAAATATAATAATAATAATACTACTAATAATAATAATGACGCAATCACGCAATGCCCCGTTGCATGCGGGCTCTTGCGTGATGCAACAACGCAGTATCACTATACACTATAATGACGTAATGACCCTTCACCGCCCCATTCAAACATGGCAACCCTGCTGCTTGCCCCAGGCAGAGACCGCCCTTCTCATCCAGATCCAATTACTAGTCTTAGCTGCTTCCTCTGACATCTCCCTAACAGTTTTACGTAGATTCTTACCACCGACCCCAAGCTCCCCTAGCAATGACATGACTGACCTCCCTACAAACCCTCTACAACCCACTTCTACTGGAAATACTCTTGCCCTCCATCCTTTCTGCTCTGCTTCTAATCTCAAATCTTCATACTTAAGCTTTTTCCTTTCATATGCTTCCTCTAGGGAGCTTTCCCATGGGACAGTGAGTTCAATAAAATACACTACCTGTTGGCTAGTCGACCAATAGACTATGTCTGGCCTCAAGTTAGTGGTAACTATTTCTTGCGGGACCACCAACTTTCCACCCACATCTACAAGCATCTGCCAATCCTTTGCTTCCTGTGTAGTACTCCTTGGCTTTGCGGCTCTCTTACTTTTCTCACCCTCCTGCACAAACTGGATACCTTTTTTATGACTACCTTCTGCATTTACCTGCTGCCTCCTACTTTCAATTCCTGCTGCTAAGCATTTTAATACTTGGTTGTGACGCCACGTATAGCGACCCTGTGCCAAGCTAACTTTACAGCCAGATAGTATATGTCTCAATGTGGCTACACCTGAACAGAGTGTGCATGACGGATCCCCATCTGTCCATATTCTCAGGTTATCTGGCGATGGGAGCACATCGTACGTCGCTCCCAATAAAAACTTCAGCCTGTTAGACTCCATACTCCACAAATCCCTCCAAGTAACCTGTTTTCCCTCTACTCCCTCCCAATTCAACCACTGGCCCTGCTTTGCTAGTGACACAGCTTTTACCTGTCCACTAGCTTCTTCTTGCCTGCGTATCTGCTCTACAACCAATCTCCTTTTCTCCTTCTGATCTGCCTTTCTCCACATGTACGCCCCAAGCCTCCCCGCCCAATCTGGACATTCCCCACTATCTCTCCATGCCTAAGGGCTGCCTCTGCCTCCTGCACTGCTACCTTTGGTTTCCACTTTCTCCCTTTGCTCGGGTTAGGGGCCAGACCACTGACTATCCTGAACTTGAACTTGAACTAATGTTTACTTACTTATTTTTTTATTCTTCTTATGTTGTAAATATTCCACATTCATGTCTGCGCTGAAGAATGAGTTGCTTTAAATCTCACTGTGTATGTGTATAGTGTAAACTGTATATGTGTATAGTTATAAAAGGCTGATACTAATAACTAACTAGATGTACCGCATAGCGGTACATGGTATGACCGCCGCAGTGTATTGAAATGTGGGAACTGTTGGTATGATGAGTGTGTGGTAGAGCAGTGTTGTGAGGTGAGAATTTGTGTGGAAATGATTTTCTGGAAGTGGGCATGAATGTGGGTTTTGAATGAATGACATTGTGTGTGTTTGTATAGTGTGTAGGAGTGATTTGTGAAAGGAATAGGCAAAATGAGATTTTGTACAATTACAACACCCCCTATGGACCAAATTGTATGGCACGTGCTGTGGTGTTAGAGGTCTTTGTGCTGATCATGCATGACGTATTTTGTGCAGTATTTTGTGCACCTTCTCGTCCAAGATATTAGCAACTCAAAATCCCAATTTTTGCATTTACCCTTATCACTAGGTGGTGCTATGCTTCAAGTGAGTGTTTATGGGCTGGGCTGATACACCTCTGTAACACCGACATACTAACACAAAATTGTTGTCTTGGGCAAAATTGTTGACGAATTATTTAACAAAAACAGTTTTTTGACACCTAGTTTCGCCAATAAACATCGCCCCCTATGACGAAATGACACAAAATTTAGTACACATGAAAAGAAAGTTGTTTAGAGATGGCAAGTCAACTTTGACCAAATTTGAGCAATTAAAAGCCAAGATATGGGCTTTTGAAGAATTTTAAGCTACGTGTTAAATGTTCATTGACGTGTAACTTCGAAACGGTTTATCTCAAGATAAATCCTTTGATAACTTTTTGTTAGCATTGTCTGTAGATGAAATATACCAAATTTGGTGAGATTCACATGAACGGCCTATGACGAGTTCGTTCAGATTCGTTTTCGCAATGTTAAAATTTAACAGAAATTGTTTTTGTTGGAAGTGGGCGTCGACCAGTGCTTTCAATGCGTGAGGGTCAATAGATTTCACGATAAAAAAAAAGTTGTTGTAAACATTAGCATTCTCTAGATAATAGGCAAAATGACATTTTCTACAATTACAGCGCCCCCTATCGACCAAATTGTATGGCATGTGCTGTGGTGTTAGAGGTCTTTGTGGTGATCGTGCATGACGTATTTTGTGCAGTTCCCACCTTCTCGGTCCAAGATATTAGCAACTCAAAATCCCAATTTTTGCATTTACCCTTATCACTAGGTGGCGCTATGCTTCAAGTGAGTGTTTATGGCCTGGGTCGATACGTCTCTGTAACAACGACATATCACAAAAATTTCATGTCGTTGGGTGAAACATTCATTGAGTTATTCAGCAGAAACTTTTGCTGGTCTCCCCCTCTTTGACGGACACTGGCACAGCAGGGGGGTGGCCCTTGGGGGCCAAAAGCTTCTATTCGCTGAAGAAGTTCTAGGGCTACATGCCTACAAAGATTCATGTCCCCCTGACTTCCAGTGTCCCGGAAACCGTTGACGGAAAATTGCTGAAAAAAAAAAAAAAAGTCGCGGCAACACTATAATGACCGCTATCAGGTCATAATAGAAGGCATGGTATTCTATTCTATTCTTTCTCTCTCACATACTGGCCTGTCCCATGCACAGTCCAGCTTGACCATCCTTTCTGGAGCGTACACCCAGCTTTGCACAGGTGGTTGCCATACTCCAGTCCCGGGGGAGCATCAGGTGCATCTGGGGGCTGGCCCATCAGGAGTGAGGACAGGGTGTGCAGCTCTCATGAGCAGTGCCAGAGTGCATCCTGTTTACTCTTGGACAGCAGTGCGGCTTGCCATCAGGACAAGTTGGAGCTGGAGCAGTCTCTCTGGTCTAGCTGCACACACTGTAGCGAGGGTGCGGTTGGGTAGTGAGGGTGCGGTTGTACCGCTCAACAAGCCCACCACTTTGTTGGTGGAGAGGGGTGGTCCTAGTCTTTTTAATATCCATCTGCTAGCAAAAGTTGGAGAATGTGCAGGATGCAAAGTTTCACCCCAGACTGTGTGAAGTTCAGTTAGCATGCAAACACATGATGCTAAGCAGCTAAGCCTGGACTTTACTCCTCTCTCAAAGCACCGGTCTTACTTGTACAAAATGTGTATGTCAGTGTCTATAAAGGGGAGTCCCTTGTGCTTTAGATGCATATCCAGTGTTGAGCCATGTGTCTGTGAAGTGCTGCTTATTTTTTCCAATATACAGATCTGGGCACTCATCACCGCATTGTACTGCATAAACCACGGTGTTGAGGTTGTGTCTTGGGGTTTTGTCCTTAGGGTGGACCAGTCTCTGTCTGAGGGTGTTGCCAGGCTTGAAGTATACTGGGATGTTGTGCTTGCTGAAGGTTGTTCTTAGTTTTTCAGATAATAAAAATATAAATAATAAAATTGTCATTTTGTGTAATTACAGCACCCCCTATTGGCCGAATGTTACAGTACAGAATGGGCCAGCCCCCAGATGCCTGTAAGGGCTACACAAAGTTTTATATCCCCCAGTGTTTCAGTGTCCCACCAATTGT
This sequence comes from Coilia nasus, assembly GCA_027475355.1. Lineage (NCBI taxonomy): Eukaryota > Metazoa > Chordata > Actinopteri > Clupeiformes > Engraulidae > Coilia > Coilia nasus. The sequence continues at coordinate 34,305,439 of CM050217.1, forward strand.
TGACGGAACATGGTTGAAAAACAAAAGTGAAAAAAGTAAAAGACTCATAGAAAGACATAAGCTATTCTTATTTAAGTAGCTTAACTGTGTCAACTGCTTAATGACTGAATTTGAATGTACACTATAGGCATAGCAAAACTCCTTGCATTGATTAATTTAGTGGCCGATCAGATTGAAAAGCTTAAACATCTGCTTGTTAACTAGCCACTGCAAGAGATCCAACGCAAACATTAACACGCGCCATCATTGACCATATTTGGCGTCAAGCTGGTCAAGGCCACACCCCACCCCTCTACATTGGCACACATCTCTCATCATTATCCTAAGCTACAGACTCAGCTCAGGCCTCATTCAGATTTAGGCTCAGGCCTCATTCACACCAAGAGCTTTCCGTACACAGAGTTTCTGTCCGCATTCGTTTAGAATGCACGTTAACAGATTCTATTCACACAGCACACATTATCCAAGCGTGTCCTGCCCGTGGTCTATGCTCAGAATATGTGCTGCAACTAGAAAATAGAAACAGAGTCTACCTTTTTCAAGTGCGTGCTGTGAGCGTATTCATCCAAAATCCTACTGAAAGTTATGGAACAACTACACATGTCAACTGTGCTATCAATGTATTGACACAGAATACCTCAAAAGCCCCCCTCCCCTTTAACTTCTTTCCATCACAAACCAGGTGAAAAAGCTACTTCAATCCAGCTCCATGCAGCTTGATATTGCTGTGAGGCTCACTGACAGTGCCAAAAGCAACCTGCCCAAATACAGACAATCTGGGTTTGATGAGGCTGTCTCAACTGCCAAAGAACTCTGTGAAGCCCTGAACACAGAACCAGAGCTTAAGGAGAAAAGGCTCAGGGGCACAAAAAGGCACTTTGCTTATGAAGCTGTTCATGAGCCCCTCAATGATGCCCTTAAAAAGCTTGAGGTAACATTTTTCAGTTGTGTTGTGCTGCTTGATTTCTACAAAGTGAATGAAACATCCGAAGACTTTAAAAAAAAAATTGCAATGAAGTACACAGGACACTGACGGATAAGGAAATGGCTGACATTTGATGGACCTGAGATGATGCAGGAAATCATCAACCTTCCTCAGCTACCGCCACAGACATTCCCCTTGGGAATGCTGACATTTCTGCATGACAGTCGGCTTCAAGAAGTATGTCCCTGTGGATTGCCTCTGTTTAGCGAAGCTTTTCCAAGCTCAAACTCATTAAAACGTACTTGTTTTAATCAATGAAGCAGGAACGTTTAAGTGGCCTGGCTGTCATCAGTATCAATGGGGATGTGGCTCAAAAACTATGATGACCTTACAGTTGATTTTGCAGATAGGAAATGCAGGCGTGAGAAACAATGTAATCTTTTTCAGATTTTATTCATCATTTAATCTAGACTCATTATTCGAACCATATCATATCTCAGAAAGTACTGCAGATAGAAAAATAAATTAATATTTGAGTTATTTGAGTAAAACTGATATTTATGGTCCGCCTATTCGATTATACACATTAGGCCATGTTCCAATGCTTAAAATTTAGGAGAAACTTCATGGTAGATCCCCTTGAGTATGAGGATTAATTTGGTACTAGAATCATTACTATTGCAATTTGTGGTGGGTTGACCCCTTACGACTGGACTACAGTGGGACTGACTCACCAAGGCTTCACTTTGGGAAAAAGACTTCAGATACAGTATTAGAGCATCTTTAAGCATTTAGTGTCTTCACTAGTTCTTATGTGATTAACAACATCCACAATTACCATAAGGACAGCTAGGTCGAAAGTGTTTACTTCTCATTATTTTACTGAAAAATATTATGATTCCTGATTGTGTGACAGATTTGCTGAGGAGTGCTGTTCACTGGAGATAACGTCAGATAACAACTGTTGTCATCAAGTGCAGTTACATTCGCTTATTTTGTGCTCTCAAGACAGTGAATCCTTGCCTTGCCGCTGGAGCTTCTTGCGCTACATTAAGCCTGTGCTTGCAATCAAGACAACAGTACAAGAACAAAAACAAGTGCCGTGAAAAGTCTTTAGGATGCGTCGATTTAAAGCTATTTTAATTAAGTCATTCTTTCAAGCAATAACCTACAGGCCTACTTCTACGTGCCCATCCCCATGCCAATAAGAGCATTTTATTGACGTATATAATCATGTTTTTTATGCAGCATGTTTCTTATCGTGTCTGTGGATAACACTACAGAAGTGAATTAACTGACCATATCCTCTTTATTCGGCACAATATTCTCCTGTTGTTTGTAAATCTTCAGTGGGAGAATCAAGGATTCACTTTGTCAAATTATAGTACAAAATAGGTAAAACTAACTGCATTTCCGATGTTATCCCCAGTTAACACCCCTCCCCAGTAGATCCATCGCACCGATTTGATTCTGGTCGTGGAGTTTATACGCCATACAAATAAAGCGCCCATACCTGGTCAAGCTTTCGACACAGACTAGAGGTGTTCACCGCTTCCATCTGCATAGTCACAAGCAGCCTCACGAGTGACAGAAGATGTGACTTCTCCAAAGACAGCAGCTGAACTCTTTCCTTAAGTATCTTGAACGCCTCCTCCACTAAACGTTCTTTGCAACGCTTTGGGACACTCCTACACAGAATGGATAATAACGTTACAGTATAATTTTATTATCAAAATAACACACTCTTGCCACAGTTGAGAATGATTCATTTTGGCCTTACCTTCGGCATTCTGTCAGTTTCTTGAAAAGAAGCTTCAGATCATTCGTAACACCCGCAGGAGGCAAAGCGTCATCTCCCAGGTCGGGAGTTATGATTGAATCCATTTCAACTGGATAGCTTTAAAACATTTTTAAAATGTAACAACTTCAGCCAGAGGGTTAGGAGAGGTGTCAGAAGTTCCCAACAATTTATCTACCACTAGACATAGCTGGTAGACATACACGTGTATGTTTGTATGCACAGGGCTGTTCCTGCAGAAGTAGCCCCACGTGGCTTGCGAGTTTCCTAGACCTGAAAAGCGTTGTCAAAATAAAAGTCTGGCCAAACACATGGAATACTACCGCTTCAGTCCTGTCATGCACGGGTTTATGGCACGGACTGGGGATTAAGCAAAAGTCATACAAAATAATGAATCCGTGTAAAACGAGGGTAATTTCTCAGGGTGAAATAGGACAACTGAAATGATAAAAAATAATAACATTTCAAACATCAATAAGTAGCCTATACAGCCTACATGAAACTGCCACTCCTTTTGACAGAAAGTTAATAAAATATTGTCATAGGTTTTCTACAACCCCAATTCCGATGAAGTTGGGACATTGTGTTAAATGTAAATAAAAAAGAAATGCTATAATTCTCAGATCATACAAGCAATATATGTGTTTGAGAATAGTCCAAAGACAACATCAGTTATTGAAGTTATAGAATTTTTTTTTATGTTGTATGGGGTATTTATGCTCATTTCAAATTTTAGGCCAGCAACGTGTCTCAAAAAACTTGGGACGGTGTCAGTAAAAGGCAGGATAAGTTGAGTAAGACTAAAGGAAAAACAACGGAGGACACTTCACAGTTAATTATGTTAACTGACAAGATGATTTTGTATAAAACAGGGCTTTCTTTCTTGTCCTTGACATGACTTCAGCAGCCCAACTGGTAGGTGTGTTCTTCATCATGTTTTCCTTTTTATTATGCTTAAAATGTGACAGATCTGGACAGTAGGCCAGCCATTTAAGCATCTAGTTGCCCTTATGATGGAGCCACACTGTTGGAATTTTGAAACTAGATGTACCGCATAGCGGTACGAGGGGATATCAAAAAGTTTTGAGCCTCCCTTTTTTTTCCCAGTCGGATAGTACAATGCACCCGCATCTGATGTACACCATTGTACTAGCTACTGATTTCATGTGGGATCATTGCGCTGGCTGCTATTGTTCAGTCAGAACACCATGCGGAAGGGGCATACCCCCAGTCAGTTGGCAAAAATGGACAAAGCTGAGTATAGAGCAGTGATAAAGTTTCTGGTACTGGAGGGTCAATCTGCCAAACAGACTGAAAAGCAATTGACTGCCATTTACCAAGAGTCTTCCCCTTCTGCTGCAACTATCAAACGGTGGGTAAAGGAATTCCATTGTGGCAGAGAGAGTTTAGAAGATGACCCCCGGTCAGGACGGCAATTAACCAGTACCACAGAGGAAAACATCGAGACAGTTCACAGACTAGTAATGGAAAACCACTGTATCACTCTCCATGAGTTAGAGGAAGCCATAGTGCTTTTTGTATAGATCGATTCACGGCATACTTCATGACATATTCCACATATCCAAGGTGTGCAAGATGGGTCCCAAGAATGCTTTCAGATGACATGAACCAATTGAGGGTCACCATCAGTGGAGCTTCGCTAACTGGGTACAATGCCAAACTAGATGATTTTCATTTCAGGGTTGTAATCTGTGATAAAAGCTGACTTTATCATTATGAGCCGGACAGTAAACAGGAATCGATGGAATGGAAATACGCCTCATCTCCAAAGACAAAGAAGTTCAAGGCCACCAGGTCCCCCAAGGAGGTTATGGCGACAATTTTTTGGAACAGCAAAGGAGATGTTCACATTGACTACCTGCCCCTTGGAACCACAATGAATGGGGACTATTACACTAACCTACTGAAGCAGGTGCACCAGTCCATCAAAGAGAAATGTTGCGGGAAAATTTGTCGTGGGATCCTGTTTCACCAGGACAATGCGCCAGTCCACACCAGTTGAGTTGCGATGGAAGCTGTTTGCGAATGTGGTTACGAGATCTTCCCTCATCCACTCTATTCTCCAGACCTAGCACCCAGCGACCTCCACCTCTTTCCCAGACTGAAAAACACCTTTGGGGCCGTCGATTTGAGGAGGATGATGAGCTGACTGCTGCTGTGGAGGGCTGGTCAGGGGACCAAGATGTTGAGGTCTACTGATCGGGTATCAATGACTGGCAAACTAGATGGAACAAGTGTGTGGAGTTGGAAGGTGACTATTTTGAAAAATAAAGCAATACAACTCTGATTATCTTGTTCTTTCTGTGTGATGCTCAAAACTTTTTGATATCCCCTCGTACATGGTATGACCGCCGCAGTGTATTGAAATGTGGGAACTGTTGGTATGATGAATGTGTGGTACAGCAGTGCTGTGAGGTGAGAAATAGTGTGGAAATGATTCCCTGGACGTGGGCATGGATGTGGGTTTTGAACGAATGACATTGTGTGTGTTTGTGTAGTGTGTAGGAGTGATTTGTGAAAGAAATAGGCAAAATGATTTTTTGTACAATTATAGCGCCCCCTATGGACCAAATTTTATGGCATGTGCTGTGCTTTTAGAGGTCTTTGTGCTGATCGTGCATGACGTATTTTGTGCAGTTCCCACCTTCTCGGTCCAATATATTGGCAACTCAAAATCCCAATTTTTGCATTTACCCATATAACTAGGTGGCGCTATGCTTCAAGTTAGTGTTTATGGGCTGGGCCGATACGCCTCTGTAACACCGACATATCAGAAAAATGTCATGTTCTTGGGTGAAACGTTCATTGAGTTATTCAGCAAAAACATTTGGGCGTCTCCCCCTCTTTGATGGACACTGGCCCAGCGGGAGGGTGGCTCTTGGGGGCCAAAAGCTTCTAGTCGCTCAAAAATTTCTAGGGCTACATGCCTACAAAGATTCATGTCCACCACACTTTCAGTGTCCCAGCAATCGTTGGCAGAAAATCTGTGAAAAAAAGGGAAAAAACTCCTGGCAACACTAGGAGTCTTGCATCTTCCAAGCTACAGAGGAGACAAATCATCGTTCTTGTTTTAGTGTTAAGTTCAAAAGACAGCCTCTATGATGGTATGGGGGCACAGTAGTGCTTTGGTTATGGTGTGCTTATTCATCTGGAGAGTTAAAATTAATGCTAAACTAGATGTACCGCATAGCGGTACATGGTATGACCGCCGCAGTATATTGAAATGTGGGAACTGTTGGTATGATGAGTGTGTGGTAGAGCAGTTAATCCTGGACCTGGCCTGTAGAGCCGCTCGCAATTTGGAGTTGGGGGAATTTCTCACTTGAACTGAGTTAGTGGGTCCCTAGACATTAAAAATCATTGAGGTGCTCGTCCACCATAGTGCCACGATTTGCACAATATGGCCACCAAATATGCAGGTATTTGCATTTAGACAGGTCACATTTAGAATTGTTAAAGCGGAAACAGACTTGCTGTCTGGGGAAGGCGCTCTGATCGGCGGATCTGGCCGACTGGGAATGTTTGGGGACAGAAGATGTGGATTTAGCAGCAGCAGTCTTGCGGTTACTGGGATTCCCTTCTACGAACGGACAGTGAGAGGAACTGTGGCAGCAGCAGATGGCGCAGACGACGGGGCGACAACCCAGGAAAACGCGGTTGTGAAGTTTAAGGTCCAGTGCTCCCCAGTAGGGGCACCGGTTCCAGAGGCCGACTCTGGCGGCGCACTTGGCTGAAAACAAGCGGTGATAGGTGAAAAAATAGGTCCCCCCATAGGAGATGGCCAGCCCCGCGATGATATTGAAATAATCATTTAGTTTGCATCTTCTGTGTGGAAAGATGGAACAGATGACCTCGGTGTAGCAGGAAAAGGCTAAAGCGAACGCGGGAAGTTGGTCCGGATGATTTGAGAGTGGGGGTTAATGGTCCACAGTCTACATCGCGATCAGAGAAAACGGATAACAAGGAAGAGAGATCGACGTCCGCACCTGATAGGATTTGTTGGCAGGCGGAAGGCACTGGAAGCGGCGGGTTGGAAAGGAAAGTCGGGGCTTATCGCAAGCGCTTCAGCAGAGGCCTGAGGGAAGGCGTGGGACGGAGCCGGAACCGGGTTGGGTGGTGGTGGCACGGCTCTGGGAAAAGGGGGGAAGGGATACGCCAGGAAGGCAGGTGCTGGCGGGGGAATGGGTGCGGGCTCGAACGCGGTTGGAGTCGGCAGGAGAGGAGCGGGGTAGGGGGGGAATAGCGACGCGGTCGCTAGGGGGGGAGGCGGTGCAGCACCTCGGTTCGGAAAAGACGCCCGAAGAGACGCGTCGGCAGTGGGAACATTGAAAGAGACAACAGGTGCAGGGGGTAGGGTGGCGGGCAGCCCGTGAGTATCCGCCAGCCTGGCAGGGGGGACGACAGGCAGCGGAGGGGGAGCTGGGGAGGCGAGGCTCAGCATAGCAGCGTCGGGGCTCAACTGAGCGGGAGAAGGGGAATGGGAACCAGGAAGTGGGTGATCTGGCCTGGGGAACGGAGGAGCTCAGGAGAGAAGCCGTTGACTTGCTGCTGCTGGTTTGGGGTTGACGGGGAATGCAGGTGTCGGTTATCTGAGAGCCAAAGAAGACGGAGCAGGACGTCTTTTTGCGCGGAGTGGCTAAAACGAATTCCCTGCCTGCTCAGTTTGCTCCGGATTTGAGCCATCATCCTGGGGATGTTTCCCTGCCCAGGCGCATTGCGATGGGAGGCCAAAGAGCCCTCAGAGCCGCGGGAGGGGGCCGGGGAAGAAGCCCGGCGTGAGCAGGAGGATCGCTTGGTAGTACGGGAAACTACGCTGGGGCGCCTTTGGCTAGAAGATGGCGGAGGAACGGAAACCTGGCTCAGGCGGCGACGTGCGGGCGCCTGAGCATGGGTTGCTCCGCCGGGGTGTCCACTGCGTTGGGGAGCAGGAGGGTCGGTTGCACGAGTCGGGCGTCCTCGGCGTTGGGAAGCTGGAGGTTCCGTGCCTGGCGAGGAGACCCGCGGCGAGGAGAAGCTGAAGGATGGGGTGCCTGGCGAGAATGCCCGCGACGTGGAGAAGCCGGGGGGTGGGGCACCTGGCGAGGGCTCCGGCGGCAGGGAGAAGCCGGAGAAACGGGCGCCTGGCTGGAACGACCGCGGCGTAGAGGCGCCTGGCTCGAAGACCCGGGGCGAGAAGGTGGTGGTGAATCAGGATCCAAGCTCGGACTTCGATGGCAAGGACAAACCAGAGGATCGGTTTGAGAAGGGGGAATAAGCTCGTTAAATTCGCTGTCAGAAGCGTGGATATCCAATTCCATCATGTCAAGCATTGTGAGCAAGAGAAGCGAGCACTGCGAGCAGGAAGACGTGAGCAGAAACACTGACGGGTGAGTGGTGAATAAGTTACCGGAAAAGGTTAACGAGGAGGGCGTGACAAATTTCATCACTCTCCTCCTGAACTTCCGTTTTTTTAGGAAACGCTATTTATCATCACTGTCTGAATACCCGAGAAGTTGACCGAGTTCTCTTTGGCGTTCTCTGGAGGGAGCAATCCAAACTGCAGACACCATAGTTTCAACTTACCAGGGAGCAAGGTCTTGTCAATGTTGACTAGGCCTTTGATGGCGTCTTCCCTCAGCTGATCACTCTGGTCTGAGTCTTTGAGGCTCGCGGTGTACCATCGCCCCAGGCTCTTGACTGGCAGCTCTGACACCAATGGGATGGGTGTGTCCTCGATATGGAACCTCAGGTCCACAAGTTTTCCTTTGACGATGGATAAGCTCCTGGATTTGCTGGGTTTGAACTTCATCCGTGCCCATGAGATGTTGGCATGAAGCTTTCCCAGCAGGTTTTTGGTGCATGCAACTGTTGAAGTCAAGGTGGTCATGTCATCCATGTAGGCACGAATGGGAGGCAACCGCTGTCCACAATGCAGACATTCTCCTCCGACTACCCCTTAGAAGCTCGGATGATCACTTCCATTGCCATGGTGAAGGCTACTGGGGAAATGGTACATCCAGCCATTATTCCCACTTCCAAAGGTTGCCATGATGTTGTGTATTCTGTCGTTTTGATACAAAATTGCAGATCTCGGAAGTAGTTTCTCACCAGGTTTGTGATGGTATTTGGGATGTGGAAGAAACTGAAGGCTGTCCAGATGAGGGAATGGGGGACGGATCCAAAGGCGTTGGCTAGGTCAAGGAATAAGACGTGCAGATCTCTTCCTTCCCGCTTGGCAGATTGGATTTGGTGCCATATCATGCTTGTATGCTCCAAGCATCCTGAGAGACCAGGTATGCCAGCTTTCTGCACAGATGTATCAATCAAGTTGTTTTGCTTGAGGTATGTTATCATCCTTTTAGCAACAATGCTGAAGAAGACCTTCCCTTTAACATTCAACAGATTGATTTGCCGGAATTGATCGATGTTTGAGGCCTCCTCCTTGGGGATTACCACTCCCCCTGCTCTTCGCCAGGCTTTTGGGATGTTTTGCTTCATCCATGTCACCTTCATTTGCTTCCACAGAAAGCGTAGGACATTAGGGGAGTTTTTGTACAACCGGTATGGAACCGGGCCTTTGTTGTACTACCGATGGAGTGTGGAGTTTCTTCAAGCTGTTTTAATGGTTTAAAACTAGCGTAGCCGTCATGCTTCGTCTAAGGGCACCTACCACTTCCATTGTTAGCCTTCTGGGACAAACGATAAAAAATAGTTAAACTCTGAATACAACAGGCTAACTCAATTTTGCTCCTCAGCAAACATACCAACTCGGTATGATGTTTTAACATGACAATTTTCATTTTATACTGAAGTTCTCCTTTAAGTATTTTGTTTGGTTAGTTTCTTTTGACCCTTATGTCACTGTTTGTTTATTTTTGAAATGTGGCTTTTGGTTATAATATATATCATCTCCAGTTTTTGTACTGTACCCATCTGTTGGCTTCTGATTTTTGCAAGACTTGCCTGTCACTGCTACACATTTCTCACAGGCTGCAAATTTTTATAAAGTCAAACGAGGGTACTGCTAGCTGTGCAGCCTAGAAAAGTACCTCACCTGGGCCTCCTTTCCCGATAACGATGGATCTTAGCCTTAAGAGCAACGTAAACGATTGATCCCACGAACGTTCTTACAGTCCTTACGGACCGTTTCTCGAACATTATCGTACGTGAACGCGCATGCCCTGCTCTTAAGATGGTTCTTAGACCTGAAAGTTGGCGTAGGAGCTTTCTTTTGAACTTCATTGGGCATACGGTAAATTTGGCTTCAATGCAAGACAATACATTTTAAAACAATAAACAAAACTTGTAACGTTTGCTTATCTTTTATCTATATCTTTATCTCATTCAAGAATAAGCAAAAAAGATCTCCGACCAGTCTGAGGACACAAACAAAAATATATTTGATTTAAATACTGTATGTAGGAGTAGGACACTGTATTCAGATGTTTTTGTTGCATGTTTCCTGCACACGTCCAAAATAAGCCCACTTACTGTGACTGTCCTTGTGCGGCTGTGCTAAAGGCGCTGGATATAGGCTATTTGAAGGCATCGGGGGACAAGACAGGAGACGTAAAGACAGTATGCCTACAAGAAATGAAGACTGTCTTTGATAGATGTTAACATTGCAGCACTGTGATAAGGCAAATTAAGCCGTACAGTATAGGCCTACTGTCATTGTGATTTTCAACAGGTTCAAGGCCTTGACAGCCACACTATCCCTGCTTTTTTTAAATACTGCCCGTCAACAATGTCTTCGCCATTCCCTTTTTGTTATGCCCATGGAACTGTCATGTTCCAAGCTTTTTTTTTTTGACGGACTTTATATTGCTTCTGGGTTATTTTTGTCTTAGTTGCCTCGAAACGCTCCCGTTCATGAAATGCCCATACAAATCACATGTAGGATCAACGTTTCATTATGCCCAGTTTTACTATCAAATATAGTTGACGTACGCTCCTGGCTGCAATCATATTGATTTCATTCCAGGCTCTTGCGTAATTTAGGCTACTTCTTTATTTCCGTTGGTCTGCTGCATCAGCTACATGATGTCATGATAGTTATATGGTAGTTGCATGATAGTTACAAAAATAATTTCTTAGGACATGTTCAGGCGCATGTAGCCTATTTTCACTTCGCATCCAGCTAAGCTGCTGTTCTCGTTTGGCATGGCCATAGCTGCTGCTGCTACATTTAATTGCAGTTTATTTCTGGGTTTTTATTTCCTTTCCCCCTCTGACCTGGTGGGGGGGGTTATGTTTTTTCCTTTCTTTCTTATTCTTTGTTTTGTTTGTCTGCCCTTCTTCTCCCCTAGTCTGCTTAGCACTAGCCAAGCCCAGGTAGCCAAGTGTGGTAGCCTATGCGGCATATGTAGTCTCGTCCTGTTTATACTCACCTAAGATATTACAGTGTGAGTGTGTAAACCCTGTAAATGTCTGTACTTGATATCCCTCATAAGGTTACTGTGTGTGTATCTTTCGCAACTCAGATTGTGTTTACCTTAAGGGGTTTTTTGCCCCTACGCACGTGCGTTTAGAGACTGCTTGTCAGTGTGGCCCGTTGAGATGGCTTGGCTGGCCTGGTTCAGGGCGTGACAGTTCATTTCCCATTTGTAGGTATTTGTTTATTAACCTGTGGTGCTACGACCCTCTGTGCCACTGGCTAATTGCATCTGTCTGGTTGGCTATTGCCTTTGCCTGGTGCACAGGGATTGGCTGATTCTCATTTTGCTTCACCTGGCTGCTGTTCCTGATGCCCCATATTAATTCCCTGAACGCTCTGTGTTCTCTCTGGCTCTCGCTCCATTCCTCCATTGACTCCGTTCATGTTGCAGCCGATATGAGCTTGGGTTGTAACAACTTTACATTACAGCAATCTCAAAGTGCTACAGAGCAACAATTAAAACAATTAAAAGTCAATAAAAAGTTAAAAGCAGAGTTTATAAAAAAGTTTTTTTTAAAGATTCGTTTGTAAGTTCGTTTGTAAGTTACGTCATTGGGGAGGGCGTTCCACAGGTTTGGAGCAACAGATGAAAATGCCCAATCACCCATGCTGTGGCATGTGGTTCTGGGGGCTTGGAGGGTATTTGTAGTTTTAGAGGGTGTGAGAGGAGGTTTGAGGATTGAGGAGTTCCTGTAGGTAAATGGGGGCATGTCCATGAATGCACTGGTGGGTGATGAGGGAGACCTTGTGTCTCCCAGCCACTCCTCATAGGTGAACAGCACTATAGTGTGACTCCATACTCTCTCTCCTGCACCAAAATTCTGTGTGTTTCTGTGAATGAGCTACTAACAATAATGCTCAGGAGTAGACCTTAGGGTGCTGGAGGAGACAGAGACACACTAAGGACAGTCTCTCATTTATCATGTTCAGGAGTTTGCCCTACAGTGCAGTTCACCATCCTCGAGCCTCCGCTACAGTGTTCCTAGCAGTGAAGCCCAAGAAGGCTGCCGGTCCAGACGGAGTACCTGGCAAGGTGCTCAGAGAATGTTCCCACCAGCTTGACATCATCTTCACCTTCAATCTTGAACTGCTCCCTATGTCTGGGATGATTGTGTTGAAAGCTGAGCTGTAATCCACAAAGAGCATCCGGACATACTGTAGCTCTGCTGCTGCTCCAGGGTCTTACTGAATGAGCATGATGCAGCGGCAGATTTCTGCTGGAGCTGGAGGTGGTCTACTATGCTGTCAGTGACTACGGTTCAGGATGTCCTCTGACTGCTTTTCCAAAGAGCCTGGCTCATGAGATTGTGGTCAGAGTGCATGTTTGGTACCCGGGTTCAAGGCTGGGTGGGGTGACTGCTCTTCCCCTTCGGCTTCATTAGGGGCCACTATGGCAGAGGGCACAAACACTTTTCCTAGTATGGCCGTTTCCATGGCAGTGAGCGTTATATGCACCCAGATAGAAGTAGAATGAGATGTGTGTTAAGGGAGTGGCGGAGGTTGTGTAAAATGGCCTGTGTGCTGTTTTTGGTGGTGTTACTGTTGAGGTCTGTTAAGTTTGGAGTGGGGAGACCTATTGTGTTGGATGCAGTGTGTGATGCATATGAGTTTGTTCTTGTTGACCGCAGTTTGTGGATCCATTTTGTGGATTTTGGGCATAATCAGCAGAATCTTTACTACATCCTACTGAAATGAATAAAAAGGTAAGGTTCACCTTTAATGCCTCCAAGGTAGAGGAGTTGATCTTCAGGAATGTGGGGGTACATACAGTGTGAACCACATCTACACAAACGCAGTCAAACTTACACATCCTTACACAATGGCTGTCCAGTGAAGAGAGCACAGTTTTAAATGTTTTAGTGTTGATATTACAAAGGCCTTGACAATGGACCAAGCACACTGATTCTCTGATGAAGACGGCATAGACGCATCTTTTTCATCTTAGGCTTCTCAAGAGCTTTAAACTGCCTTACCATCTCCTAACAACTATTCAAAGGTCTACTACTGAAATGATGGTAGGAAAGACAGCAAGAGTTTAAACTTGGAAAGGTCAAATTTGACACATTTCTTTTGACATGTATGCACTCCTTGGATTTTTTTTCAGGAATATCTGGGATGTTTTGGTGGGAGTAATTTGGCTAATCAACAAATAAGAGAGCCTAATTAATTTGATAATTCCACACAGAAGGAATCACCCTCATATCACACCACATGTCGCACCCCAGTCTTAGCCTGCCCTACACCCAGACATGCTTCGGTGGCCTTGCACTCTCCTCCCCACTGTTTCCTGGTGGCCACACCCTCTGATGGCCAATGGACTGCACTGGCACCTCTCCACCTGTATCCAATCACCCACTGTGGTCTGGCTACACCTGCTGTCTATCTGCATCCACTTTAAACTCCAGGCCAAGGACTGTGCTCATTACGGGATTGTCGCTCACTGCTCTGGATGTGCTTCCTGCATTACTTGCCTGTGTTTTCTGAGCTGTTTTTGACCTTTTGCCACGTGAGGTTTTGCCTATGTTTGTTACTGCCTTTTAGACACTTTTTGCCACGTGAGTTTTCTCTGTTTTTGTGAACTGCTTTGAACCTTTTGCCACGTGAGTCTGCCTGTGTTTTTGTGTTTTTGATACTGTTGCCACGTGTGCTTTTCCTTGGTTTGCCTTTTTCCTTGTCCTTGTCCTTTGCCTGCCTGTGCCCTGAACTCTGCCTGTTTTTTGACCACGCTTCGGCCTACGTCCTTGTGCTTTTGCCTGTGTACTGCCTCACCGTACTTAGACCTCTGCCTGCCTCCTGACCTTGATTTTTGCCTCTGCCCTGTCTGTACCTCTGCCCTGAATAAACCACACTTTGTTGTTACTTTCTGTCTCTGGATCTGCTCCTGGGTCTCCTAGCCTTTTTCAGCCACACTGCCCTGACACCACAGGTCACAAAACCCCAGACGATAAATCGCTGTTTCACACCTAATCAAAGTAAAGCATATTTTGAAGAATAATTTTAATTAAAGAATAATTTACTGACATTTTCACTCAGAATCACTCAGAATTTCACCTCTGTCAAACCTTATCATTTAATATCACACGCTTTTCTTGAAACAGAAAATATTTTCACAGTTCATTCAATTCTTGCTCATTGTCATACTTATATTCCGGCCATTTTAGGTTCTACCACATAACACTGTACTCTTTACAAAACATGAAGATGGATTACACATCATGGTGAACAAACTGTTGAGATAACCAACAGAGGCGATTGTTTTGAAATGTCATGTTAAGTCAGTTAAGTCTTTAGTTACTGTCCTGGGGGAGAAATGTGTTATCTGCCTTTGACCCATCTGGTTGGTAGTATACACACATACACACTGAAGGAGTGATCTTATGCATACTCAGAGCCCACATATCCAGGGGCTTCCATTACTCTGGTGCCCAGGGAGCAGTTAGGGATTAGGTGCCTTGCTCAGGGGCACCTCATCCCTTATAGCTGTGGATGTGGGAAGAGCGCTGCACAACCCAATGAACACCATATTGTCATACAGCTGAATTCTTTTTTTCCTGGAATGCAAAATGTATGCTGGTAACACGGTAATACTGAAAATAATGATGACATTGATGAATAGGTATTGGGGCAGTGCTAGCCTGGCGGTTAAGGTTAAGGTATTGGACTTGTGACCGCAGGTTCGAAACCACCAACTGCCACTGAGGTACCCTGAGCATGGTACCGTCCCCACACACTGCTCCCTGTGCGCCGTTGTCATGGCTGCCCCCCTGCTTACGTGTAATGGATTAAATACAGAGTCAATTTTGTTGTGTACACTGTGTGCTGTGCTGTTCCGTGTAATCACAATGACACTGGGTGCTGTTTGCTGTTTGTTTGTATTGAAAACAGCATTTTCAACATTTCCAAAATCACCTGACAAGAGGGTTTGTGTATGGACAGAGGTGGAGAGCCAAGCCTCAGCAGATAAAAACCTTGCTACATGTTTGATTCACCCACTTTCTAAACTAGCTGATACTAACGATCACACAAAACATCAGACAGGTACAGTAGATGAGCTAATCAGTGAAATCAAGTTAAGTGCAATGGCAAAATGAATACATGGCAGGGTTTCCTACTTTCAGAAACTGTAATCTTCACCTCTGTCTGTGGATAACTAATGGTCAAGTGAATAGCTTTGTCGTTCTTTACTATAGTTGGAAGAATTATCTAAAGCGCTTTCTGGTCCACATCAGCTCTCGTCATCCAGGGGTTTGTCTCTGGGAACGAATACACTGCGTCCGCGTTCCAGACGATTCCGATCCACCAAACGAAAAGCTTCCATGAACTCCTCAATGTCAATGTTGCCATCATTGTTGGTATCGATGCTCACCAACAGATCTGAAATGGCCTCGTCAGAAATTTCCATTTTCAGATAGGTGGCAAGTAGCTTCCATGTCTGTCGGAAGTCCTCAAAAGAAATTGTTCCTGTGTATAAGGAACAAAAATATATAAAAAAAATAAGACCAGTTACATTAAAATTATACTGTAATAATAAAATCAGATAGATAGATCTGAATTTGCAAAACAAGTAAATTCAAATGCCATAGAGTTAGAGACACTGAATAATGACCAGTCATAACATTAACAAAACATATTCTATTTCAAAACAAAAGGGGCAATAAAAATCTATCTAGAAATGGACAGTCACATAAAGTAGACATAAGTATGGTACTCATAGTTGTGGTCCTATTTGAAAAGGCATCACAGCATTTTGAAACTAGCCAACAGATTCAACTTATGTAGCTTTGGAAAAAATCCAATATCTGTTATTCTTCACTTTGTATACATTTCATGTTATATTCCATTTTCAGTGGGTGAAATCAGAGATCCATGGACTTGTATCCCCTTCAAAACTCTCATACCCATGGATATACTTATTTTGTTTTGTTTTACTGAACTGTGTATGAGATGGATGACTGGATGTCCTATTTTCTCACCTGAATTATCAGTGTCCACTATCCTGAAGATTGTCTCAAGAGTGGACCGATGCCTGTAGAGGGTCTCTAAAATTGTCTGCTCTACACACTATACAATCACATACACATGCACGCACAAACATATACACACACACACACACACACACACACACACACACACACACACACACACACACACACACACACACACACACACACAGGTTAGTCACATTACAATAATACTGTAGCTACCAATAATGACAGACAGACAGACAGACAGACAGACAGACAGACAGACAGACAGACAGACAGACAGATAGAGAGACAGATAGATAGATAGATAGATAGATAGATAGATAGATAGATAGATAGATAGATAGATAGATAGATAGATAGATAGATAGATAGATAGATAGATAGATAGATAGATAGATAGATAGATAGATAGATAGATAGATAGATAGATACTTTATAAATCCTGAAGAAATGTATTTCCTTCTAACACAACATTATTTTATTTTCGAAGTTGTGCCAGATTTCAGTTGCACTAAACTGACAGTGTACATGTAGTCTTGGTTACATTTGTTAATATGTACCTCTACATTTGGCTCCTTGATGGCCAGCTCCTTGAACCAGCTGTGGTAGTCGAGCATGTTGTCTGGAGACAGAGAGATGAGCTGTGAGCGGAGCATCCTCCACGGCACGTCAAGGTGCAGCACCGCCCCTACCGCTGTGGCCCAGTCATTCAGGGAGATGAGGCCTGACATTAACACAAGCAAACAAGAGGGACAATGCTTGCATGATGGGTGGGTGGATGGATAGATGGATGTTGGACAGACAGATAGGCAAACAGACAGACAAACAGATTCTAGATAGATAGATAGATAGATAGATAGATGGATAGATGGATAGATGGATAGATAGATAGATAGATAGATAGATAGATAGATAGATAGATAGATAGATAGATAGATAGATAGATAGATAGATAGATAGATAAAGTCCCACCACTGTGGCCCGGTCATTCATGAAGATAAGGCCTGTATTAAAGAAGAACTTTGGTGTAAAATGAAAATTGCCATGTTAAAACATCATACTGAGTTGGTATGTGTACTGAGGAGCAAAATTGATTTAGCCGGTTGCATTCAGAGTTTAACTATTTTTTATTGTTTGTCCCAGAAGGCTAACAATGGAAGTGGTAGGTGCCCTTAGACGAAGCATGACGACTACGCTATTTTTAAACCATTAAAACAGCTCGAAGAAACTCCACACTCCATCGGTAGTACAGTACAACAAAGACTAAAGTTCTCCTTTAATTTACCTAGTTTTACATTTACCTAGTTTTTTACATTATTCACTCTTTAAATGTGATCATCTGATCTTTGTCAATGTGTTGAATGTCACAGCACAAACGAAACTATAACATTTCATATCTTTGCTGAAATCGTTCATTCGTTTGTTGCGTACAAAAGTAAGTAACCCTTTTGGATTAAATACTGGTTAACCCTCTTTTAGCAGGAATAAGCTCAAGCCGGATCTGCTGATAAATGAGAATTAGATCAGCACAATCTTTAGGAGGTATACGTTCAGTTCGGCCAGGTGTTGTCTTTCTTAGGTTGGTTTTCTATGCATCTCTGGGTGATGGTCATAATCCTTTTAAAATGTTGATCAAACCAACCACAAATCAGGATGCTCTCTCAACTGCATATTATTATTATTATTATTATTATTATTATTATTATTATTATTATTATTATTATTATTATTATTATTATTATTATTATTATTATTATTATGTCAGAGGTGTCCAAAAGTCCTGCCATGTATTCCCTCTGCCTGTGCTCTTTGACCTGCTGTATGGTTACACCAATGTGATGCGAATGTTGGGAGGCTAAACATTCTAAAGAATGTTGGGCACAATAGAATATAATGTGGAATTTTAGAATCTTACATTGTTGTAGAACAAATTCTGTTACAGAATGTTCAAACCCCACACCTTTGAAGGTAAAAATGTGATTTCACTAATTAGCAAAGGATTGTGTGCTAATTAGGAACAGCTGCTTCAGTGAATTAGCTGGAACAAATGTGTCAGGACTCAGAGGCGGACATCTCAGGTTCAGAAAGTTACAGTCCTTAAACATCAGATGAGCTGATTAAAAAATCATCTGTCATCAAGATCAAAGGTAGAAGAAAAACATGGTAACACTTTTACTTTCTGTAAGCTTGTTTGGGTGTCCACTTCTGTATTATGCATGTAAGAGGTTTTTTTAGTCAAGTTTGTACCTGTGTTGTCTTTGTCGTATTCTTGGAAGGCACTGATGAGGTCAGTCTTGTGCACAAACAGTTGTTCCCTCAGGGCTTTGAGAGCTGAGCGTTCTGTTCTACCCACACTACCACAGAAAACAAGAAAACAAATCACTTAACCAATCCACATTGTAAAAGGTGTTGCTTAGGACTTAAAATACTTACAAAAACATATTAACTTGCTATATTTAACTAACAGATGCTCATAATATAAAAAACAGGGTTAGAAAAATAGGGCCATCTTAATATTTTTAGGTTCTAAGCAATCCTTTTGGTAACACTTTCTATGAACACAGTATTTATAAGAGGCTATGAACACATTCATAAAGGGTTATAATGCATTTATAAAGCGTTATAATGATTGACACACATATTCACAACAATTTATACATACAGCATTATAATGCCTTATCAGTGTAGTTATGAGCATGTATAAATAGTTATCAATACTTATATTCATCATTATAAAGCTTTATGAATGCATTATAACACTTTATGGGTGTGTTTATAGCGTCTTAACACTTCCTATAAACACTGCATTCATAGAAAGTGTTACCACACTTTTTACAGTGCTGAAAGCAGGCTATGGGGGTTGCAAAACATTCACAATAAAATGCAACCCAACTGCTATCAATAAAATGTCTCCTAAAAATCTTGTTATCTCAGCACTTTGTCTAGCATTTTTTTGTGAACTCTGTTGGGTAAAATCTGTGTGTTTATATTTATTTATGTATTGATATTTCACTATGCACTATTTTGGTGATGCATTTTAATTACTGCAGTGTAGTGAAAATAAAGGGATACTATTGTACAAAATTGTAAAAACAGGTTACCTTTGTTTGAGAGAAAGTTCCCGTGTCATATCACTGGCCTGATACTGGATAAAGTAAGGCACTAGATCTGGGCCGAGTCTGATGTAGGCCCCACGATTACTCCCAACCTCATAGTAGTTGGACGCAGAGAAAATAGTAAGAACCTGGGAAAACACACACACACACACACACAATTTTTCACCATTTAGTTTCTTTATCTACACTCTGAAAGACCAGGATCAGCACTAAAGAGCAGTGTGTTCATAAATTTAGGTGTAAAGCTGACATACACAGACATACTTCTGAATCTATAGGTGTGAAGGTGCTATATGTGAGAAAATTACAGGTAGTAATCACAACATGGTCTCAATATTGTCGCCAGAGACAAGGACACATAATATATACTTGCATTTTAAAACTTAATTTACAGCCTGCAAATTTTGTTTAAGTTTTGCCTTTTGCCTTTAGACAGAAAGAAATACTTTCATGGTATTTTATATTTGATTGCAATATCAGCTTTGGCCACAATCCTGCATGTAGCACCTTTCATAAGGTGACCACACTTCCTGACCTCGTGGATGGGGAAGAACTACTCCTGAATCTACATAGGCGGGGGCACCACTAGAAATGTTAGACCCTATAAAACAGTACAATGTAGGCCAGATGTATTATTGAAACTGTAATTGGTAGCATATTTTTAAACATAATGGAACTGTCACAATTGTCTAACAGTAGAAGATGAAATTTAGGAACAAATATGGCCCCACTGGCACCACCAACTACCTGTAGTCAGATTTGCAAAATTATCACACTCATGGTGATTGGGAACCTGTCTGTCAAAGCTCATTGCTGTTGCTGTGGACACATTCCGATCACCAACACGTCTATGAAAAGGGAGGGTTGTTTTGGAGCTCAGGAAAGGGTAGGGACCTGGATGTTATATGTTTTTGAATTTTCAAGCTAAGGTCCTTCTATTCGAAGACCTGCCGACGCCAGCTTTAATAATAAGTGAAAGTAAGTGCCACTGGTCATTGTGATCACACAGCACATCATAGCACACAATGAAATTCAACCTCTGCATTAAACCCATGACACATGTGAGCAGGGGGCAGCCATGACAGGAGCAGTGTGTGGGGACGCTGCCATGCTCAGGGTACCTCAGTCATGGTGGAGGATGGAGGAGAGCGCTGGTCAATCACTCCCCCCACCCACCTGTCAGTGACGGGAAATGAACCTGTGACCTTTAAATCCAAATCCAATTCCTTAACCGCTAGCCCATGACTGCCCCATAATGATAATAACAATAACATACATTGTGTTCTGTTAGTGTCCTAACTTTTCCCTCCCAGGCAGCACCCCAGTGTATAGGTTAAAAGGTGGGCAGATTTGCTCACCTTGCGGTTGTGGCAGAACTCGTAGCCCTCCTGCTTGCACTCGTGCGATCGGATAATGAGCTGAAGGTTGTGTCTGTTCAGGAAGTCCTCAGTCACGTCCGGCCCCCAGTAGCAGCCTCCTCCCCGCAGCTCGTTCGACAAACACCCGTTCTGAGACATCGGATCGCTCCAGAGCAGGTCCAGGATCTGAAAATTAGCAGCAGGTTATGATCACACTGCAAGTAAAAATGCAAAGCCAAGGCAAGGAAAGGCAACTTTGTTTATATAGCAGTATATAGCAGTATCAGTAATCAGAAAGTGTCCAAAGAATTAAAATTGACTATTTAGCAATTTTACTGTTTTACCCTATATAGATATGGGGCACCTAGCAGATAGAAGCAAGAAAAGAAAAGCTAAAATTTAATAATTAAAGCAAATCAAATGTATAATAAAAGCAGAATTTGCAAGGTGAAAATTGGGTGCACATTCTTTTACCGTGGAACAGAAGAGGGAGCAGACAGACAGACAGACAGACAGACAGACAGACAGACAGACAGACAGACAGACAGACAGACAGACAGAGATAGATTGATACTAAATTATTTATTGGAAATGAAGTCTTTAAAGAATAGAGACCTGTTTCCACTCCTCATCGTCGACATCCACTGCGTCTATGTGGTCAGACTGTGAGGCGATGGAGGAGTTGAGGTCGCGTTGGTGAGGATGCATGAACCCCGTCTGATGGAGCCCTGCACCTGTCTGTCTCTGTTTGACCTCCTGCTCCTCCTCTGCAGCCATCCGGTTTACCACAGCAGAGAAATCCTGTAGGGAGCGTCGCTGGAAACTGTCGCGAGGGCCAAAGAGGTTGTTGCCATGAGCTACTGAGGAACGTCTCTTGTTGTAAACGCTGAGGTTTGAAACGGAATCGTTGTCGAACTCCGAATCCACGGATGACTGTCCACCTGACAGAGGACTCTTTTTCTTTGGAGGTCTCAGAGCTGATACGTACTTAAAACAGATATGACACATATATGATAGATATATGATATTACACACACATATGACATGCCAAAGATATGACATTTAAAACAGATAAGACAACATTAAAAGAATCCTAAGAGATCTCTACAGTCTTGAATTCTGCAACGGAGAAAGGTGTGACTTCTGCCAGTAAGGTGGAAGGACTAGGATTAGGACTAGGCTTCTCTGACTTATCAAAATCATGTGTTCTTCTAGCACTGAAGAAGCTAAGTTTTGATTGGCTGTATTTTGCTTTCTTTTGCAATGCTCAGTTAGCCTAACAAAGTATAGTGTAGTACAGGAGTGGCTTATACCATAGGAATCAGAGGAGTCTAAGGTTTGACATAGGATTTGTCATATTTGAGTAAGGGATTCATGAGATATCATGCTCATAGTAAAATGTGCTTAGATGGATGCAAGATATCAGATAAATATTGCAATGCTTTTTTAGGTTATTTCAAAGCTCCATATCTCTCTAACTGTTAGGATATTTTTGGGATAGCGGTTAGAAAGTGGGACCATTAGAACGAGTCAGTTCTGTAGTTTCATGTGATAGTTTCATGTTGTCTGCATGATGCACTATGATGAGCATTGAAGCCTAGATCAAAGGGTGTGCCTTTGGACGCACTTTGCATCCAGTGTCCCCAAAGGGTTTTAAGAATAAAAAAGATGGGTTTACATTGGCCCCTCGGCCCCTCCCTTTCTGGCACCAGTGGCTATGGATCAGTTACAAGGCTAGAGGCCAGAGGAACCAGACAAACATTGAAAATGCCACAGAACAGCATGAATATGGAAAACCTACATCATCTCAAACATGTTTTTACCAAGCAGCAACATTCTAGGCCAAACAATGAAGCCAAAACTGAATGCTCTAAAGTTGCAGTACCATAGACCATCCACTGGGGTGCCTGAAGAAGTGAGTCAATTGCCAATTGCCCTGAGTCCAATTTCACAGCGAAATATACATGCTTACAGCCTGACAAAAAAAAAACAAAACCTTTTAGAATTTTCGAGTCAGTGACAAAGGTGGGTGGAGTGTTGTTTTAAATCCATTTTTATCTCCCTTGACAATAAAAAAATGTTTTCTGGTTTCCTGATGAGGTGGGAAATAACTTTGCATAGCTGGCTACCGTTGAAGTACATCTCAAAAATATGAATCACCGTTCCACATCAATGCATGAATGGTAACCATGACATCTCTCACAGCCACATTAACAGTTCAATGCTCTACTTTTTCTGAACGGATGCTATAAAGTAGCAAATCAACCATTAATTTAGGTGGTTATACATAGAAAATTAGATCATAAATAGAAACGGGAGATAAAAAGGATAACCGCCTTTGAGGTGAACAGTTAATAATGGAAATAATGACTTGGCGGAGGCAACTCCGCTTAGCTTCATGTCGCGGAGTTCTTTGCCTCCACCTCGCCATTATGTTAACGGAACTGGTCACCTCGTCTGCCATTATCCCTTACTTGGTTACAGATAATAAAAATTAATATTCACAGAATGAACGACCCAAGATGGACCTTCAATTGTTGGCTTCATTTGGCTGTTAACAAATGTTATGACATCACAGATGGTTTGTCCAGTTTTTGTATGCATTACCAGTCAAAAGTTTAGACACCCCAACTACTTTATCTTTCTCTTTCTGATCATTTCTACATTCTAGAACAAAACTCAAAACTCAAACTATTAAATATCGTGGGGCTGTGCGGTAAACAACAAAGTGTACACAAAACAAAATGTACTCTATATGTAAATATATAAATGTAATGTATATAAATCTAAATGTAATATTTTAAGGTCTTCCAGGCAGCCCACTTTTGCTGTGATGACCACATTTTCACATCCATATATACACACAACTTTTGACAGTCTGTCAGTCTGTGGTTTTTACATACTCTGTGTCTGTCGATTCTCATGAGGAGTGCCAGGTCTGTGGTGTTTGAGATGCCTCCATGCACAATCAGCACCCTCTGGTCAATTATAGTTGCCAAGGGTATCCAGCTAAAAATCTTCTGAAGGAGTTTCAAAATTCGTTTGCCATGTAGCTGTGAAGATTGTACAAATTATGCCAGAACCGGTGATCCTAACTCCATACACTTTGTCACTCATCTTATTGCTTCAGTTCTCGGGCTGTCAGTTTGCTCTACTATTAATCAGCACAGTTATTATAATTATTTTTATTGTAAACAAAGAGTGCCTTGGCCTGACTATTTTTTGTAGTCAAGTCTAAATTAAATCAGCATTCAATAAAATATCTAACAAAATATTTATAAACCCAATGAGTCATTCCGTGTCAACTCAACCAGAGGCTCCCGCGACGAAATTTTGATTTTGTTCTAATTTCTCACAATGAAAGAACAACATATATGATGAACATTGTTAAAATAAATAAGCCAAATTTTGTTTAGTTCATCAGATATTGCCTATTTTAGCCTAGGGGGGTCATTTTGCACAATTGCACCTTAATTCTGGAGCATTTTGAGACACCTGGAATGGGCCTTTTTAGAGCAGGCAGACACATGGCTTGAGTTTTATGCCCAGAAAAGTTGATACATATTTGGACTGTACCATTTCTTTACACCTGTGATACTTGGTTTGTCTGTACCAAGCCCTGGAAAATCAAAAAAAGCACTGTGCGCGAATTCGCGAGTGGTTTTTAGTGAAGTTTGCGTATGAATTACTTCAAAACTCTTCAAGATGAGACACTAATTCTTTATATACAAACTCAAAACCAACTTCTTACCGTATGGATGACGTGACATAGCTGTCATTGGTGAAGATCATGATTTATAGTGGTCCGAAGTTGGCTCCAGCCAGAAAAGTGCCA
Organism: Coilia nasus; assembly: GCA_027475355.1. Lineage (NCBI taxonomy): Eukaryota > Metazoa > Chordata > Actinopteri > Clupeiformes > Engraulidae > Coilia > Coilia nasus. The sequence goes on from CM050217.1 coordinate 34,329,896, forward strand.
TTTTTAGCACTTTTCAGGGGGTACTTTTCTCAGAAGGGCCACACTTTGCAACCATAATTTTTTGTATTTTGGCTTATTTGTAATTTGGCTTATTTATTTTACCAAAGTCCATCATATATGTTGTTCTTTCATTGTAAGAAATTAGAACAAAATCAAAAATTTGTCGCGGGGAAGTTTCCAAATTTTGGTTGATTTGAAATGGAATGACTCCAATACACTGCCTTCAGTGGGTATAAAATGCAAGACTTTAGAGACACTGTGTTCATGTTGACTTCCAATACCTACTACTGTTTTCTAGTACTTTCTTGTACACTAATGGCTCTCAGTCATTGCAAAACTCTGAGACAAGAGTGGAAATGGTGAACCTTTTCTTAGGCCTTAGGTCTGTTCGGCTAAACAGGGGATTGCACATGAAATAAAACAGCAATAGTTTAAAAGCTGATATCACCAATTTCCTGTGGGCTTTTATATTTGCAAAATAGGCAGACCTATGATGTAGAAGTATGTAGAAAACATACCTTGTACTTTCCAAGTACTTCTTTTGTGAATCCATACCTAAGAAGGATGGAGTTTATTTTTTAATTACATTACATAAAATACGTTACATAGTAATGATGACTGCAGCTGAGACTGAATATAAGTGGTTTTGAATATAAAGAGAATAGATGAATGGTAACGTGGCTGCTCTTTATAATTTAAATATTTTTATGTTTGTACATTTATTTCAGGTGTGACTGCTTAACACAGTCGGTGAAGCTCGTTTAATTTTAATGTAGGGCAATTCCATGTTATGGATGTGACAGAAGTACATGAGCAAATATAATATTATTGAAATATGAAATGGAATGTTTTTCTTTTAAGTTTTACAGCCAAAAATTGTTACAATTTCATTTTAAGTTAACATTTTATGTCACTTACAGCATGCAACAATCACAGCATTTTATCATTGTTATGGATATGATAAAACGCTTTGCATGAAATTTCTCTTGATTTGGTTGTAGAGTGCAGTATGTTTTAAAAGAAGATTTATTTATCCGATACCTTAAGTTGATAATGTGGTCTTCATGGTTCCCCCGGTTGAGGTGCACGTCGCCTGGATACACGAGTAAGAAGGCGAAGAGGATGAGAAGGATCTCAATGGAGTCCTTGCCTCTGTCCACAAAGTCGCCATTAAAAACATATGGTGTTTCCAGGGATGGCATACCATTCTACAGAGCAGGAAGATAAAGAAATGAACTTACACATACATACTTAATGTATTTGCCAGTAAAATCTGTTAACGTAAGCGTTACCTTGTAAAATATAAATAACAAGTCCTCCAATTGTCCATGTAGGTCACCTAAAATTAACAGTTGATGTCAGTTTTATTCATTTTTCACTCCTGGGTGTTCAATATGTTTACGCTATGATCTTACCACAGATAGTGATCTCCTTGCTTTGACAGGTTGACACTCGGTTGACGTTTGGCAATATTCTGAGAAGCTTCCAGGCCTCAAGGAGAAGTTGAAGAACGTATCGGGAGTGAAGTTGCTGTTACAAATGATGACAAGTATTGCATTAGAGAACATTTCTTTATCATCTGCAATTCATTTGTCATTCATATCAACATCTGTGGGTGTTATAAACCACACTGTATCAATTACTTTTGGATATTTTGTTTGCATAAATGCCTCATCACATACTAAATTACAGCTTGGTACTCTAGTTGCTTCTCTAACAAGAGGGCCTTACAACACATCATAAAAACTACCCAGCACATCATTGGTACCCAGCTCCCTACACTAGAGGAGATATGCCACACACGGTACACGGGCTGAGCAAAAAACATACTCAGACTACACGCACCCGGGTCACGGGCTCTTCACTTTGCTTCTATCCAGCAGGCGCTTCAGGACAATGCGCATCTGCACTACAAGACTTACAAAGAACCGTTTCTACCTCACTGCCATCAGACTTTTGAACTTATGCGTCACCTCATTTTTTATTTCTATTCTAATCTGCTGCTTCCTCTTGTGCATCTGTGGGCTGTTCCAAACATTTCACTATACTTTGTATAGTGGCAATAAAGGCTACTTCTACTACACCACAATATCAATTTTTCAGACACAGAGAATGTTCGGCCCTCAGGCTTCATTATCATATAAATTGACTGATGTGAAGTGGACAATCTAATAGCCATGAAAAGGGACTGAACTGAAGACATGTTTAAAACAATGGTCCAGAATACCTGTAGTCAGAATTCAAGGACTTTTTAGTGTCTATAAGAAGCATTCACAAGCGGCTAATTTAGTTCTGCACAGCAGAGTCGTGATTATACAATTCTGGTGGACAAACATTCGCAACTGTCTGTTACTGTTGTGATGCACAAGGCAATGTTTCTGCGGATGCAATACATTTCATTTGAGAGCTGAAACAGTATTTTTTTTATAGGGTGTTATACAACCCCAATTCTGATGAAGTTGGGATGTTGTGTTAAATGTCAATAAAAAAGAAATGCTATAAATCTCAAATCATACAAGCAATATATGTATTTGAGAACAGTCCAAAGACAACATATCAGTTATTGAAACTGGATTTTTTTGTTGTTGTATGGGATATTTATGGTCATTTTAAATTTTAGGCCAGTAACGTGTCTAAAAAAAGTTGGGACAGTGTCAATAAAAGGCAGGAAAAGTTGAATAAGACTAAAGAAAAAACAATGGAGGACACTTCACAGTTAATTATGGTTAACTGACAAGATGATTCTGTTTAAAAAAGGGCTTTCTTTCTTGTCCTTGAAACAACGCCCCAACTTCATCTGAATTGGGGTTGTATAAGCCAGTGAAGTTGCTGTTTTAAAGGCTAATATCATTAAAAACTGACATGTTTTTTTATATTAGATGTGCCGCTACTTATGCATACCTCTGTAAAATAAATCTCTTTTTAAGGACATCCACTTTAGGCTTAATGTAAAGAAAAGTGCAAAAAAAAAATTAGAACTTTAGAGAACAAACATTAGAGAACCCACCTGCTTATTCTTGAAGGCTTCCACAAGATCTGCTACCTGGCTGACAGTTAATGGGAAGGTGAGTCGTGGGCCAGAGTAGATCTCAGGTACGTCAATGTTCTCGTAGGAGAAATACCTCTCCCACTCAGCATCCCGACACACCTCGTTCTCTCTGAAGATATGAGAAATCAGGTTCCCTGTAACAGACAAGGAGAGAGAAAGAATGGAAGCACAATTTTAGAAAAATACTTTCATTGTACAGTAAATTGTCTCTCACCACCTCCCTGACAGTCATTCTAAACATACATAAAACAAAATATTAGGCACAAGACCATTGTACCCTGGGAGGAAAGGTTTGGCTAATTATAAGGGCCCTGCATTGACAAGGGGCCCTTTAATGACACTATTATTAAGCAATATAATACGAGTGAAAGTGGGGTTGGTAGCAGATATCACCATGGCTGTGGTTCGGCCGCAGGCACAATATAATAATATTAGGAGGGCCCAAAAGTGTATTGTTGAATGTCCCCCTAAAATTGCTAGCGGTGCCCCTGGAGGAAAGAATGGAAATACAATTTTGCAAAATGTAGTGGAATAATACTAGCCTGGTAAACCAGCCCCTCGTACTTGAATTGAATTTTGTACATAGGGTCGGGCCGTGTTGCCATTGACATTGCTGTATTAGGTACAAGCCAATCCTAGCCAATCAGCAAACAAAGGGAGTGTTCATGAGTGATTACGTTGATTACGCTACATTTGAATTGTAGTGCGTAGGCAGGCTAATTGCATACATGATGACTAGATGGCAGTGTCACTTATTTTAAACTTCAACACCTCCACACCTTCAGAAAGAAATCGTTTCTCAATACTACCAGACCCTCTGTACAAAATGAAACGAAGTACGAGGGGGCTGATATACCAGGCTAGAATAATAGTAGGAGTACCATACGTTTGGATCTAAAGGGAAAAATATAAAATTACAAAGATGTTTTACATAATGTGTCCAAAGTTTATTGCACTTATATTTTCATACTGAGTTAAACATACTGGGTGTCCCATATGTCTGGGCGTGTATGAAAAAACAATAAAGTGACAAAATATGGGCAGTCACAATATTTATTACATAATGCATCCAAAGTGATGAAATGTGTTCATGATAACCTGAACTCCTCCCTAGTCATTGACATGGATTACATATAATAACAAAATATTACCGTGTAGAGTTCTCAGTATGGTGGAGAAAGTGACTTACTTTCTGTACTTGATGGAGTGAAGTTGTCCATAAGGTAACCCAGGAAGTTATAGAGCTGGGCAAAGGAATGAAAAACATACGAGTAAATGGATTGGTGAATGTGCTGCATTTACATTGAGCTTTTATATACTTACAGTACACAACGCTCTTTACATAGAATGCCTCACATTCACACACTATAAATAGCTATAACAGATGAACAAGTTACATTCTTAGTGTGGCCTAGTGGTTAGAGCGTTGGCCTTAGGATTGGAGGATCGCAGGTTCGAATCTTGTTCCAGTAGGAAGAATGTGGTTGGGGGAGTAAATAATGATTGCTCTCCTACACCATGGGTGAAATGCCCTTGAGTAAGGCATCTAACCCCACATTGCTCCAGGGACTGCAACTGAAACCCGGTACCTAAATACCTGTAAGAGCGACAGCTAAGTGTAATGTAAACTAAATGGATGAATGCACCTATGTTGTGTGTGTGTGTAAATGGACTGCGTTTATATAGCAGTTTTATCCAAAGTGCTTTACAATATTTCCCCATTAACACACACACTCACACTCGACGGCCAAAAGCTGCCGTGTAAGGCACAGCCAAGCACACTGGGAGCAGGATGGGGTTCAGTGTCTTGCTCAAGGATTCTTCCACCTAGTCAGGAGGAGGGGGATTCAAACCAGCAACCCCCCAATTGCTGGGCAACTTCTTTACTTTCTGAGCAAGATTGGCCAAGAAATGGCTATTTTGTTTATTTTATTGTACAGGGCCATCCACAAATTCAAGAAAAAAAAACTGTAAATCCTATTAAAACTATTTATGCCACTGAATCTGGACTCAGAAGCTACAGTTGGTAGCTTCTGCATTTGTGATATACAACCAAATATTACAAATCACCTGGTTCTACCTGTGCGCTTAATGCAGCTTGATTTCAATAATTAACTCCTCTATGTGGCTAAAAAGTTGTGCAAATGAAAATCAGTTGATTTAGTGAAAAGCTAGAAAAACTAGGTGGTACTGGATCATAGCTTCTGAAGCCAGACTGCACCACCATTGAGTTCTAATGATCACCTTGATCTGATCCTGTTCTCCTGCGTATTCCATTGATTGGAAAATATTCCACGTGTATCGTCTTCGCATCTCAACGCGTGCCACATACTGCCTGTACCAGCGCTGGATTAGCACTGCAGCCTTCATGGCTAGTAGGGTGTAACACAGGCTTACTAATGCATGCATACAACCAGCTTTGACATTTTGAAAACAAGAACGTAACGTAATAGTCAAAAATAAATTGTTTGAATAAACATTAAGTATCTCACATGTTGCCGCTTATTGATTTTGCATGGAAAGAGGAAATAATCACAGAATTATCTTTTATAGCAAGTAAATCACTTCTGTGGCATTTGCCTTATGTGAAAAAGTAAAACATTTTCAAAGAAGTTAATTTTTTACAGACTGTGTTAGGGGCTTTTAAAAAATGATTTCAGCAATTTTGTAGTAGATGTTTTTTTAAGATTACCTGTGACAGCTGGCACATCTGCAACATGTGAAAACAAAAAGGTCAATCATTTGTGATATGTTTTGTATGGACTATAGAATGTTGAAACATCCAAAACATTCAAATAATCAGGGTTGTTACCTTTTTCATCTTTTTTATTGTCACTTGATTTTGTCACAACGGATCCCATTTCTCTCTGCTAAAACACAGACCATGCAGTGTTTATGACACCATTTGATAGAGACGTAAAGGTGCTATATGTATGATTGTGGCTAAACTGGGGCAAATCAAATTCAACATACTGTAAAGCATTGTTTCCCTTGTAGTATCAAGAGGCAAAACACAAAATCAAAACATGAACAGCATTTGCAGCTGTAAACTATTACTTTTAAAATGCAAATGTCCTGCTGTACTATTGTCTGTGAAAGCAGTACTTCAATTTGACATTTCCCTACTGTCTATTGACACATCAAGAAAGACACTTTTATAATTATGTAATGTAAATTTCTTACATATAGCACTTTAAAAAAAAGACAATTTACTGGGGAAATTAAACAGATCAATAAGCTGTGATATACTGTAATAAGATTCAAGATTGCCTTGATCTAACAATTATAATAATAACAACAACAGCAACATCAATAATAATAATAATAATAACAACAATTATAATAATAATAATAATACATTTTATTAGTTAACGCCTTTCAAAACTCACAAGGTCCCATTACAACAGATAAAACAGACATAACAGAGGCAGTAATAACAAGACAATTCACTGGGGAAATGCAAAAGATCAAGCAGCCGTGATGTACTTCCTGCTGCAGTAATGAGATTCAAGACTGCCTTAATCTCAACACAGCCCGGTCTACTTGTGACCTTTCGGACTGACCTAAATCCCCTTGCTTTACCTCACTGACGAAAACAACTTCCTCTTGGTTTCTATGAAGGATTAACAGTTAACTTTCAGGAGAAATAGCTTCAGGCCTGGTTAAGTTCCAGGAGAAATTACTTTTTTATCTATACCAATGGGAAATTTTGCTTTTTTTCATTATGAAAATACACTCAGCCATGGCATTAAAACACTGAAACAGTACAGCATGGACAGCAACCATTAAAACAATTAAGCAACAGCAACAAAAACAGAAAATGGCTGTTCAGACAAACTTGTCACTCAAGCAGCTGATATATCTAACTGAAAAACATGATCACACAGGAACAAATACTGCTGTTACAGCATCACAGCCACACAATTATTATTTAAGTTAATATTATGAGGGAAAACCCCAAATTCTGTCAAATAAGTTTCATCAATGTAGGAGTCTATTCATTAGGCTTATTATTTCACAAGAAACAGGCGATTGTTTAGGATCCAAATGGAAACAGCATAAAATAGTATACCAAAAAATTGTAAATGTGAAAAAAACCCAATCCTTACCTGATAACAGCTTTTCTGGTTTCACAGTTAGTACAGCTCAGCTTTTGTACCTCCCCATTATATTTAGTATCCAACAGAAGCAATACACATTAAATGACAGTATTCACAGGCCATTTTGACGAGCATGTTAACAACCCCATGTCAATGGAGGAATTAAAGACTGTACACACACACACACACACACAGACATCACCGCCATCCTCAGCCTTTCTAGATATGGGATAGCCCAGATTACAGGGACTTCTGGTGGACTCCTCTGCCTGTTAAGAGCTAAGAGCATTTATTCAGGTTGCTTAGTTAAGATAGCTGTCCTCAAGTGGATTAGAGTAATGCCTTTATGTGGTAGACAGCACCTCAACAGAGAGAGAAATAGCAGGGTCTTGACAGAAGGGATAGGCCTGTGAGACAACCAACAGTGAATACTACATCAGGTCACATTAAGTCAATTTATTTATTTCGATTTATTTTATCGCATTTGTAATGTACACTCCCACTTTTTATTTACAATCTACAATGACCATTAATAATTTTAAAGCTAGAGACCAAGCTTTTTCCCCTAGCTTTTAATACACCATAACACCCCCTCCCTTTTTTGAAGTATATTTTTTGGCCTTTTTGTGCCTTTATTGGATAGAAAAGTGAAGCGATGACAGGAAACAAATGGGAGAGATAGTTGGGGTAGGGTTGAGAAATGACCCCGGCTGGATTTGAACATGGGCACTTGCCATGACTCTGCTAAAACTACCTGTTATGTTACATGTAATCCGTTTCCTGTGCAAACAGCTCTTTCAAAATAAAAATCCATACAACCATTATGTAACCTTTGCACCAGTTAATATAGTGGCACCAGTTTCATCTTTGCACTAATCAAATAAGCATACAGACTACCGTAATCCATACATCTTACTTAACCAATCTATTCATCTGTTCGTTAAACTATCATGTACAATGTATTCACATTGGCGCAAAAAGTCCAAACCACGTAAGTAAACCAACTTGAGTTCAGTTTAAGCAAACCAAACTAGGCAGCTCTGCTGTCTGTAATTCTAGAATATTGTGACTGTTTCTGTGTCTGTGTGCATGAGAGACAAAGAGCATGGGAGTGAGATAGAGACAGAGAGAGAGAGAGAGAGAGAGAGAGAGAGAGAGAGAGAGAGAGAGAGAGAGAGAGAGAGAGAGAGACAGAGACAGACAGACAGACAGAGAGAGAGAGACAGAGAGAGAGAGAGACAGAGAGAGAGAGAGACAGAGATGTAACAAATACTTAGATATACCAAAGAAAACATATTTTGATAAATTCACATACCTAATCCCAGGGTTCCAAAACCTGTGTGAGCAGGAATTACTGTCTGTCTTACTTGTACAGCAGGGACAGACAGCAGCTCTTGCTGCTAAGCATGTCACTGAATGCCATAAAGTAAGGGACACTGGGTTGACACCACCAACACAAACAAATATGTACACCAATCCACAGTATTTCAGAACACACCACACCCACCCAGTAACACACACTAAGACTCCATACAGCTCAGCTTTTATTAACAAGCATTTTTATCATTTAAAAACCTTGAAGAGCCAAAAATTAAACACTGAGAAGAATCCCCTTATCCAATGTGTCCTCTGGCAAGAGAGAGACACCATTGCCTTTCAGTGAGATTTATGTGGACTCCCTCTGTCTTTCTGTGGTGGACTTTGTGGTAAAGGGTCAATCTTTTAAATTAATTTCGTTGAGTGAGGTTCTTTGGAGATGTAAATAAACACTCACTGTTTGCCTTTCGACTGGAGTGCTTTATTAATAACAAACTTTTCAGCCTGAGCTTCCCCAAAGAGATACAGTACTAATTCTTTTCCAATGTATTATTCTACACAACAGTAAACGTGTGTAGTAAATGTGTGTAGTAGCTCCAGCACCTCTATCTCCACCATGGTTTTAAATGGCGGTGTTAATCAGTGTTAATCGGTTTTATTCGTTTGGAATACCAACTGTAATACCAAATGAAATATTAAAACATTATAATGTAACATTTCTACATTTCATTTGCAATGAAAGCCTGGCTTGTATAACATTGATGATTCACGGCAATAAGCCCCTGGGGGGCAGTAGTGTGTGACGTGTTCAGGTGCAACTGTTTTTGCAATCTCTCTACCAAAATGTCCATACACTGTCTAAGAAAATATAACCCACCACGAGATCAGTGGAAAAAGGAAAAAGTTGCTTTTAAATTCAAAAATTTAGTGAAATTTTTAAGCTCCAGATTTAAAAAGAAAAGGGGGACAATGCTGTAAGTTTGGCATGATGTCTGGTGTCGTCCAGTGTTGGATTTCTATGATAGCCTGGAAGATCCTTGGGGAATTATGAGAGTGAAGTTGTGAGAGAAAAATGCCCCGAACTGCTTTATGTGCCAACATTGGTCAGCCTTTGTGAGCAAAATCAGCCTCTCCTATTTGAAAGACAGCTACCACTGGCTACACTGTCTTTCAGCTGCATGTTCAAATAATACAAATGAAGACTTTAGGATGCTTTTTTTATTTAGACAATTTTTTGACAGAAAATAAATCAAAGAATTCACAAAAATGGTCCAAAACTTTGTAATAATCCATTGGGCCCATAATTAATATAAAAATGCAACAGCACATCAGTTATTAATAAAACAATATTTCGGGATTCATAAACAGATCTTTACTAATCAATACAAAAAGAAAGGAAAAGTGGCAAAGCAGTGAAAATATGCATTTGTTAACTGCTAGTTAACACTTTGGTCACCACTTAATTATTAGTCATTATAATTAATCATTATTTTAACATTGTTTCTCATCAGTGAATAATTTAGAATCATATGATTACATGTAGTTACTTTTATAATTATTTCAAATACTGTTTGCTCTATTTGTTATTATAGATTGATCATTACATGTAAGGTCCCCATGCGTTTTTACTGTAACCAGGATTTGTAAGCACACACCGAATTTTTAATATTGAAAAGTAGACTATTAATTATATAGGAAGTATATAGTACTAGGAAGGAATAGGCAACAAATCATAGCAGCAATCAATAAAGTCATAAAACAAACATTAGGTAATCATTACAATGATCATTTTTGGTCTGTTATTGACGAAAATGTGCCTACTTAAAGGTATACGCCGGTGTAAAATGAACGTGTATGGTATGTTAAAACAATTGTATGTTAAAACATGATAAAGAGTTGGGATATTTGCTCAGGAGCAAAACTACACTAGCCCGTTTCATGTTGAACTTTACAATTTTTACCGTTTTTGTAAAAAAAAAAAAAAAAAGGATTACAATGCTAGTAATAGAGGCATGAAGGACACTTGAAGATCGCTATTTTTAAACCATTAAAAAAACTCTAAGTAGCTCCACACTTCCTTAGCAGTGATAATTGCTCTGGCATTCAAAAGGAGGCACTGAGAACTTTGTAGGTGTACAAATCGTTCATTAAAAAGACGGTAGTTCATACAGACTTGTATGAACTATCAACACAGCAGCGACCAGGAACTACCGCAAGGTACTAAAAGTAGAAACAGTACCAATGCCAGAGCCCTTGTTATATTATCAAGAAAATGTGTTAGTCTGTTCCACAAAGAAAGGTAAATATAGTGAAGTTCATAGTTCGTAGTTTTGCTCCTCAGCAAACATACCAACTCGTTATCATGTTTTAACATACCCAAAGTTAATTTTACTGTATCTCTTTAATACTGTATTGCACCATGACTATGACACAAATTAAAAGTAGGCTAAATCAAAAAAAAAAAAAAAAAGTGTCATCCGATTAAATAAATGAGATACATAATCAGTGCATTTCACGTCCATTTGACTACTTACAGTACATATTCATTGAAAACAAAATCTGTGGCCATTTCATAGTACGTTTTCATAAGTATGGTCCATAAACGTTGATCTCTGTTGCTACTGGCTGCCTCAGTGCATACACTGTGGATGTGGAGGAAAGAGAACACATGAACAATGCATGGATTATAAAGGAACCATTGATCAGCAACCTGGATTCAGAAAATACAATAATACCACAAATTCCAAATCACCTGGTTGTGAACTTAATACTATTTTACTAATTAACTACTCTGCCTGGCTAAAGTACTAATTAAAATTAGCAGGTTTAGTGAATGGTTGGAACAACTATGGGGACTGTTGCTTCTAAGACCAGGTTGTCCATAACTGAAAATGATCATATTGTATGCGATTGAACTTAATGAAGACTGAGTAAAACTGAAGAGATTCACCTCTCTCACCACGGTCTTGTACTGTTCAGGTTCAGCAGCGCTCATCATGGTTGTGTAAATGGTAAACCTGCACATATTTCAAGTGAAATGAAGTATAATGCTTTTACTTACGATATCACAGGTGTGGTGAGTAAATAGCACATATTTATGTTGTATAAACATGATAATCAGGAAAGGTAATTGTCAACATTAGACGAATAATGGGCCGAAGTGATGTCAGCGAATAATGAACGCTGTGAAGCTCTGTAGGTGACAGAGGATTCCGAGATGCAGCCTTTTTTGCCAATACATTATTGTCACATCTGTTATATTTGTCAGTGAGCTCTTCACCTAGCCCTGTAAACCAGCCCCTCATACATTTTACAGAGAGTCTGGCAGTGCTTTCATTGAAATTGCTGCATTAGGTAGAATTTTTGCCTAGCCAATTAGCGAACAGAGAGAGTGTTCATGAGCGACGATGTTGACTTTGTGTGCTACATTTGAAATTGTTGTGCATAGGCAGTCTATTTGCATATGCCACAACCAGACTTTAGCAATTGGGTAAAGGCAGACCCACTTGTTTTCAACTTCAGCAGAGCCCACACCTCCAGGAAAAAAAATAGTTGTTTAAAACAGCACTGCTAGATCCTCTGCATCAATGTACGAGAGGCTGGTTTACCAGGCTACTCTTAACCTGGGTTTGCTCCCGTTTAGCAAAAAATCATAGTTCACTTCTTATTCGGCAACAAGGATCACAAATACAAAGCAGGAAAAAAAAGACAAAATCCGTTTTGAGATGCCACATTTACAAGCTTCGGAAGGACAGACGTAAGGACACACATATGTTTGTATAGACACACAAACAGGCAATGATCACTGGCGCTGAGGCCTAAAAGCTACATGGTATCTTAATACCCACATTAACAGGAACATAAAATTGCCATGGAAATGCATCTAAATTGCAAAGATAGAGAGCATGCTGAGAAGCTACCCAACAGGTTACTGTCATCTTTACCTGTTGCATACTGGCAGAACAGACAACACCTGTAAACAGAAGAGAATCAGAGGAATATTTTCACGCACTGACAAACACGCCTTCTCCATTTAAAGCTGCTACACACTGCTACAAGCTGGTCACAACTGGTACTACATTTAAATGAAAAACACTGTAATGTTTTGTTTCCCCTGTAGAGGCCAGAGGCATGACACAAAAAAACCCAAACAGAATTTGCGGGCTGTAAATTAAGTCTTAAAAGGTGAATATTCTGGCTGTACTATTGTCAGTAAAATCAGCGTGTTGATTTGACATCTTTCCTTAACTCCTGATGTTGACTCCTTGACTAGGACCATTATGATGACTTACAGTAAAATAAATGTCTTACATACAACACCTGTAATGGAACTAAAATAAACACATGGTATACCTGATACAGTTTTTCAGAGTTGATCTTCTCTTGGCCTGTAGCATTTAAAGCCCTTACTGCTACAGCTCTGAAGCAAATTCAATAGTGAGAGTGAATGTCATTAGGAGCAAACTCTGGCATACATTTCAGATCATAAATGTGAACAATAACATTGGCAATAATAACAACAATAATAATTATCATAATAATAAGAAAAACACATTCTATACAAGCTTTTCAAAACACCCAAGCACAACTTACAAAATAAAAGATAGAACAATATATGTAAAAACAGCATGCAATAACAGGGGTAGATTTAGCCAATGACAGAATTAAAATAAAAGGAAGTGAGAGATTAGCATGTAGGCTATATTTAATGCTAATACATCCATCATCATGTGCCAGCTGTGGAACAATTTTCACACCATATGCTTAAGAAACGCACCTTCGTATATCCTGAGAGGGAGTAGGCAACCAGTGGTCATAGTTTGTCTCCACTCGATACCATCTAGAAACATGTAAGACACTAGTAGTCATACATTTTCCACTCGATCTTGAATTTTGTGAAATATCTCATACAACAATCATAAAACTATACAGTATATTAAAGTACAATATATTTAAGTAACAAAATACATCAATAATGTTTCATCCCAACTTCAGCTTTTCTTACTGCACTAAGTGGGTATCAAAAATTGTTTTTGAACAAGTAAATATGATTTCCGCAATACAAGAAACACACACTGAAGTTAAACTGATATCACAGTTTAACACTGATATACACATAATGAATTTTAACATTTTAGAATGCAGTCCCTCATTGGTTCAGTCGGTATGTCTGGATTTTCTTATTGAATTGTTTCACCTGAGTTATGGAACATTCAGACATTCATGATAGTACAGCTTGGCCAAAAACGTAAATGTACAGAGCTTTAGGACCTCTCTGCTATGCTTGCTGGACCTGGCAACATGTAAAAGAGAATGAGTTCCCTAGCAGGTGCATATGCATTTTTGCTGCACATCTTTGTTGAGATCACTCCAAACCACAAATTCGCATCTTGTATATAGCCTAATGACTTAACAAATAATATGCATTTTGAAGTTTGCTTTGGCATTTCTTTACTGTCAGGGAATTGTCCTAGACCTAATATATTTGTATATTTGTGTCAGTAACTAACTACCGCTGAAGAGTTTAACGTTGTTACTTCAAATGGTGGTCTCTATGCTAAACTATTAGGATGCTGGCAGTTTGCAATACTGGTTTCACCTCAGTTGTGGCAGGCCTACATTTAAACATTCATACAACTGAAACTTGGTCACCAATGCCAGTTTAATTTAAAATGTCTTTAGCTCTGGAAGTAACCGCTTCAGTTAGTAACATTGCTGCAAGATGCTAAGCAGGCTAACACGTTCCAGCGGCAATGCTGTGGGGAACGTTCTTTAGACATTAACTGTCAATCATCTGTATCCAGCATTCTCATTTGGTAACTTCACTCGCATTGATCAAAGTTAGGCTTGGGTGGTATTCAAGGGGGTAGGAATATATCTGGAAGTTGAAGCACCCATGCGGAAATCTCAACCCGGAAAGGGCCCAATAGCCTTTAGCATTCAGTTGACTTCCATTCATTTTAGTGTCACTTTGAAATCAAACAACTTTACATGACAAGCCATCCATACCTTGATATTGGCATTGCTGTAAACCGGAGAGAACACAGCAAAACATATTTGCTTCTATCGGAAATCTGTCATGTCAAAGTCAAAGTCAAAGTGTACTTTATTGTCAATTCACTATGTAACAGAAATTACACAGAGGACTGAAATTGCGTTTCACCAGACACCAAATGTGCAATTTGAACTAGAAACACACACGCACGCACACACACACACACACACACACACAGACACACACACATGAAGTGTGCACAGACATCCACAATAAATAGACATAAGACATTCAGATAAACATATACACTTCCAACAAGGAGGAAAGTTCGAGGTAGCTCTTCTTGGTAGTTGGTGTAGGTGAAAAAGGAAAAAGTGAAATGTGCAATATGTAAGGTGCAATAAGTGAAGGTGCAGTTGGTAAAGTGCAAGTGTAAAAGCAGCAATGACATCAGTGTGTGGATGTCAGTGACATGTTCATGGAATCTTCTTCATTGTGTTGAGTAGCCTGATGGCCTGTGGAAAGAAGCTGTTTCCCAGTCTATTTGTGTGGCACCGCATGCTGCGGTAGCGCTTTCCAGATGGTAAAAGGGCAAACAGTTTGTGTGCTGGGTGGGTGGTGTCCTTAATGATATTGGTGGCTCTCTTGGAACAGTGTGATGAGTATAGGTCCTGAATGGTTGGTTGGGGTGATCTGATGATCTTTTCTGCAGTCCTCACCACCCTCTGTAGAGCCCAGTGTTATTGCCTTGTATGTTATTGCCTTGTAAGAAACATTTATCTGAAATTATGCTAAAAATGACGCCATTAATCATGTGACAGCCAGTGAGTTTCTGTCGCATAGGAGAAAATTTACCGTACTGTTTGGATAACAAGCTGTAACCATAGTCATGCCCGTTTACTTTTCTATTCATGTTGGGGAAACATTTACATCAGTATTTCTCGAAAAATAAGCTTAGAAATTGGAATTTGTTTGTAAGCGGAATCGCTATCTTTATGGATTTTACTATTCGATGCAAGTGAATTGAGAAAGATGGCTAAGCTAAGCTACAGGCTATAGTATGCAGAGGCGATTGCTCTAAGACAAGCCCAGAGTTTGAAAACAAAACTACTCCAATAAGGACAGTTTGTTGTTGTTGTGTGTGAGACCCGTTTTATACCTTTGCTTCACCAATTTTAACCAAGTTTATTGATTAGGGTTTTCCCCTCTTCATCGCTGCTTCAAGTTCTCTAGCGGTGTAACAGTTCTGGCATTTTTAATTATTTGTATAACTGACAGCTGATTCTTAGTTGATGACCAGATAACTTTTTTCCATGTGACATCTTTCAGATTATCACTATATCGTCCAATAAAGGGTTTTGATATGCAACTGTTCATTTTTTATTATTAATTGGGGTAAAAATGTGTAATGTTAATGATTAAGAGAGTTAGTAGATTAAAATATACGATTGCTTTTCACATTTCAATTCAGTTCTGTAGACACATTGAATTGTTCCCAAACTACAATTGTTTTTTAATTTCATCTTGACAAAGGCATTTAAGGCCTCCACTCTAAAATTGGGTAATTTACACTAGAATATAAAACTAACATGTAATATGAAAATAAGGTGTAGTATTTAAGTGACCAAATAGTATTGGAGTAGGTTACTTAATAGTGTTGGAATAAAGTGATAAAGTTGTGAAGGACCAAAATGTCCCAAGAGCTTAAATTACTTTTATCAAAACACGTTTTTATCACATTGCATCAACACAAAACATACAGGTTTACTGAATATGAATAACTTGTGTTAATTTAACTCAATTGTTTAGGTTGCTGCCAAAGCAAAACATCTGTGTGCAACCAATGTCCACGATTGAATCAAGTAAATCCAACATACTCTTTTTTTCCGTGTACTTAAAATACCAACGAAAACTTAAACTATAGTTTTTGCCTAGCATACCCCATCAAGTGTCTCAGAGAAGCCCCTGTAAAGTAAAGTGTCTCTTTTCCCTCTGTGCTTCAGTATACTGTATTTGAAAACAGTAGCAGGGTCTCCTTCGGGGTTCCACTAACACTGTAACCATGCTGTTGAAGTTACTGTTACTGTTAACCTCAAACTGTTTGAACATAGGCAAAAGACGAGTGAGTGCACAGTAGCCAATGTCCTAAGTTCATCATTTCGTATTTAAGTTCGACATACATTGCGGGGGAAAATTATTAGAACCCTTTTTCAAAAACGCAAAACTTTATAGACCTGTTGGTTACAGAAAGTTCACAATAATGATACAAAAAGTGAACCAAAAATCCCACAATTCAAAATATTCCTTGTGTCTTACGCGCCATTGAGGGGATCCAGTGGCCAAATGTCAGCTGGGCCTCGTCTGTTTCTGGTTACCACAACCCCTTCTCCTGGGTAAACTCCTCCGACAATATAGTACACATCAGCGATGAGAGGAACTTTGGACAGTTGCATCACAGCCTCCTGGAAGTTCTCAGCTTCCTCTAAAGTCTTTAAAAGGGAGATAGAACGGTTAAATGGAGCATTGTACCATATTCTTTTCTACTCAAATAGAATGCATTTAACTTTGATTTATCACAAAACAAGCCTAAATGCATGTTTACAAGCCTAACTGTAACCTTACATTTGAGCTGGGCACTGTTTTAATAAGTAGTAGTGACTGATGCTGAAGCTAATGCACTCCGGCTAACCTCTTTCGGTTTTACTGGACAATAAATAAATTGCATGTTCTGTGAACTGTTGCTTCTGGCTGCCTCCTTCCCTCACACACGCCAATCTCCTCCTCATCAGAGGCAAGGCAAGGCACGTTTATTTGTATAGCGCATTTCATATACAACAACAATTCAATGTTCTTCACAAAAATAAAAAAAGAATGTAAAAGCATAAAAGATAAAGTAAGTGTGAAAGCATATAAGTAAAATAGGTATGTGGTAAATAAAGGATATAAAAGCATAAAAACACACAAAATAAGTATAAAGTAAATTAGTAGAAATCATTAACAGAAAGCATCTGAAATCAGTTTGGTCTTAAGTCTAGATTTGGAACTGCCAACAGTAGGAGCATTTTTAATGTCTTCTGGAAGTTGGTTACACAGCTTTACAGCATAGCAGCTGAAAGCTGCTTCACCACATTTTGTTCTAACAGCAGGTTCTACCAACAGATTTTTCTCAGGTGACCTCAGAGACATAGTTGGTGCATATAACTGAACATATCCAATAGCTAATTGGGTCCCATCCCATTTAATAACTTAACACAAGAAGCAATGCCTTAAAGTCAGTTCTATAACGTACTGGGAGCCAGTGCAGGGACCTTAAAATTAGAGTAATATGGTCATACTGTATATTTTGGTTCTTGTAAGAACACTTGCTGCTGCATTTTGGATCAGCTGAAGCTGTTTGATAGTCTTTTTAGGAAGGCATGTGAAAAGGCCATTGCAGTAATCAACCCTACTGGAAATAAAGGCATGTACAAGTTTTTCTAGATCTTGATTTAACATAAGACCTCTAAGTTTAGCAATGTTTTTAGGTGATAGAATGCAGATTCAGTGATTGCTTTCATGTGACAGTTGAATGTTCAGTGAATGAAGTTCACTGTCAATAAAGACACCAAGATTTTTAACAGTATCTTTTGCTTTAAGCTCCTTAGTCTCAAGAGCAGTGGTGATCCTAAGTCTATCTTCCTTTTCCCCCCAAAAACAATTAGTCCAGTTTTATCTGCGTTCACCTGAAGAAAATTGTGTGACATCCAGTTGTTAATTTGGTCACTACACTCATAGAGAGACTCAAGGGGGGTATAATCAGCATAGCTATGGTAGTTGATTGAGTTGTTCTTGATTATTTGGCCAAGCAGAAGCATATAAAGGTCAAATAGTAATGGTCCAAAGATTGACCGCTGTGCAACACAACAGGTCAAGGACATAGATTTCCAATAGCAACAAAAAAGCTCCTTTGTTGTAAGTATGATTTTAACCAATTGATAACTGTACCAGTGAATCCAACCCAATGTTCCAGTCAATGTAGTAGTATGCAGTGATCAACAGTGTCAAAAGCTGCACTAAGGTCCAATAACACCAAGACTGATGTTTTGCCAGCATCAGAATTAAGACGTATATAATTTATGACCTTAACTAGATGTACCGCATAGCGGTACATGGTATGACCTCCGCCGCAGTCCAAGATATTGGCAATCCAAAATCCCAATTTTTGCATTTACCCATATCACTAGGTGTTACTGTTCTTCGACACCTAGCTTCGACAATAAACACCGCCCCCTATGACGAAATGTCACAAAATTTAGTACACATGAACAGAAAGCTGTTTAGAGTTGGTATGTCAACTTTGACCAAATTTGAGCAATTAGACGCCAAGATATGGACTTTTGAAGAATTTTAAGGCTAAGTGGTAAATGTTCGTTGACATGTAACTTTGAAATGGTTTAGTGCAGTTCCCACCTTCTCGGTCCAAGATATTGGCAATACAAAATCCCAATTTTTGCATTTACCCATATAACTAGGTGGCACTATGCTTTAAGTGAGTGTTTATGGGCTGGGTTGATACGTCTCTGTAACACCGACATATCACAAAAAATGTCTTGTTCATGGGTGAAATGTTCATTGAGTTATTCAGAAAAAACTTTTGGGCGTCTCCAACTCTTTGATGGACACTGGCACAGCGGGGGGTGGCCCTTGGGGGCCAAAAGCTTCTAGTCACTCAAAATGTTCTAGGGCTACATGCCTACAAAGATTCATGTTCCCCAGACTTCCAGTGTCCCGGCAATCGTTGACGGAAAATCACTGAAAAAAAAAAGGGAAAAAAGTCGTGGCAACACTATAATGACCGCTTTCACTAGCGGCGGTCATAATAAGAGCTGTTTCAGTGCTGTGATTGGCACGGAAACCTGGCTGAAACTTATCAAAACAGCTATTTGATGTGAGAAAGGCATTTCATTGATTAAAGACTATTTTTTCAATTATTTTTCCAATAAATGGTAAATTGGAAATGGGCCTGTCCTTGTTAAACACTGAACCATCATGGTTATTCTTTTTGAGTAAGGGTTTTACAACTGCATTTTTCAAAGAGGAAGAAAATATTCCAGTCTGTAGTGATGTATTTACAATCTGAAGTACAGTAATGTGCAAAAGTTTTAGGCAGGTGTGAAAAAAATGCTTTCAACTAGGAATGGCTTGAAAAATGGAAGTGTTAATCACTTATGTTCATCAATCAACAAAAATGCAGTGAATGAACAAAAGAGGAACTTAAATCAAATCAATATTTGGTGTCACCACCCTTTGTCTTCAACAGAGCATTAATTCTTCTAGGTATACTTGCATACAGTTTTTGAAGGAACTTTGCTGGTAGCTTGCTCCAAACATCTTGAAGGACTAACCACAGATGCTCTGTGGATGTAGGCTTCCTGACATATACAACCAATTTGGTGTAATTGGTTGATCATACCTCACTATAATCCTGCAAAATCCCTGACTTTGTGTGTACACCTGTGTGTGTACACCTTGTGTGCACCTGCCTAAAACTTAAAAACAAAGATTTAAGCAGGTGCCTTCAAACCAGCATCAATTCAGACAAAGGGGTACACACAAAGTCAGGGATTTTGGAGGATTATAGTCCTTCTCAAAAAGAAGACCTGTGTCATTATTTATGACTCTCCTTCTTACAGACATAGACTTGTTTTAAATGTGAGGGGACATACAAACATCAAAGAAAACAAAAATAATCAGATACAGCCAAGTTCATAACAGTTGTAGAGACATTAAGACCCTTTGTGATGACAAGGTCAAGGGTATGGCCATTAGAGTGTGTTGGCCCCTGAACATGTTGTGTTAGGCTAAAGGTATCAATCAGTGTGAGAAATTCATTGGCATAGGTGTTTTCTAGATTATCAACATGCAAGTTGAAATCCCCTGATATAATAAAACTGTCAAACTTCAAACAAATGTTCGACAACAGTTTACCAAACATTGATCTGACATTCAGAAGAGCTAGGGATCCTGCTGCGGGTGGAGGGGGTGGTGGTGCCCTGCGTTTTTTGGGTGCTGTAGTGGATGGGTATGCAGTTGAAGGTTGTGGGCTGGTAAAGGCCTGCCCATTGTGATACTCTTTGTGCACTGCTTGTTTAGAGTATCTTGGGCTATAAAAAGATAGTCTGGCAATCAGCAGCAGTCTCTGCATACAGGCGGGGTGGTGATGGAGATGGTAAAAACAATTCAGGGGTTTTTGGTGAAGCAGTTGTGGTTCGATTCTCTGTGTATCGATACATTCTTGCTCCTTTGATGTATCCTCGCATTCTTGCTCATTTGAGTCCTGAGTGACTCCAGTAGTGTCCTTGTCATCAAGGTCCCACAGTGGCAAGAAGCTGGATGGTAATGCGTCAGCCATCAGATGGTTTTCCAGAACTGTATTAGATACAGACATGTTAGCATGACCCTCTGCAACTGATATCATCTTTATCAACCAGTCTTTATCAACCATGATTGGTTGTCTGCACTGTTACAGAGCGCTTATCAGCAGGTGGACCCAAGGTCAGCAGAGAAAAGGTTGCATGGTAGAGACAGAGGCGATAGTGGTCAGCCAAGACTTTGGCCCCTGTCCAGCTTTGTTCTGTGCTATTTGGTCTGAAGAATGCTCTGTCATTCCAAAAAAGATTGAAATTGTTTATAAAATACATTCAAAGGGAAAAACATGTCTTTGCTATCCAAGTGTTTCGACTGAATAGTAAAGAGAATGCAAAGCTTCCCTGTGCTAAAAGTGGGCCACTCAAAAAGGTTTGTACTCCAAGCTCATTTAGGGCAGAGAAAAGTTCCTTAAAATCTTCTTTGACACCGAGCTGTTCTCTAAAAATTTTATTTGCTCCAACATGCACAATGATGCATTTAATAGTTTTATGCTTTGACACTGTCTTTAAAATACTGATTTTAGTGTCAGAGATGGATACATTAGGAAGGCAGCATACGGTCATCCATTCTCCTTTTAAATTTCTTATAGTGGCATCACCTAGAACAAGGGTTGTAGAATAAGCAGGTGTTGATGGCTGCTTTCCATCTTTGCCCACTCCTTTTTTCTTGTGGTTTGGTTTCTGTCTATGGTGAGTTGTCTCTCTGGGACCACTGGTTCCAGATGTCTATTGCACTCAAATCTGTTCTGAAGGGGTTTGCATAGGCCCAGACATGTTGTAGTTTTCTGCCCTAGCTGTGTGTCTGGACTGATGCCCGGAGTGTATGGGTGTAGTGGCAGCAGAACGCACTTGTTTTGAGGTCACTACCCTTTTCTTTTTGAGTTTAGCACCTTGTGTAAGCCAGCATTCAGTAGTCACATTTTAACCTATGAAGTCGATGCAGTCAACTGACCCATCCACAGTCACACCTGCCAAGCTGATGCATTCTCAGCACTCCTACCAGCAGCATCAGTTGCCAAAATCCCCTCATTAGATGTCCCACGTATATCGTCAGTCTGTGATGGACGGGCATCAATTTTTGACTCCAGGATAGAAATCCTCCATTCCAGCTCTGTGCACTTTCCACAGGAATCCCTGGATCTTCGCATCTTGTTATAGTCCTAAGTCAAGGTGAACTGCAGTACCAGCTGTATTGTGTGGTTTTCTGGTTATCTTGTTTAAAACACTAAAAAGTGTCCTTCTTATACTCGCTAAACGTGTGAAAGTCAAAACACAAGTAAAATAGTGAAAATAATGGAAAATAATAAAAAGAGAAGGTAAAGCAGGAGCAAGGCAAAAAAGCATCCTACTTGAGTCATGGTGTCAAATGCCACAGTAGTTGAGCGGTTTGAAAAACGCTGTATGTCAAAGAAGTGAAACATGACTGAACTGCAGGTTTACATCTTGATTTGGGAGTTAAACTGAAAAGTTTCAGGTGAGTGTGTATATTCACTGTGTTTTCAGTTGTATAGGATGTTATGATTGATGGTAGGGCAATAGGATAAGGAAAAATAAGTTAATTAATAAACAAATTGCAGGCTTGCACTTATGTTGGATTGTGGATAAAGTTGAACATACTACTAAAAGCTTTTTGTCAGTGTTTGTATTTCTTTTGAGTTTGCGGCAATATTAGCCTATTTGTAACAATGGAAAGACATGTTTAAACTGGTAGTTACTAGGCTAAAGTTAGCTTAAACCACACTCATCATTGCCTATTGTTTACAATGACGTGACTTTCTTTTGCGCACGGCAACTATAAACCTAGCTTTAGGGGCCTACTGGAAGTCCCTAGCATCCTTCAAAGGTTAGCACAATGTAGAGTTGCACCAAGTAGCACAAAACGCTTTTTAAAGACCGCAAATACTCAGAGTGACCAGTTGTTCTTCCTACAAGACACAGAAAGCATGTCTGGGAGGACCTTATATAAAGAGGGACAGTATAAATGCTAGATTACATCATTATTTCAATGGCAAACACACCTGTCTCACTAACCAGCTGGCAGGGGCACTTTTCATTGCTGCAGCAATGACATTTTCCCACCAGTAGCCTTTTGCTGTAAAAAAAAAAAAAAAGATACTGTGATATACTTTTCATATTTTACATACTATATAACAGTTAGTTCCGGAGGAACTATTTATCAATTACTGATCTGACAAGGCACATTCTATGCGTCTCTATAAGTGGCGACTCTTTACAGCTAGTGATGTCCACATTTTCCATTGAGTTGACTGTCATGAATGTTCCATTCATTCAAAGCAACAGAGCAGCAATTTTCATGTGGCATACAAACAAGCAAGTAGGCGTGTAAACAAGCCAATTATAATAGTTTCTCTAAACTTTTAGGTCAAAGATTAAGCACTGACTGTATACAATAACTGTATACAGTAAACTAACTCACTGTTGCATTACTTGGCAAAGGAAACCAAGCAAAGTTTTAATCTATTTTAATGGGTAGAGAATGAACAAACAGCAGTGGAAACTAAATGGTAAAAAACACAATTCAGTGTCTTAAAACTTTGTTAGTTGCTAATGGAACTGTTGTATAAAATTAATATTTCTCTCGTGGTTGTGGGGTTGTTATGCTGATGGCTGTGGTTACCTATACATTACTCAACCTTTGGCCTTCGGCCAGCGGCCGAACCAGACCCGTAGAGATATCAACAAACATCCCCACTTGAGACATATTGCTTAATTATATACTACGTATACATTATAAAACCACAGCTGAAGAGAGAATCCTACAGCGCTGGTCTCCAGACACAGTAAATTTTCTGGAACTCTGCCCTGTCCACAGACCAACGTAGCCAGCGAATGTGGTTCCTCTGTATAACTCCTGCAAGGTAAGTCAGATAAATAAATAAAATGGAGGGAAATAAAAAATACTATAAAAAAGCATTGCTTATAACCAACTTAAGAATACAAAAAAAACGTACAAATGCTAGGACAACATGTTGTATGGATCTTTGTACATTGGTTTAGCTTTGTACCATTTAACAAATGTTCATAATACTTGAAATTTGGAGCAAGTAAAATTGACGCAAAACAATCTATGCAGAACATTGCCTTAATGTTTTTAGGTTGGTTCTAAGCAGCATCTGACAGTGTAATGAGGAACTAGAAAAGAGGTGAAGTGTCACACTGCTTGCAAAACATTACCTTCCCTTTTTTTACAAAACTGACATCGATGGTGATATTCCTGAGGATTTCATGGGGATAATCGAGATTTCGGCCATGGTAGAGATTTCCCTTTGAGTCCTGAGTTATGATACTAGTGCAAAATCTATCAGAAATAAGGATTATGTACAGAAAAACTAGTTAAACGAACAGCTATTCATACAATGATATGATGCAGTTCACATTATGAATAATCCTGCCTCATATGTTAATACAGTACACAGTTAATATCATTAACACTGAACTTGACTTGTTATGAGAACTGAGCTTTTTCCGTTCATGTTGTGCTATTTATCGACCAATTAGGTCTAAAGCGACTGACAACACTGAGATAATGAATGAAAGCCATTTCAGTTACAATAAAACTTACACAAAGATACATTTACGATTGACATCAAATTACCAACAAGGCAGAACATTCCCCCACTGAACAATTACCAACACGAAGCTTTGACTGCCATTGGCTGCTGCTGAGAGAACGCTGCTGAGCAGGGCCAGGGTCCAGGGGGGGCAACCCAAAAGAAAATATTGCTTCTTATTGCTTCTCTTGCTCAGTGCTGTCAGCCTGATAGAACTCCAATCTAAGTTCATCTTAAGATCGGACTACTGTAAGAAGTAGTTTATATTTAACTTTGGGAATGTCTGTTTATGTAATGCTCATAAGAATGGCACATGGCACCTCAAATTTTATTGAGTAGTGTCTATAAGACTTCACACAGGTGTGACTTAAATATTGATTTCAGCCCATTTAACTGTTAATATATTATTACGTAAAAAAATCAATGTTCAGAATGTTTATACAACAGAATTCCAAATGCTGACCCACATTGTTTCTGTCAGACCTATTCTGGTAAAAAAGCAGAAGTACTCCATTAAACTAGGTAAAAACTGACGAGTCATCATGATGTCACGAGAGACAGGAGGCCCTATTGTAAAATAAGCACTGTAAAAAAGAATAAGTCAAGCTTACATGAAAAAATGGTGAAAACCTTTTTGTCTCAAATGAAATGTAAATGTAACTGTTGTATTTCAAGTTATGTTTACTGACATGTATATAACTTCAAATAGGATAGTTACATTTACTTTGCTCATTTCAAGCTGCAACAAGTTTCCAACAACTTTCAAACACACAGCTTACTACACACAGCTGGCAGCTGACTACAGCTATTCAAGCAATCACTTGTGAGCTGCTAAGGCACTCAGTAAGGGTTAACATGGACCAGCTGACTGAAGTAACATCTATCTTGTCCACAATTACACCTCATTCTAAATCCTATCTGCCCAGGTATAACTCCTTGTACAGCTACCAGCTGTGACCCTTTGTCATGAAATGAGGGGTGTTGTCTACAACTCCACCTCCAATGATCCAGAAATATAGTGTGTGTCTCAATTAAGGATGTACATGCTTCGAAGTGCTGGTTCGTCGGCCACATACATCACAGTGGCGCACCAAGCACTGTCCGATTTAGAAGGTGCCTCTGAATCCACCTGACAAAACTGCACATCATTTGCTGTTCAGCAGAGGCTACTGGTGGTTGATCCTTTGTGGCCTCATTTCTCCCAGAATTCATTTCGCTGAGATTGCAGATTCGCAGCAGATTGTCAACTGCCAAACTATATTCTATAGTTGCTAGGCGACCAGAAAAGCTCTGTGGGCTAGGCTGTCCCATTTCATGGATCGTTAACGGCCACGGTAGGCTAGAACTACATAGTCAACTCCGTAGTAGCGCACTCCGAAGCATGTAGACCCTTATTTGAGACACAACTATAGCTCCTAGTTCCCCATTATCAGGCCAGAACTGAAGTCTTCATGCTCCAAAAAGAAGTCCACTTGCTTACAACTTAGCTCCTTTGACTACCATGACCTGGATGAATGAGAATCTACACAGACATCTTACTCTGTACAATGACTACATCTGTGGTCAAGACACACCTAATGTCTGTCCCAATTAGGGGTCTACATGCTTCGAAGTGCTGGATCGTCGGCTACATACATCACAGTGAACTTTAAAAATGTACCCATCTCTCACTTCTAAACAAAAAAAGCAATAAACATATTCTTGAAAGAATTAGAAAAGGTATTTTATTAAAGATTCCACTTACGCTGTAACCTCATAGGCAAAGTTGAGCAGAATGATGTCAGCAATGTCAGCCCCATAGAAAGAGGCCATTCCCTTGATCTCTTTGGCATATGGTGGGGGCATGTATTTCTCCAGGGCATTCACTATCGGGATTACTGCATGGTGAACCCATTTTGGCACCGTTGAGCTACAACACAATACAGTAAGTCTGTTAGAACTGTGTTATTCTGTGAACAGGTGAATTGCAATAAAAGATTTATGATTCAAGTTCTGAGACAACACAAGATACTTGTGCAGCTAGGACGATTACCTTTGGGAGAAGAGATTTTATCCTTCCTGACTAAAAACTTTTGACTAGGAGAACACTTAGCACTTTAGGTTTATTATTGTTTTATTATTTTTTGAGTACTGAGTCTATTGTTGGGCTTGTTTGCAAAGTCACATGGTCTAGCTGGTCTGTGAAAATTTCAGGACACATCAGTAATGCACTTCAGGATCAACGGGGGTTTCAGGCCTTTAGTCACTATACACCCTCCTCTGAGGCGGTCCCGCTTAAGGTGATTAATCCTTAGCATGTGTCCAGTATCCAATTAGTCTATATTGTCGTGTAAAAATTCTTAATTTGGTGAATGTAAATTAGGTAATAGGGTCATTCTGTGTCAAATCGAACAATGGCCGACAGTCACCCTCTCCAAAAAATCTGAAAAAAATCACAGCTGTTTGTACATCCAACCTATGTATAAATCTTAAATATTAAGTCTGTATCACTAATAGCTCCAAAACTACAGCCCTTTGAAATTTCAGGTCATTTTGGGAATTCTGGTGAACAAGCCTTTTGCTCAACTTCCGACATTGCTGGCTCTTTTAGTATTTCACACACATTAGTGTAACTATGTGAAAAGAAATGCATTTTCCTGTAGAATTCAAAAATCAAATCAGATCAGATGTACCTTGTGTAATTCTTCCTCTCCAAAGCTGTGAAAATGGCTATAGATTCAATATGTGAAATGACACCACCACTTTTGAGGGCTTCTCGTTCAAAAAGTATGGCACACAAATTTATCAGATTCTTTTTCCCAGCCATATACGGATTATAATGTCATGCCTATGCATTAACCTTTGTTGATATTGTTTTCATATGGTCAGTGTATTTTCTTGAAGTTAGGCTTGATTTTCAAAAAGGCTGTTTTCATCTTGTCATTTCACCATGTGGACAGTTCACAGGATTTTTTAAACATTTTTCCATAATCATCCTGTATGTGAGGATCATTTGTCCAAAATTTGGATTTGTTGCTGAGTCTCTTTATTGAGATATGATGTTTGGGAAAAAATGTCAGTAATTCCATGGAGTTGGATTGATCGGCAGTACCTCTTTCCACCACATGTTGTGCTCTTTTAATACAATGGAAGTCAATGATAGGGTAGCATGTCATTTACAGGAAAAGCTGCCAAACAAACTTTGTGTTACAATTAAACCAATTGCACTGTCAAGGTCATTTTTGAGCAGGGTTTTATTGTACAGCACACAAAAAGCAAGGCAAAACTTGCCTTGTAATTGCATTATAATACAAACACAAAAGGACCATAAACAGGAATGCTATCAATTTAAAGATCATAAACAGTAACAATATGCTATGGAAACATCAAGAATGTGAAAACTAAGATCTCATATTTTTTAAGTAATGAAACGCAAGACACAGACATTCACACTCATGATCACAAAAATATAATGCATATCTTAAATTTAAACATTTAAAAATGAGATCTTAGTTTTCACATTCTCAAAAATGTATTAAAAGAGCACAACATGTGGTGGAAAGAGGTACTGCCGATCAATCCAACTCCATGGAATTACTGACATTTTTTCCCAAACATCATATCTCAATAAAGAGACTCAGCAACAAATCCAAATTTTGGACAAATGATCCTCACATACAGGATGATTATGGAAAAATGTTTAAAAAATCCTGTGAACTGTCCACATGGTGAAATGACAAGATGAAAACAGCCTTTTTGAAAATCAAGCCTAACTTCAAGAAAATACACTGACCATATGAAAACAATATCAACAAAGGTTAATGCATAGGCATGACATTATAATCTGTATATGACTGGGAAAAAGAATCTGATAAATTTGTGCGCCATACTTTTTGAACGAGAAGCCCTCAAAAGTGGTGGTGTCATTTCACATATTGAATCTATAGCCATTTTCACAGCTTTGGAGAGGAAGAATTACACAAGGTACATCTGATCTGATTTGATTTTTGAATTCTACAGGAAAATGCATTTCTTTTCACATAGTTACACTAATGTGTGTGGAATACTAAAAGAGCCAGCAATGTCGGAAGTTGAGCAAAAGGCTTGTTCACCAGAATTCCCAAAATGACCTGAAATTTCAAAAGGCTGTAGTTTTGGAGCTATTAGTGATACAGACTTAATATTTAAGATTTATACATAGTTTGGATGTACAAACAGATTTTTTGTCAGATTTTTTGGAGAGGGTGACTGTCGGCCATTGTTCGATTTGACACGGAATGACCCAATAGTCTGTACAATAAAGCTAATGCTAATGCTACCCAGTGGTTTTAGATCTCTTGCTATCTAATACCATTTGACTTTGACAAGTCTCCACTTTCCTGTGTTCCACTACACCACACAACTCCAGGGAACATGGACCAGGTAAAGTTACACTTCTTGCACAGCTAGCAGCTGGCTACATCTATTCAAGCAACCACTTGCAAGCCGTACAGGCACTTAGCAAGGGTTCAAATTTACTAGCTGGCTGAAGTTACAGTTGCTGGGACCACTTAGATCAGACATGTCCAAAGTCTGGCCCGCATGCTCATTTTCACCAGGCCACAGCCTCCCTCATAAAATCAATAATATGCCACCCCCCTAACACATTCTAAAAACTGCATGTTTGACGCTTCATTGATTGTAAATGGCTGAATTGCGTCTATAGCAACCTTGCTATTAGGAGCCTTGACATCGGTAAGTAGCCTACTGTTGAGAAATGCGTGTGCGTCTTTTTATAATTGCTTGGCCACGCAGAGTATAGGCGACTGTAAATAAAAAGAGGAAAATTGACAGCGAGGGCCGCCGCTTCCAAGTGGAAATGTGAATATTTTTTCACTGACATACGAAATAACTGTGTCTGCCTAATATACAAAGAGACTGTGGCTGTTTTCAAGGAGTTTAATCTCAAGAGTCACTACTAGACGAGATATGCTGCTAACTACGACAAGCTAACGAGGAAAGAACAGTGCAAAAAATTAAAGCAACTGGAAGGTGTTTTAACGGTACAGCAGCGTTTTTTCACAAGAACGTGAGTCAAATGAAAATGCCACAAAAGCGAGCTACGAGGTGGCAACGTTGACAGCTCCCTCTTGTCAACTGTTACCGCCAGCTGGATAAAGGCAGGTTCCAAGAGATTCCAACATTTGCTAAGAAAATGCTGAGCTTATTTGGCTCGACATACCTGTGCAAGAAGACATTCTCACTTATGAACTTTAACAAGAACCGTGTGAGGACAAGACTAAGTGACGCTTACTTGCGTGACATCTTGCGTATCAAAACCACTGTCTTTGAGCCAGACCTGGCCTTCTGCAATCTAAATCTCAGTACCACCTATCACATTAGTGCAGGCAAGTAATTTGTTTTCTGGGGTAGCCTAAATAAATCCTAAAATCTCAGTGATTTGTGTGTGTGTGATTGTGATCAAAACCCTCAGTGGTTTGTACTTCTGAATAAGATAATTGTTAGTGTTATTTTCTTGTTCACATGGTATAAATTCACATTTGCAGTTTACATTAGTGTTTTTTTTCCACTCAGACTTTTTCTTCATTTTATTACTGGTCTTGAAATAAAAAATGCACAGTAAGTTTGGTAAAAACACATGTGAAGACATAAAAAGTATGCCATTGCAATGAAATGTTCATTAAATAGTTAATTTGTATATTATTATTATTATTATTATTATTGTGTTATTGTCGTGTCATTATAATGGTTGGCCCTCATGTTCACCTCGCCAAATCCGGCCCTCCTGGCAAAAAGTTTGGACACCCCTGACTCAGCAACACTTGCCCATGGCTTTCCCCATGCTGAAAACATCCATCTCATCCAGATGCATTGGTTAGTCTTTGCTGCTTCGTAACAATTTAATACAGATTCTTCCCCTAACACTCACTACGTGCACGTGGTAGGATCAGATTGGATTGGTATTAGATTGGGTGTTGCTACCCAACGAGTGGTCGGTCCCAAATCCCTGTGCACATGAGAGTTCATGTAATCGGATAATGGTCAGAGATCTGGCCGTTTCCGCTACGCTAGATGGCGCTGTATTCCTTTCAACAAGTGGTGTCAGAACTACTTCAGGCTGACGGCTGCTAAAAAGAAAATAAACGAAAAGAAAATATTTGGCGGCATACAAACAAAGATGACGTTCGGGGAGGTCGTGCATTCTCCTTTGTTTGGAGGTCCGTATGAACGAAAAACAGCGTTTTTGGTTTCCTTGATACGACATGAACTGTGCCGTCGGCGTTTGATATTACAAGCAATCGAGGACAACGAGAATTACTTGAGAGCAGGCGCTCTGCTACAACAAAGGATGCCTCGACGTTCAGTATGGATGAAAATCAGGGACAGAAGCTTCTGGGATCGAGTGGCCTTACAATTCCAGTGCATGCGTGAATCCAAACCAGTCCCGTGCACAAGGCGGCACCAAGCGGATTAACATCGGCTTAAGCCAGGGGTTGCAATCGGATTCGCGAAACCAATCCGTATACGATCTTTAGCCTGTGCACATGAATTCGATACGATCCCAAACCATTTCCAATCGGATTTAACTCCTCCATGTGCACGCAGCAAATGAAATGACTGACCTTCCTATAAACCCTCTGCAACCCACCTCTACTGGACACACTCTTGTCGTCCATCCCCTCTGATTTGCCTTTGCTCTCAAGTCTTTGTACTTGAGCTTTTTTCTTTCATATGCCTCCTCCAAAGACCTTTCAAACGGCACAGTTAATTCAATAAAATATACAACCTGTTGACAAGTCAACCAATAGACTGTGTCAGACCTCAAGTTAGTATTAACTATTTTCTGAGGGACCACCAGCCTTCGTCCCAAGTCTACTTGCAGCTGCCAATCCTTTGCTCCCTGTGTATTACTCTTCAACTGTGCCCACCTTTCTCACCTTCCCGCACAAACTTTACTCGTACCTGCTTTACCTACTTCCTCCTACTCTCAAGTTCTGCTGCCAAGCACTTTAGCACTTGGCTGTGATGCCACGTGTAACGACCTTGCGTCCAGCACACCTTACAGCCAGACAGTATGTGTCTCAGTGTAGCCACCCCTGAACAATGTGGGCATGATGCACCACCATCAGCCCATAACCTCAGGTTATCTGAGGATGGCAATACCTTGTAGGTTGGTCCTAGGGTTAGGGTTACTAGACTCCATATTCCCCAATTCCCTCCAAGTAACATGCTTCTTCTCTACCCCCTCCCAGTTTAGCCACTGACCCTGCTTTGCCAATGCTACAGCTTTTACATGTCTACTAACCTCTTCTTGCCTACGCACCTGCTCCACAGGTAGCCTCATTTTTTCCCTTTCTCCATGTTGGTTTCCCTTCTGCAAGCCCAAAGACTCTCCGCACAAACAGGACATTTCCAACTCTCTCTCCATGACTTAGGCCTATCTCTGCCTGCTGCACTAAGTCTCTAAATGGTGGGTGGTGTAGCCCATCTTGCCACCTCTCTCTCCCTACCACCCACCTAGAAGCTCTAATTATCATCTCCATTGCCATTGTAAAAGCAAGTGGTGAGATAGTACACCTTGCCATAATGTCCAGCTTCTGCCAATTCATTACAAACTCTATGAGCCCAATATTCTTAAAATATTCTCTCATCAAATTAACAATGTCCCCTGTCAGGTCAAGTCGGTCAGATTCACTCACACGCACACGTGCCCATTCACACACAACTATACACACACTCTTGTACACATATAACTACAGCTTATTCAAAATTCGAACGCAAGGTTACTAACAAAAACAAGAAAGATTATTCACATTACACCTGTACTGGCCGAACTACACTGGCTACCCGTATCTTACAGAATTGACTTCAAAGTACTACTACTAGTATTCAAAAGCTGTAAATGGCCTTGCCCCATGCTATATTACACATGACACATTATCCTCTTCCACCCCTGCACGAGCCGTTAGATCCGCTGATGCTGGTCTTCTCAGGATTCCAGAGGTACCACCCGAAAGGATTCTCATACTACGCCCCAAAGAAATGGAATGCCCTACCACAGCACATCAGAGAAGCAGAATCCATTGACGCCTTCAAACGACAACTAAAGACTTACCTGTTCAACCTTGCCTATACCTAACTGCTCAGATCAAAGTCCCTTAACACAGACTTCCTTGCTCAGATCAAAGGCCCTTCAGACAGGCAGAGACTTCCCGTTACCAGCCCCAGCAGATGGGCTCCCCTGGGGGAGGTGGTTCTGCCTGAGGTTTCTTCCTAAAAAAACAGGGAGTTTTCTTCACTGATACCTGATGTTTCTTCCTAGAATCCACACAAATCAAACAAACAGGGATTTTTCCTCACCACTGTTGCTCCCTGTGGACACCGTCTGCACCTTAATGAACTGACCTTGTTGTAGCGCCTCTGGATTGCAAGGACTGTTGACCTGTGTTCATGCAAGAGCCCGCATTAACAGGATATTGCGTCGTTCCAGTGCCTCTGAATTACAAGGACTGTTGACATGTGTGCACGTTGTGACATTGCATTATTACACCACGCAAGAGCCCACATAAACAG
This sequence comes from Coilia nasus, assembly GCA_027475355.1. Classification (NCBI taxonomy): domain Eukaryota; kingdom Metazoa; phylum Chordata; class Actinopteri; order Clupeiformes; family Engraulidae; genus Coilia; species Coilia nasus. Next base: position 34,362,889 of record CM050217.1, read on the forward strand.
GGCATTGCGACGTTGTGACACTGCATTACTGCGTCACGCAAGAGCCCGCAGTAACAGGGCATTGCGTCATTACATCATTTTGTTATTGTGTTCATCCGCTCCACCACCACTTGACTGTACGAAATGTTGTCTTGTTGTGTTCTTGCCAAAATGTAAAACACTTTGAGCTGCATCTTGTATGTATAAATTGTGCTATACAAGACTATTATAATAATAATAATAATAATAATAATATGTACATACAACACAGTTGTAAACAAGGCCGGTCAAAGTTACAGGTGACCTAAAACAAACACGCTAGGCATGGCACACAGGGCATGGCTTTTAACATAGCACATATACAAAAACTATTCTACATAAATGTGGGGTATTAGCAGCAAAGAAAGTGCGGGGGGCATAAGGTGCAGTGTGCTGGTTTGTATCCTGAGTTGTTAAGGAATTACAGTCCAATTGCACTACATATTGTTAAACAGTCTGACTGCCTGGGGGAAGAAGCTCTTCCCCATTTTGGAGGTGCGAGCGGTGATGTTGCAGAACCTTCTAACTGATGGTAGTAAGGTGAATAGTTCATGGGAGGAATGGGTTGCGTCTTTGACAATGTTCTTGGCTTTCTGCAGACAGCGGGTGCTGTAGATGTCTGAGAGGGGGGCAGAGAGACTCCAGTGATCTTTTCGGCTGTCCTCACAATCCGCTGCAGGGCCTTACGGTTTGCAGCAGTGCAGTTGGCCCTGCTGAGCGCAACGTGAAATGCTAATGCGAGAGACACAGCTCAAAAAATATGAAGCGTTCAAGACGAAAAAAAGCCAAATGTACTCTGAGTGGTGCTACGTTTACTACTACTTCACTGAGTTACCACCTCAACAGCGTGCATGCAGCTGTGCTTTATAGAACAAGTGCATCAGAACAACCTGCAATTACAGCAGTATTGGAAAGGCGAGCATGTCATGATAGGAGAGCAGAGGGCATTACTAACAGGATATGCACCATGATTGCTATGACCCAGACGTTAGTTCCATGCCTTTGGTAGTCAAGCCAGCTATTCCAAAGTTCTGTTAAGCCTTGCTTAGCAAAATCATGTTCATAGAGAGTCCAAATGCAGCGTGACAACACTAAAAGACTATCTCAGAGGCATATAACGTTGCAACTCTGTGTTCTTCCATCTGCTCGTCATTTGCTAAAGCTGTCACATCTTTACTGTTTGTTTACAGTTTACCACGCACTTGGCGCATTGGCGCATAACCGTGATATAGTCGGAAAGCAGGGACTACTTCATAGGTGTGCCTGCCTGTATAGAAAATTAATAACCGTTCGAAAGAACGATTCACAATGTAAAATTGAAGGAAGCCGTGGTATAAAGCTAAATAGTATTTTGTTTAGCTCTCTATTTAGAATGTCCTTTGTTTCTTTATATGTTTCTAATAAATAAATATTTCAAATGCAACAAATGAGCCAGTCCACAATTTAGTTTCATGTAATTTCTATAAAGAATGTATTTTGTTACACAACATAAATGCATTTGCCTGCACTGTGTTCCTAATGGTACAATAAATCCTTCATTAAGGAATATAACATTTTTTGAATTCAGTATTTTAACTATGTTTAGCTTATATTCCCATAGACTCTATTGAAACACTGAAATTCAGGGAGAAATTGCCGCTTATGAATTAATCGTTAATCGATCAACAAGGCCAGTCAACTAATGATTAATGAATTAATCGATAATTTGCATCCCTACAATGTACAGTACACTGGTGTGTTCAATACAACCTGCAAAATCTGGGATTCCTGCCAGCACTGTGGTATTAATCCATTCTTTTCTAAATACTGTACAAGTGCCTTTGCCACTACACTAAAGAATATTTTACCCTCCATGTTTAGAAGTGATATCATTCTGAACTGATCTATTTTATAAGATTCTTTTTCTTTTGGAATCAACCCTCCCCCTGCCCTACACCACACTGTTACAATTAGAAGCATTAGGATGCTTGGCTTCTGCCAGACAACCCTAAACAACTTCCATAAAAACCTAATATCACCTGGAGCATTCTTATACACTCGGTGTGGAACCCCATTAGGCCCTGGGGCTGATGAATTCTTAGTTTTCCTTACCACAGCCTCCACTTCTTTCCACCCTGGTGGTGCAACATTCATCTCAGCCTCTATTTCCCCTATTGCTGCCATGTCGGGCGGAAAACCTTTCTCAGATGCTCGTCTCCTTCCTCTTTTGAAGTTCTGAGATTACCTCCCTTTTCCTGATTAAACAGTCCTTTTACAAATCTAAAGGGATCCTTATAAAACACACTCCTCTTTTCTCTGTTTGATGAGATTTTCCACTCTCCTAAGGATTGCCAAAAGGCACCGCAACTCTTCCTGCAGGACATCTATACCTTCTCTATCATTAGTTGTAACCTTTCTCCACTGTTTTCTTAATTGCCTACTTCTCTTCACTAATCCCACAATTTCTTTCTGCTGTCTCGACTGACAAGGTTGTCTTATCTCACCTTTTTCCACTTCTACTTTGAAATCTTTTTAAACCATAACTATAAATCACTTCTGTTATCCTTTCCTATCCTTTCCAACTTTTCTTTAGCTGTCCTTTTAATTCCTTGTAGCAGTATCACAACACCTTATTGTCATACAATTAACACATAACTTGTGCAAATTGCTAAGGTTTTGCTTCAGTATGTTCATCATGACAGGACATTGTCAAAGACAAAAGATAATCTACTTGGCACATTCAATACAATACAATAAGTTTATTGAAATGGTTAGTCTACGGAATGGGTAAACATGACATGCATTATGTGGAAACAAATTCTTTTATAGCTGCGATTCACTGACAGTAAATACATGTGTTGTGTGTATAGACTGTGCATTTTTTCAAACAAATGTCTAGTTTAGGTAAGCTGACTAAGTAGTGATGTGAAAGTGTTTTGTGCTGTTTTAACATTAAAATCCTATTTTCCCAACAAATGTCATGACTAGAGCCTGGTAACTTGATGTGCAGAGTCTACACTCAAAATGGTGAAAACAGTGTATCCAACATCATGGAGAGCTTCCTGTTTTTAATGTGCGTTTGCGAGGGTGGGTCACTGAATGTGTTAAGCTGCAACTTACTCAAATAAGGAGTAAAAGCAATGAGTTGTGCCCTGTTTTATATTAATTAAAAGAATACAATGAATGAATTAATATAAATAATATGATAATTTAATGAATATTAATGAGTAAATTTAGTAAATTAATTTACTAAAGTAATTAATACATTTATTTGAAAAGAATATTTTCTAATGCATTGGAAATGAGGGCCAATGTATAAATCCAAGAACAGAATATCTTAACTTTTTGTTTGTGTCCATTTTACAGATGTAAAGAACCAATGTGCATTCATGACATGCTAAACGGAGAGAATCAAGATAAACATCTACAGATCCCTTCTTGTCTTCTCACATGCATGCACACACACATCAAGATCTCTCCTCTCACACTCAAGACATCCCCTCAGTTAGGACTTCAGATCTCTCACTCTTTCTCTACCACACACACACACACACACACACACATACACACACACACATACACACACACACACACACACACACACACACACACACACACAGACTTTAGATACAGTTCAGTTTTGGTCTGTGTGCTCCATGTTCTGTCTTTAAAGGATCACGCCACCTCCAGATGAAATTAAGTTGTTCCCTGCAGTACCTCGAGTTGGATAAGTGGAAGCGTTTTCTAGCAGACCCAGCCATTGTCCGAATCTGGCAGCACTGACCTTAGTTTAGCTTAGTCGCTGTAATCTAGTGTTGCCAACTAGCACACTGTGGTAACAGTAAATCAATTTTTTTTTGTAATTACTTCTTGTTATGCAAATTAACACGAAGGGATTGACAAAGCGGCATTTAGATGGGGGACCACAGAATCACAGGCAAAGCACCACTGAAAGGCGCAAAGACACCACGCAGCACCTGGAAACCCCCATCCCCTGACTTGTGCTTCGCCTGTGCTTCGGCTGTGCTTCCGTGGATTATAGTCCCCCATCTAAATGCTGCTTGGTCAATTCTTCATGTTATTTTGCATTGTCATTTGTACTCAATCTGAATGCAAAGGTCACGAGACGTAATTACAAAAAAAAATCGAGTGAATTGATTCACTTTTGCTACAGTGTGCTAGTTGGCAACACTGGATTACAGTGACTATGCTAAGCTAAGCTAAGGTCAGTGCTGCCATATTCGGACCATGGCTGGCTCTGCTAGAAAACACTTCTTCCCACTTATCCAACTTTAGGGACTGCGGGGACAGACTCAATTTCATCTGGGGGTGGCGCATTTCTTTAAGTTACTGTAGACAGCCAGTATCTGATGCTGTCACCATGAATACAAAGTGTCTGAGCTATCACTCATTCACACAATAAGTTCATATTTTTATATGCACTTCCTTTTAACTCCCACTATTTAATGCTTTGTAATGAGATATTTGTAACATTTACCAATGTATTTTGACATGATGTTCTGTTTACTGTGTCAAATACAATGCAATGCTGAGCTATATGGAGGTATAACAAAACATGCCAGGCTACTCATTCCTGTTACCATTTTTTTTTCCTGCTACCCAAGTGTTTTCCGATGACTTGTTTTCCACCAAAAAAAGGCAATAATACACAACATTTTGACATTCATGTTGATTCTATCAGTTGTCTTATTGCTTAATAGATAAATGCTTAAATTTGGATTAAATTGAATTTTTTTTAATAGAAAAAAGAACAAGTCTGATTTGCATTTTTTTTTAAATACTACAACTTTGGTCAAAATATAGTGATTTGTAGTCATAAATAGTAGTATTTCATCATGTAACCAACCATTTCATCTACATTAACACGTGTTCTTATGGAAAAACAATGCATGTGGTTAAAATATTTTAAACATGGTTTTAAAATATCATTTAAGTTTTGGTAACAGCAAAGAAAAAAAAGTGATGGTCATCAACTTTCATAAGATGTAGTACATTAAATAAATTACCCTGAGATTGACCAGTGCTCATTTTGAATGAGTAAATGTGTATATTGCTAAATTTTATGTTGAAATGGAATGGAATTTAAAGTTTATTTTTGAGGTTTTACAACCAGCAAATGGCACTCATTCGGCGGAATGACCCTTTTACATTAAGTCAGACTTACAGGCAAACAATGTAATCGGCAGCCTACTTAACTGCGCAGCAATGTAAACAACTGCCAAGGTTATAGCCTACACCTGAGAACCATAACAAAGTAAATGACATCAGAGCAAAACCATCACGCCACATTACTCCTCATGCACTACTTACTCTATTACGTCTGCTGCGACTTGTCGGAGGAATTGTTTGTCAAACAACTGCACAAGCGGTGCCCATCTTTCTCCCGGTGGTGCATCCAAATTAACTGTAAGCAACGGTGGACTCGCCTCTGTTACGCAAAACACAGTCACACTAAAGATCCATACCTTAACTATAGCCATATCCTACGCCTTGCATATGTTCGGTCATATAGGCTAGATTTACTTGTACAATGGCTTACATTGACATATTGGTACTACTACCTTACCGCTCTAACGCGTCTTCTTCTCGTGTTGAAACTTATTTTCGGGCCAAATGCCGCCACCAGCAGTGTTGGAGTCATAGGCATCTATGACAAGCCGTAACACCACTTATTCCTGTAAGTAATAATTTTTTGGAGATTGTTATTTAACTGTAAAATAATTTAAATGTTATTTATACAATGACAGGTAACCTGTAATTCAAAAGCTACAACTTAATAACAACAAAAAATAGCCTTTATTTGTATAGCACATTTCATACAAAAGATGTAGCTCAAAGTGCTCTGACAGTTTGGGAAGATCCATCAGGGCGAGCACCAGGGGCGACGGGGGTGGAGAAAAACTAGTTGGCAACCACATCACCTGGTTCTACCTGCGCACTTAACACAGGTGATTTCAGTACTCAACTCCTCTAGCTTGCTGAAGAGCTGTGCTAATGAGAACCAGCTGATTTAGTGACATACGTATGTGAAACTAGACTGTAGCTTCTGAGGCTAGATTGCCCATCACAAAGGAACCTCGTCAGAATCAGGAGATAAATCAGAGCACACATGCACTTGCACGCACACACACATACACACACACACGCACGCACGCACATGCACACACACATGCACGCACCCATGCATATACACACACACACACACACACACACACACACACACTCCTGCACCTCTTTACCTAGGTGGGCATGGTTGACGTCCTTCTCTAATTACAGAAATCTCAAATGACAAACACTGCCTGGACAGTTCCTTTACATTTCTTGTTGACTTCTGTTACAAAAATAGGATATGTTAGCCCCTGTTTTAAAAATCCTTTGCAGTCAACTTTCCCACCTATTAAATAAGTTACTAATGCCACACTGAAAAAAAACCTCTGCGTGCTGGACTGACCTGAGGTTTTAACAATGAGGAAGTATCATGGAAAACAGAGGAAGTAAAAATCCAGAAAAATAAGACCTTCTGCCTGTAAATGACTTCAACAGTTGATAAAATCACATGACAGCCAATCCTTGCAGTGTCAGTTGAATTTGGAATTTAAAAGAAATGTTGTCAGTAGTTTACAGAATCAAACAAAAATGTTCACTTTACTCACACATATACCTATAAATAGTTAAATGAGATAAACTTATAATTTTTCAGTGATCTCTTAATTTTTTGCAGAGCTGTATACTGCACTATATTATAACGTATCAGACAAACACCATAAACACTATTGGGGCATGGTGGACCAGCCATGGCATCATGGCCGAGTAATCGCTCAGCCCAGATTTCATTTCACAAATTGTTCACATCTCATAAGTATAAAAGATGTTTAATTAATAACCAGTTTCACAAATATTAGCCAGATGTGTATCAGTGTACAAATGTTCTCCAATATCAGTACAATGCAACTGGTATAATTTATACTGATCAAAAAACAAAAAGGCATTGTACCTGCACTGGTTTCACAAAGTTCACCTTTCATAGACAGAGGTGGAAGTCCCAGATACATACAGTAACTGATCCAACCATTTTCTGAACCAGCTAATCCTAATGAGCAACTAAACCCTCAGACAGATAGATTGGTTAGTGAATTCACCTGTGTTAAGTACACAGGCAGAAGGAATACATGGCAGGGTTTTTACTTTAAGCCTTAGCTGTTAGATACTATGTTTCAGTATAAAACGCAGCAATTTCTCCTTGATATTTCTCAGAGACGTATGGCCTCTTCAGCTTCAATGTAGGACCTGAAGGATAAAAACGAGATGAAATTAACAATTTTTCAATTCAACTTTGTTCTGTCCTCTGCTAAAGCATGCTACACACAATCACATTGTTGCTGTCTAAGAGATGTTTTCAATGAGAGCTCATTTCCATACACAGTGGTGTAGTGGTAAAAAGAAAGCTAGATGAATGATATGAGCAGGTAGTTACATTATGCATATCTTTAACTTTAGCAAGCATAAAAAGGCAGGTAAATGATATTTTTCTGTTTGCTATAAGAGGTGGGAAAGGTATGCTTAAATTCTGTTTGTGTGCTTTATTCTCCATTTCACTGCTGTAAGCACACAAAGGTATTAAATATCTATGGAATGTGGTGTGGTGTGCAAGATAAAAGTCATGTGATGGGATGTTTCAGATAATGACTTATCTCAGAGAACAGTATGCACATTTTACGTTATTTCCATTCCTTCACATAAATGATGTCTGAAATGAGGTCATGATTGTTGGTATGATAACTTGTCAACATGTTTTTAACTACTTTATTTCATTCTTCCTATTATTATTATGTTTATCTTGGGACATTTATTTTGTTACTTGTATTCCTTGTTGTGGTCTATGGTCATTATTAATTGTTTTAAACCCCAGGACACTGCTGTTAAAGAATCAGTCCAAATACCTGAATAACGAATGAATGAATGAATGAATGAATGAAAGTCAAACACTATACCCACCAAGCTCTCCCCCTGGTATAGAGAAGTCACGAGGTAGAATAGTCCACTTCTGGATCTTTTGGGCGTTGGAGGTGGATTTAGCATTGACGCGCCCTATGCCCTCCTGAATGGCTTTGTACACTGCTGGCTCCTTGTTGCTTACGATCTCAGAGACTTTGGTGGCACTGACGCCATGCTGGCGACAGAACTCCACCACCAAAGGGCTCAGCTCGTCAGTAGGCTCACCTGCATCATTCACCACACACTAAACAGGTAGGAATTAGAGTGGGTTAATGCATGCTATTTGTGTAATGTCGTTACATTACATTACACTTAGCAGACGCTTTTATCCAAAACGACTTACAAAAGGAGGATACAGCAAGCTAAGGGAACACAGAGGCATGGCAAGCACACTAAGTCATGGTCAGGAGGAATGTAGTAAAATAACAAGCAGGCCACACCTGCAAAAAAACACGTATTTGTTCTTTTATTACTGGTAAATGTGTGTGTGTGTGTGTGTGTGTGTGTGTTACCATCACAGTGCTGCTGTATATTTTATCGTCATAGTTTCTGCTATATATGTTGCTATTCAACCTGCGTTGGGACTGCTGATGGAAATTTGCAAGCTGCTAAATCTAGTACAAAGCATTTTTTCTGTTTGTGTGATTAATGTATTTTGTACATGGTTCCTTTAGGAAATAAACTCAATAAATTAAATGAAATTAAACACACAACTTACTTTCAGTGTAACAAGCATGGAGAGAAACTTTTTCTTATCTCCAATTAGCATGGCATTGCTAATAATTGGGACCTCCTCTTTCACTTGATCTTCAATCGGTACCGGAGGAATGTTCTCCCCTCCAGCTGTGATTATTATCTCTGCAAAAGAAAACCTAATGTATTATTTGTCCAAAAAAAGAGAAAAGTTAGGTTAAGGCACTGCTCAACTAAAATGTGACACTTCACTTTTCTTTTTTGTACAACTTTACCATGACTCACAGAGCACCCACCCAAAGAAACAAAAAATAATTTCCAGGATTGAGCCTGCCATTATCTGAAGACTTACTTGATTATTTGTTGATTTATTATGTATTTCAGATTTTTTCTATTAGGGCCCATATTCACCTGTTTCCATGTAAGAGTTTTATTTATATACTAGGCCTTTCATTCTCCCCTCTATCTCCACTCCAATCACACTCACATCGCTTAAAGATGGACTATAATATGACCTACAAAATGTCTGATTTTTTTCAAGAGAAGATTAATGCACTCATTCAGTTTGTTTGTTCCCAAAAGCTGGCTAAGGTGGCCATACCATACCAACCAGAGGTCACCCTGATGCCACCCTGTCCCTGTCCTCCTCTCTGTTCCTGTTACTCTACTATGTCCTTTCCAATTAGGGGAAAGATCAAATTAAGGAATTTGATTTTGAAAAAGAAAACGAAGGAACAAAGGCATCACGAGGAGTCAAGTCACTTATCATGAGTCCTCACAGAAGTGATCATGTATTACAGATAGGCCTGTTGCAGATAGGCCTGTTGCATCATGTTTTGGAAATGACAACCATCTGACTAACAATAACACAGATATCAAGTTTGTCTGTTAGACAACACACATGGCATTGTTCTGAAGATGTGACGGTGGTACCATACAAAGATTAGTGATTTTAAGACAACTGTGGACGAAATATTTACAAAAGGTACATTCCAATGTCCCTGCACAACCTTGTGCTTTGTAGGCCATTTAAGAGACTAAGCACCAATCAAGCAACTTAAAGGCACTATATAATGTAAGTATTTTAGGGCAAGTTATTGTAAAATGGTCATGATATGTTATCAGAGATAGGAGAAGTTGAATTAAAATACTGATGTTACTGACAACAATATACAGCCAGAATACTCACATTTAAGAATGTAATTTACAGCCCACAAATTCTCTTTATGTTTTGCTTCTTGTCCCCACAGAGGGAACAACACTTCAGAGTATTTTGAATTTGATTGCAATACCAGTTTAGGCCACAATCAAAACAATAGCATCTTTAATCAAACACCTTTCCATGTGTTCTCCACACCCGACAGATTTTGAAATGAGACAGGGACATGCCTAATGATGAACAACAGGCAAAACAAAAAATAAGCGTGGCTTGATACTTGGGGGAATTATATTATGGGTTAATGGTCAAGTGGACATAGTTGGATGAAGCAAACAGTGTTTTTGTGCTGTCAATACAGGTGCTGTTATGGCCATTTTTTCTTTAATCACATGTGTATGTTTTCTGTAAGACCTTTAATTCATCCTGTGATGATCAGGTTATGATTTCATAATCAAAGTGGTTTATAGGAATCATTATAACCACTGTACTTTTCACCTTTGCAATGAGAAAATGTGCTGGATCATTTCCCAACTCTTTTGCTTATATTCCTCCAATGCTCTGGCCTACCTTTGATTCTTCCTGTGATGAAGAGGAAGCCATCTTTGTCATGTTTGCCCAGGTCCCCCGAGTGTAGCCATCCGTCATCGTCCACAGCCTCCTTCGTCTTCTCAGGCATGTTCAGATACCCCATGAAAACATGGCGTCCATAGAAGCAAATCTCCCCATTTCCATCCGCATCAGCGTTATCCAGCTTGGTCTTGCAACCCGTCACCTCCTTACCACAACTGAGAAACATCAAAAGACAACCCATAATAAGTCTTTTTACAGAGACAGACTCATTGGAACATCTAAAATTCATACATCAAAATCAAGGGTTACTACACATGTTGGCAAAGGACTACAGTTGAAAAATTAGCCTGCTGGCTAGATGTCAGATCTGTCATTTTCAATGTCATTTACAGAAAGACTTGTTCCAGCATGGTAAATTCATATTCCACATCTGCTATGATCCAGTCTTTAGACTTGGTTGTTGAAGCCAAAAGACATGCACCAACATTTCTGCCTCACCAAAAGTAAATGCAGACTAATTCTAAAGGTGCCGAGATGACTGATTGACTCACTAGTGAAAGCAATAAGCCAACCTTTGTCCTCTCTAGTATAGACTTAAGACAAAACAGCCCCAAGACAACTAGTGGAGGAATTAGAGAACAAAAGGGAAGCATTAGTGACATCTTGCTAAGGGCTACTGGAAATCTGGCTAAGGGCTACATACACCTTCACACCTGAGTCTGACCCGTAAGGGTGAAATGTAGTCTTGCAATTCCAGAACTGCTATCAGATAGTAAAACAACATTCCAAAAAAGGGAGTGGATTTTACTTGCTGACAGTGTGGCACTACATCAGACAACAAGATATTGACAACTGCCTCAGCTTGATCAGGATGGCTAACAATTGTCTCTTACTCTGACCTGCCAAACACAAATGGATCATCTGAATAGACCTTTTTCACACTACCTGGAAATAGGTAGTGATGGTGTCCAACTACTTCGTATCTAGCATCAACACACTGTTAACATACTATTAATAAAAAATGGATCAGAGTCTACCAACATGTCTGGAGTATTTAGTAAATAGTACATTTGCCAATACTGCAAGTCAAAATCTTAAATAAATGGTACACCTCTTTCCACAGGGAATGGCATCTTTCTGTTCTAGCCCTACTCAATACCTACTGGCTGCTGACATGTTAGCTAACGGAACATTTTAAATTCACAATTGTCTTGAAATTGACAAGAAACAAAGTTGGATAGCATTACTGGCACAAGATATCAAGGAGAAGAGACCTGACAAGTATCAATAGGTCGAGTGCCGAAATCAAACCTGCCACATTAACTTACTCAAATGCTATGACCTAAAGTTCCACATATATTCCCAGTATTTTGAAGGTTTGTTTGTTTCTGTACTTATTTAAGCAGTGCCCACACAGGCTTAACAATTGTAAAATACATGTTGATGTGAGTTTAACATTGTCCTGTTATATTCATATGTCCTTTAGTACCCAAGTACTACCACTAACACTTTCCTAAAATCACTTTTTAAAGTTTGGGATATCCTGAAACTAGAAGAAATCCTTGGGCCCAATCCAAGCAAACCCAATCGACATAAACATGCATGATTCAAGCTAGCAAAAGAAGGAGGGAGCAAAATGAGGACAAAGTACATTTCCTGAGATCTGGAATGTTCCGAACGAAATCAAGAAGAAACCTTGAAAACCTCAGGCCTACCTTGTGATGCGGAAGCTCTCCTGCCATGAGATGGCATGTGGCCCGGTGCTCTCGCTCATCCCGTAGACCTCGTACAGAGGAATGTGGAGACTCATGAAGTACTCCAGCGTGTCCTTGCTGATGGGAGCCGCTCCCGTGTAGCACGCCTGGCAGCGGTCAAGGCCCAGGGCAAGGCGCACCTTTTTGAAAACCAGGCCGTTGGCAAGACCAAAACCCCAGGGTACCACACCAGTCCTAGAACGGATAGAGAGGCTCAACTAAACATCCGCATCCTCTGAATAAGTTCAGTAAGTTTTATCTATAAAGTGCTTTTCAGTCTAGACTAAGAAACAGAGATCCAGACATTTGGCCAGTGTGGTGACTGAGTGGACGTTTCAGGGCAAAGTCTGATGAAGAAACACTGATTTGTTAACAGCATATTGAAGGTGGTGGGCGAAGAGTTAACAGTCATGTCTGTTGATGTTCATTATATTTCTTTTCACTTTCAACCCAATCAGTTCTTTAATTGGGAAAATGACATGTATACCTAAATTAAGGAGTGTACATCATGAGTTAAGTAATCTTGTTTGTGAATGTTTTAACCTACCTATTCATCTCATTTTGAGTGGCCTGAAGCCCTACAGTTTTTGCCCAGTCAGCCACTTGTTTGCGTAAACCTGTGGTTTTGGAACCCACTTCTTTCATCCTCTCCTGCATTTTCTCCCACACACGGGGCACCCCCAAAAAACTCGTAGGACGCACTTCTCGTAGAGTCTCCCCTAAAGAGCCCTTTGGGGCCGCATAAAGGGATGACAACAATAAGAATAGCAACAACATCAATGAGAACAACAGTGATAATGAAAACGAATGTTCAAAAATGTTTGTTATTGCAATATTATTGTAGTGTCCATATGCCTTGTCTCCTGTATGTGGGTTTGTATGTTGTTGTTTACCCATGGTGTGGAAGTCACATAAGCGCAAGGTGTATACCCAATTAACCTAGTGGATATGGGCACCTGGGCACCGGTGAAGCAGTATGGAGAGGGGTTCAGTAGAGAACAGATTTCTTGTTGACTGCTTTCTACAGCTTTGTAATGCTTCACTTGGCTCTCTCTCTCCAACTGGCACCTCACACTGCACTGTTTGACAGTGCTTTAATCTATGTGTTTTTTATCGTGTACTCAAGAGACTGAGGATGATTCAGGTGGCCCAGAGCTTCACAGCTCCCACAGAAGAGTATGATATGGTTGAGGTGAGGGCCAAAAATTAATTTCTTTCAGGGGGCCCACAATTTCTTATAACAGAAGCTTCAAGACATAGCTGTTTTCAGTGGAGCCAAAACTTGCAGGGTGAGCCCCCTGACATGTCAATTCTGTCTTTATGATTATAAGAATGTTGTAGCTGAAGCGATAAGAATATAACTCAAAACATGATTGAAATGTCTATGATAATATGTTAGATTTCGCTTAACATCAAAATAATTTCGCTTTCTTCTTTAGTTTTTTAATGAAAAGACAGTTTAGTTACTAAGTGGTGCTTCAGCTAAATTGGGACAAAAAATCAGCTAAAGCGGGACATTTCTGTCTAATAAAAATCCTAGGTATTTTTTGGGCATTAGGATCAGAAATCATGTAGAAATCATGTAGACCTATCAGAAACTGTAAATTGTTTAACAGCTAAAAATGAACAATTAACAGTTTTATTACAAATTAACAGTTTTTGTACTGTTTATAATAGTTATTAGCATTAGCCATTAGCTTGAGCTTTTAGCATGTATCCCTCTATGTAAACACATACAAATGCCCACATATATGCATGCACGTGAACAAGCACACCCACACTCTCTTGCTGTTGTGTGGACACACACACACACACAAAGTAGTTTGTTTTATTGAATTGGACGTCATGAACTAATAAATCTGATTAGAAAATAAAATTGAAAATTTATTAAATTATTATCATTGAGTTTGTTGCAAATTGTTTATACCACCACTGACTGTGAACGCTAATCCTACTAAAAAATGCAGCTATCAACATAATTTTGCTTAAATGATGATGAAACAAGTTTTTAAATTAAAATTTGACTGATGTTCGTTCACAAAAAAGCCCTAGAATACATTTATGCCAATATTACCCTTTAGATATACTATACCTTTAGAGCATCAGGCTGAGCGAAACTGGTTGTTGCCGCAAACCGCATGCTAATCCACATGTCATTGACCTGAGCGGCTACGTGACTGAGGGGCAGGTAACTTACAAGCTCCTCGTCACCCATCTTTAAATTAGTCAGGGTCCCCACTGCATTAGCAATCCATGTGATCTGTGAAAACAAAATTATGGTATATTAACAATGTTGTGTAAAGTCTTTTATGTTTTACTTTTGGCTGCAAGTAAAGTAAACAGAGGTGCAGGTCCTGCCTTCAGAAGCCACAATCCATATCTGTTCCAGCCATTCAATAAATCAGCTGATTTTAATAGTTAATTATTGAAGTATGAAGTGCACAGGTTGAACAAGGTGATTCTGAATATATGGTTCTAAACTGTTGCATCTGAATCAAGTTTGCAAATCACCGCTTTAATGTTTTACCTTTGATTGCGAGTGGTGTACAGTAAACCTTAATGACAGGAATGACTCAAAAGACTGTTCCCAATCTGTGTGCCAAAATGTTCCTACTTTGTAATATGTGGCTTTGGAGCTGCCATAAACTTAAGTGAAGAAAGCAATGTAGGGCTATCAGTTGCTTTAATAAGAAGCTTTTTTAGTCAATTGAAAATGCAGGGTACCTCTCTGTAGCCAGTCAGTAAGGTGAAGGCAAAAACAAATGTCAACACTAGGGCAGCCGTGGCCTAGTGTTAGGGAGTTGGTCTTACAATCGGAAGGTTGCCGGTTCAAATCCCACCCTTCCCATGGCTGAGATGTTCCTGAGCTAGGCATCTAACCCTACACTGCTCCAGGGACTGTAACTGAAACCCTGTTAAAAGAACCGTAAGTCACTCTGGATAAGAGTGTCAGCTAAGTGTAATGTAAACTGTCACCAGCAAACACAACTATGACCATCAGCATGCAATGATTCTTGGGATAATTAGGATAAGAATGGAACATCTGAAATGGGACAGCCCATTTGCACTATTTTATAATGTGCCTAGGTTTGACGTTCTTGTGAAACCCTAAAAAGATCCAGCCACTGAGCCCTGAATTGTAGCCCTTAAAAGATGCAGCCCCTAACTGAATCTTCAGGCATTAAAATAACTCACATTATCATGACTCAGCATGACACCCTTTGGGTTTCCAGTGGTCCCCGAGGTGTAAATCAGAGTACAGCACTCGTTCGGTGACTGACTCTTGATCACAGCATCCAGCTCCTCGTCTGACACCCCTTCTCCCAGCTTCATGAACTCTTTCCACTGAAATCAAACAAATAAAAACAAGGTTTACAAAATATGTGAAATGCTGGATGAAATATTTGTGATTGTAATTATAATTGTAACATGTATACAGTACCATCATGGACAGTGCACAGTAAAATATTAATTTTGCATATTACAAGGAAAGATATACTGTGCCAGGTTTTAGCAAAAAAAGTGCTGCATCAGTAAGGTAATGCCAGTTCTAAATATGCGTACAATAAATAAGTGTACAATACTATAACACAGGTCACTAAAACATTTAAATTACCCCAACTAATCAATTACAAAAAATAATAAATATCAGTGTTAAAACTTACTGTGTATAAATTGGGAAGCGTCTTCTCTAGTTCATCCTTGTATTGGACAATGGCTTTCAAATGTGGCAGTTGATGTTTCACCTAATAGGAAACAAAGTGCAGATAAATATTTAAACTTTAAGGTTGTGGGTTTTTCAACACTATAAAAGAACAAACTCCACAACAATGTAATATATTATCCTTTATCCACTCAACATTATAGTTACAGTACACCTCAACAGTACAATATTAAACCCATATTAATCCTGATTTTTGTGATTGGATAAGGACCCAAGACTGGTTTTACATTTGCATTTGCTATATTTCCCCATGTGATCCAAAGATTTTTTTATAACAACAAATTCTCCTTGTTTATTGTCTGTAATTGACTCACTCCCAATTGATTTGTAACACACACCCACACACACACACACACAGTAGCTGGCTTTACAAGACTGGGCTAGAGGTTAGTGATGTAACAGACATTACACTCTACACGTGTTTAGTGTGTTGCCTACAGGGTCTCACAATCCAAATCCCTTACAGCCCTTAGTTTAAAAACATTGTTTGTAAAGCACAAAAAGGAGAGAGAGAGAGAAAGAGAAACCACTACTAATCATCATCATCATCATCATTAGTGTTCAGTTCTCCAATCCTTCTGCACAGGCTTTACATTGTATGAAGCTTCACAAAAATACTGCGGAAGTTTACCCTTTTAATGAGGAAGTGCTTTTATGAGGGAGTTTCCATTCCAGACTTAAAACAAAAGTGATATTATTACATGTGACAGTCACAATGTGAAAATTATTAAAATGGATAAAGGGACTGTGTAGGTTAACATGTACATGTTTGTATAGGCAGGGAAGTTCCCACTGTAGATCAAATCATGTGATGTTTGGTGTGCAGCAGGTGTGCAGTGGCAAATGAAATAGTCGAATTCAAAAGTGCACAACAACAGTGTTGAAGCTGGTTTTCAGGAGGCCTTTAATGTACCCATTAACCCCTAAAGAACAGCTCCTACTCGATAATGCTACAGAAAGACTGTATTTCTTGCTTGGCAACCTCATGATTAAGTTGGGACTGGAAAAAACAATCATCAAAAATACACAAAAGGAAATACAATCTGGTGTCTAAAAACATAGGAAATCAACATTTGCGCTGTTGTACAGTAAATGACAGCCGTGGAGATTGCTTCAGACCAGTCCTACAAATACGAGTGTCATATTGCATATATGTATTAACTGTGCAAGGCCTGCTGCTTAGGGCTAATGGGGAAAGCTAGCCTTAGTTTACTAAACTAAAAGTGATCAGACTGTTATTTATACACTGATCACTAATGTTAAGGTAATTTGGAGAGTAACTTGTAGCCTGACAATTTGGTATGCATGCAGGTATCAATATCAATAAGGTCTCAGTGCATCATGTTTTCATGAATTTTGCGGTGGTCTCTAGTATTAATGAATGCCTTGTGCCATCGTAATTTAGACGCAAGAGGATCCATAAGAAGATAAATAAATAGTAAGCTAAAATCAAAACATAATTATAAAAATAATGTAGAGTCATACATACGTAGTTGTGACAGATCAGTGACACATACAATCAGTAATTTTATCTATTATTAGCCAATCAGTGAGTTAGACAGTCACTTATACAAAGACACAAATACAAAAATGAGACGGCACAATGAAACAAGTAATTCATCTATAGAATTAAATGAATAATTTACCTGTAAGATTTTGATGAGCTGTTTTTGGTTCTCTACAATTAACACGTTGGCCTCGCAATTGTGAGCCACATACTGGCATGCTTCAGGAGAGTTTGTGGTGTAAATTCCTGTGGCAAGGCCCCTTTTCACCAAAATAACAAAAAAGTTAAAATCACACAATATGTACTAGGAGGGTAAATGTTTCACACTTAAGTTCCTTTAAAGTACCTACATGTACTATAATATGTAAGAAATGTGGCCCCCTTTTACCAAAATAACAAAAAATAACAGCATGTTAAAAACCACACAGCATGCACTGCAGAGGGGGAAATGATTCATATTAGTTTACTTGAAGTACTTTGTTCAATTGACTTAAAGATGTATATACAACATTTACAGTGAGTAATCTTGAAAAGGTCCTGATATGTCACCAGAGATTAAGGGGCTAAGAGATTAGTTAATTGAAATACTGATTTCACTGACAGTCATACAGCCAGAATATTCAGGTTTTTAAACACTTAATTGACAACCCAAACATTCTGTTTATGTTTTAACTTTGTGTTTTATCACTTGCCTATAGGGAACAACGCTTTACAGTATTTGAAATTTTACTGCAGTACCACCTTTTGCCACAACTCTACATATAGCACCTTTGGAAACATGTAAAGAACGGGTGTATGTATTAGCGTAAGAGGAAAAACAATGTCTAGGGGTCAGACAGGACAAAAAAAAGGTTGTGTCTAGGTGTGTGAAGTGCGTGTGCATGCGTGTGAGAAGGAGAGCCAGTGAGGAAAGCATGAGCAGTTCATTATATACTCTTATCTATGCAGGTGTGCCCAGTTAAAGGAGAACTTCGGTGTAAAATGAAAATTGGCATGTTAAAACATCATACCGAGTTGGTATGTGTACGGAGGAGCAAAATTGATTTAGCCTGTTGCATTCAGAGTTTAACTATTTTTTATCGTTTGTCCCAGAAGGCTAACAATGGAAGTGGTAGGTGCCCTTAGACGAAGCATGACGGCTACGCTATTTTAAACCATTAAAACAGCTCGAAGAAACTGCACACTCCATCGGTAGTGCAACAAAAGCCCTGACATTAAAAACGAGGCACTGAGAACTTTGCAAGTGTACACACACAACAGTTTTGACAAGCAGTACCTTGCTGTAGTTTCTCGTCGCCGCCATGATGAAAGTCTGCACAGGTCGAACACGAACCAGCAGGAAGAATAGGAGGAGAGGTAGTACAATCAACTTGTTTGGACTTTCATCATGGCGGCAACGAGAAACAACTGCAAACGACTGCATGTAAGAACAGCTTTTTAAATAAACGTTGTGTACATTTACAATATTCTCAGTGGTTCGTTTTGAATGCCAGAGCCTTTGTTGTACTACCAATGGAATGTGGAGTTTCTTCGAGCTGTTTTAATGGTTAAACCTACCACTTCCATTGTTAGCCTTCTGGGTCAAACTATAAAAAATAGTTAAGCTCTGAATGCAACAGGCTAAATCAATTTTGCTCCTCAGTACACATACCAACTCGGTATGATGTTTTAACATGCCAATTTTCATTTTACACCGAAGTTCTCCTTTAATAATAATGAGTGTAGTTTATTGTGGCGTTGAACTGACACACATTTGTGTTAGCATTATTTATGTCAGTAAATGTCTACTAATTTAACGCTGATGTTTCAACAACAACGACTCTTGAAAAACAGGAAAAGGAGGCCACTATATATATATAGAGGCCACTCTCTATATATAAAGAGTTTATTTACACAGACACCTTTCGGTGTTCTGCCTTCCTCAGTGTGTTTACTACAGGCAGAACGCTGAAACACGTCTGTGTAAATAAAACCTTGTATATGCATAGTGCGTCCTCCTTTTCCTGTTTTTCAACTGTACTGATGTCTGGCCAGCACTCTAAAAGTAAATTGAAATTGTCTGAGTGAAGCCTGATTCTACCCTTACCAACAACGACTGTTGCAATTCACATTAGTAGTTCACAGAAATTCTATACAAATGCTATAATGTTGTTAAATATACAAATATGAGTCAAATCACTGTGTGCAAATATGTAATCATCTGAAAATGTATATCATAAAATTGGTACAGATAACCAGCTTTATGATGGCATTATCTTGTGTATGTGTGTGTGTGCGCAAATGTGTGTGTGTGTGTGTGTGTGTGTGTGTGTGTGTGTGTGTGTGTGTGTGTGTGTGTGTGTGTGTGTGTGTGTGTGTGTGTGTGCGCGTGCATGTGCGTTTTTACAGTGTAGTTTAACTATGAATAACTTGTGAAAAAGTCTTACCCTGCCATGATGCACCCAATATCGGCAATGAACCACTCTGGGGAGTTGAAGCCTAAAATTCCAACCCCATGGTAACGCTCCAGCCCTAACTGGTGAGAAAAAATGATGAATAATGAATGAATGGCTCATTACTGCTGACCTATATCACTCTTGTTGATCACTGTCTTGAGGTACGGAAGCGAGAGGCAAATAACATCCACAGCAACAAAACACAGGAATACATCAAAAACTGTTTGCAGCAGATGTGACTGCATGCCACTGAATAAAATCTATAATTTTGTCAAAATTTTATATTTAAAATAACATGACACAGTAGGCTACCACTTCTGTAGATCTCTGTTCTGAAAAAGGGAAGAGGCGAGTTGTTTTAGTTCTCCATGACCAATTCCCAGCACTATTACAGCAGATGACATCACTGTAAATTTAAAAAATACCATTTTGACATGCTCAAAACTGCTATTTTCAAAATTACATTGACAAAATAAAATTTGTCATATTAAAACATCTTAAAATAATACTAATGGAATGTAGTACTATTGAGACTTCCAGGGAAACGGGTAGACCTATATATCTGTCCCTACTGTAATAAGTTAAACTTGTTCTGCCTGGTTACATCTCAGACGTGTAGAGGAGACAAGGTGCACGGAGGAGTGAATACAGGTGCCAGACGAATGTATCAGTTGGAGGGGGATCAGACTTAAGGATGGGCGTCATCTGCACACTGTTTAGCTACAAAGTCTTTGTGAAGTTTAAACAGTATGCAGACCTACTCTATCCTACATCTCAGAAGAGACCAAATCAGTGTGTGCAAATAAGTAATCATCTAGATACACAGATGACCATTTGGACAGATGGCTATTACGGCACCATCTACAAATGTCAACAATATGCAGTCACATGTCAATGTAGAGAAAATAATGACCTACTTTGAGGAAACCCTTTGCAGCTGTCCTGCACTGAAGATGGTATTCCTTGTAAGTCAGAGTGTTCCATTTGCCCTCCTCTTTCCATCGTAACGCAGGCTTATCTCCATAGAAATCCACCGTCGCCTCAAACATCTGATGGATCGTGATCGGCGTCTCGGCACCAGGACCTGACTCAGCCAGGCGAAGCTTCACGGGTTTATCCCTCTCTGTGCTCCATATGGCTTCGGACGGTTTCAGGGAGACGCGGTGTTGCCGATATATTGGTATCGGTTCTACTGTAGAACCACAGCACGAATCACAAAAGCTGCACGACATTTGGTTTGTCAGGTCAGTCAGGAGTTTTAATGTCAGTTATTAAAATATATATGTATAAATTGGTGTTGGCCTACTAAAGTATTTCTCTCTTTCTCTCTTTCTATGTGTGTGTGTGTCTCTCCCTTGTCCATAGGCACAACAAATAGCACAAATGCAGCAGGTGCTTCAGAATTCAAGGGTGATGCCTATCAGATTACAACAGAGAAAAAAGACCTTTTGGAATGTCAGGAGCCACCCACCAGGCAGGTTTCTAAAGATTTGGCACACACCCACCACCACTCTCCACACGCACACGCACACGCACACACACACACACACACACACACTCACACACTCACACACACACACACACACACACACACACACACACACACACACACACACACACACACAGATAATACAAACATTAAAAATGTGCTAGGTAGCTCCACTCTGTTGTTCACTTCCTCATGTTTGGGGTTGTCATTTGCCTATTCCTGGAACATGACATTACAGGAAAACGAGTCAACAGAAGTTGTCTAACAACAAAGAGATTCAGAGTTCAAGAGGGGAGGCCAAACTGCTTAAGGCTAGACATGTATCAGGGCAAATTGGTTAAAAGAGTCCAAAGTACTGACAAACTGCTAGGAGTATCCTCAGCTCAGTAGCATGGTAGGTTAGTTAAAAACCAAGATAAAGAACTGGTTTGATGTGTTGTGGAATTTCCCAGCCGCAGATGATCTGATGGCTCGTGAAGGGACATTGCCTAGAGACAGAGCGCCAGCAATGTTACCAGGCAGGCGCTACACCCCCAAACAAACCAGCAAGAGGATTTTGAAACCTTGCAATAAGTTTACCAGCAGGAAAATAATGACTTTGGTGTTACGGCTGTGTAGCTAGAGGAAGGTGTTTGTCTTTTTCGTGTTAATGTCCAATTAAAAGTAGTATATATATTATTTCCGGCATAGAAAGGAAAAGACACACTATATTATCTGATAATGTCAGTTACAATTAAACAAAAACAAAAAACAGCAGATACAATAAAATATCAATGTATATCTAATCTAGCCACAACCAGCCTTTCCAGTGTAGCAGCTAAATCATTTTAGTTCCTCTATCCGGTCCTCTGCATTGACTGCCTGCTGCAGCTATTCCAATGCGTCAGGCTTTCAGGACTCTGAATCTGCACCAATCCACTTTTATAGACTGATCCAGTGTTAAACCCCTACAGACCACTTCACCCATCAGTGCAGGTGGTCTCAGTCAAGACTCTTTTCTTTTGTAGTCCTTCAGTGGTTGAATAAACTGACGGCATATTTTTTTAAGACATTTAAAGATGGAGCTTTTTACTGTGTACTAGGCCATTAATTTATTTTTTTCCCACCTTATGAAATGTCATGATATATATTTTTCCAGTTAAGGAGTTTTGGCATAACTACGGCGAGCCACCACATTAGGATTAATATTCACCTTATTCTGACACGCCCATTTTCAAAGGTGAAAATCTTCCGCGTTGGTTTACAACTTCCGGTCGGCTTGCCACAGCCATAGATATCCTATACATATGTATAGGATGTCTATAGCTACAGCAAGTCAGATACGTCAGAAAACCCTGCAAATTTAGATGGATAAGCTAACTTAAAAAGCCACAAAAACAAGATTATAAGGTCAGATGGAGAGATTGTACTTCATCACCTGAGGTTAATGAATTCCACTGAGTGACTGGATGATGTAGCGGTGTGCTGAGGCAGGCGGCGATTTGTCAGAAAAAAAGACACATTCATGGAAATGGACATTGTATTTGTAACTTCCCTAACTATGCAGACCGAAAGCTACTGCTTTCCAGCAACATTTTCCATTTAGCTTCTGCAAGCCATGAATACAATAATTTCACCTTTGGCAACGCTGATTGAGATGCTAAAAAACAAAAGAGTCCGCCGTGCTATTTCATACACATACACCACTTGCTACCCGTCTGTGCTGACAGCAAGCCACTGACCACTCCTTGCACCCTCCTCTCATCGCAACATTTCTTGTGCCATATTCTCAGGCAAACCATATACAATATCTTGGGATAATATCTATTAAATACTAGATATATGTGCCGATGTTTTAGATCGCTAGATTTCAAGTAACATCAGTTGAGTGGCAACGCTGATTGAGATGCTAAAAAACAAAAGAGTCTGCCGTGCTATTTCATACACATACACCACTTGCTACCCGTCTGTGCTGACAGCAAGCCACTGACCACTCGTTGCACCCTCCTCTCATCGCAACATTTCTTGTGCCATCATTCTCACGTGTTAATATAATTAGGCTCATTCACGATCACGCAAAATTGCGCAAATCGACGCAGCGCACATGCGCGTTGCGTGACCGTAGCGCATGCCGGTTAGAAATTTGTCCACGATGGTGTAGGTGGGAGTGTTCTCTGCTCTGCAATCCATGTCACATGGCCAAAAGACATCGCGGGAGCAAGATTACTGCTGCGCAGCAGCGCATTTGCTCTCCGCTCGCTGCTCAGTCGTGGAACCGCCTCCATGACGTCGGCACTTTGCCCTGATTGGCTTCTGTCTACGCTGCCGTGTATGGCGTTTGTTTTGATGAACTTCCATGTCCGTAGGCACATGTCCGTGTTTGCCGCTCAAGTGTCACAAAAGTCGCATATGTATGGTCGCACCTCGGCGCACGTGAACATAAATAAACCTATAAATTGCTTAATCTAATGCAACAACCCTAAAGAGTGCTGTACATAAATTGGTCAGTTCTCTCATTCACCTTGCATTAAATAGTGATGATAACGACGTGAATACGTGATATGTATTATCTGCCTCCTTCAAATGGTTGAAGGTGGAAACGGTGGTGCAGTGGTAGCTCTCTTGTTTTCCATGTGGAAGACCCGGGTTCAATGCCCAGTTAGGCTGTTTTTCATATGCCACTGGCGATAGTCTGATATTATTACTACTGACACAGTGTTCTTAAATACAAGTTAAAACGAAGTGTAAGTGATGATAGGTCGTTTGTTTTGTCGTGCCAAAAATGCCACAACCACATTGTGTTCCATCATAAGTTGCATGCACAAGCAGCTGTCGTGTAAGTCATTTTTATCATGTTTGACGAGATATATTAAATATGTACTAAATATTGTGGAACAGACTATGCAACAATCAATTAATATGCACACACAAGCCACTCAAATGTAATTGTTTTGCAGGTCGCGGAGTTGCAGTTTTAATTAGAATTACTGTAGTACAAATTACAGTCCACAAGATGGCGACCTAGAATCGATCCAGCCAAGTCTCGTCCGGTTTCGTCATGTCTACGGGCAGTAGACTGTCCAACATGAGGCTCGTTCGAGATTCCAGTCCGCCCGTCTGCAACTGGCTGCATACGTCAACGAGAATTGCTGGTCACAGCAGGGGTGGGCATTAAATGAGGAAAATAAAGTCGAACACAAATTCTAACGAGACTGAGCTCGCGCCTCCCCGATCATCGTAGCAGATGACACACAAGTCATGTGTGGAGAGGGAGGGCGGGGGTTGTAGTCCTCTACAGTCTATGGTTGTAGTGGGGTGCACTGAGAGTTTAATTCAAGTCCAGTCTTTCTTATTGTTTAGATTAACATTGGAACAAAACGAGTTGCCCCAAAGTGCTCCACAACACAAACATGAAAACTAAGACAGCAAAACCATAAAACAAAGACCATAAGTAGGTATATCACACGAACAATGAAATAGAAATGGGATTAAAAATTAAATAAATAATGGGCCGGGCTTGACAGCGTCAGATAAACCATCAGAACAAGGTAAAAATAAAGAGACGAGATATATCTTCAAATTGGAGTACAATAACGTACACTTTAGATGACAAGTCCAGTCGGGGAGCACCGGACAATGCACGTGCACAGACGTCAGTGAACTTTTAACCAACCATGGCAAAGTAGCGTCACCGAGGAGGCGTTAGCTAGCCACTTGCAGTTGTGTGGAGGCAACTGCAAAGGTCTGTACGATTTGTCTGTAAGCGTCATGCTCCCGCGAGTTTTCGGGTCATGTGTCATGGTCGCATTGTTGTGACAACTCGTGACAACCTCACACATTTCGGGCATGTCGGACACAATTTCTAACCACAATGCAACAATTTCAGCGTCAGGCTGCAAACGGATGCATCCGCATGCAAACGTCTAGCTCAAGTCAAATGCGGCCATGTTTGCAGGGTTTGTATCCCCGCCCCTCCAGCACCCAGCAAATCTCGTTGCAGAAGCTAGACCGCGTCGGCCAAGTTGGATGAGCCTATTGTTTTGTGTGCAGATCCTAGGAAATAGGACGATATTCTGCTCTGAACGCTTGTACATTCGGCTCGGTCCTGGTTTGCCTACCAAGCTAGCTCTAGCCGAGTTCCCACAGGAAAATGTTACAATGTTTAATATTGTGTTTGGCGACCTTCAGAAACATGTAGAAACGTGAAGCAGTAGTCTGATTTCATAGCTTACTTAAATACTAGATATATGTGCCGATGTTTTAGATCGCTAGATTTCAAGTAACATCAGTTGAGTTGCATGAGTGGAGATAGACTCGCACCGGGGATAAAAATAACTTCCTCATCGCTGGATGGCGGACAACAAATTATAAACCGGCCAAACAACATTATGCCCTGTCCCCGTGGACAATAACAGGGTTGTTCCAAGTACAGCCATGTTTTTTTTATGTAGTTAATGGTAGCCCCCTCACCGAACAATTCAAGCTCGACATCATTGTACTACTGTGCCAGCGTTGTTTAACCGGAAATACTGAACCAACCGGAAGAATGTTTTGACGCCCGTGGTCTCTTCCAGAATAAGGTGAATAGAGCTAGACTTTTTTTTTATTTATTTTTTTTACTTATTTTGAAATATCATGTGGCGTCATTTAGCCTTATGCAAAGGGTAGACCAATGCATCTCTTGCGGTCACTGGCCCTTTTTTAAACTTAATATTTATACTACATTTTGCAGCCAAGTATTTTGGTTACGCAAACGCGTGCTCTAACATAAACTTTAAACCTCATGGAAACTGGAATTTCTTGTGGACTTTTATTTTGACATAATGTCGTAACGTAAGCTGCACGGAACTAGGCTGTAGGCTGCAAAAAGTTGTCCTTGTTGTGCGTGTATAAAAACTGTCTTTGGTCCTTGTCTGGCATCTGACTTTTTACCGACACTTTGGACTGCATGGTTTGGACTCAGCTATTTAAAGGATGCAACGAGGCATTCGATTTCTCACTTGCGTTCATTTGAATTCAGTGCGTTTTAACCCCATACCCGCTGCTCAGGTCTGTATCCACACTTCACAG
This sequence comes from Coilia nasus, assembly GCA_027475355.1. Lineage (NCBI taxonomy): Eukaryota > Metazoa > Chordata > Actinopteri > Clupeiformes > Engraulidae > Coilia > Coilia nasus. Next base: position 34,389,282 of record CM050217.1, read on the forward strand.
ACCTGTGTTGTTGACACTAACTTGCATGTTATGTATGGCTACAGTTTTACATTAACCTTAGAAAAAGGGTTTATGTAAAACAATAACAACAACAACAACAATACTAGATAGGCGCAGTTCTGCCACAGAGTTCTGCCTACGGTGCTGGGATGACTGGACTTGTAACGACTAGTAAGGCTAGACTAGTAGGCTTCGTGATGCATGAGTACATGATGCATGAAACGTTGCAACACGGTGAATTCAACAAAAAACATAGGTGCGTTGAACGCCTGATGTATCACTCAAGTCTTGGACCTATGGCAGCTGAGAGGGCGATTCTTTATGCCTTTCTGGCAGAGGAAATCACGGAAGACGACCGTACAAAGTTGTCGCTGATTGGATAAGTGGTCGAACACGCCTACCAAACGGGAGCAAACCATAGACATGCTATACATGTATCCATGTAACAACAATCCCGAAAGCATGTTGGAGAACGTTGCGCTACTATGCGGCCAAACAATTCGTTCAATCAGGAAACCGTAGCAAATCGGTGCATCGGTTGAACTCGACCCAGGTGTAACGCCAAACTCAAATGAAGGAAAGTCCCTAAATACATTTTGTTCAGCAGTTGCATTTAACCTGGCCTGCTTTCCTACCCATTAGTCACAGGGGCCACAGGTTGGTGCAGTGAAGGGGAAACGTGAATGTAGTTTACACATGTTTTAAAATGCCAAACGGTGCTTACTTGGCAGTTTTATGATCACTAATGACAATTTTGAGATATGCATATGAATTCAAAAATATGCTGCATGTATTATTTACCTACCTCGTCACCATTGCACAGAAGGGGTGTAATTTGATTAGTTATTGAGTCCAAATATTCAAATGTATATTAAAAAGTATGAATCAGAGATTGGATCTTTTGAGGGTCTTGTTCTTATCACCATTCTCTGTATGGCAAATGGGAAGAGGTGAAATCACTGGTTTAAAAAGTGAAAGTCTTGCCACATAGACCTATTTGTTCCAGCCAAGACACTGAACCAGGTAGTACTAATTATCACTCTTCAGCCAGGTAGGTGTGTTAATTCTTGAAATCAGCAGTTGAGAGCACAGGCAGAAAGAACACACAGCAGGAGTTTTGCTTTTTCTAGCCAGTTTGTGCACCATTGCAGATGGCTAACTATATTTTTGAATATTTTGCAGAGACGGTTGTACAGCGGCGGAGATGAGGTGCGTCTGGCAGAGGAAGCTCAGAAGAAGGTCAAAAGCCACGGCCCAACAATCTTCTCTAAAGTCATAGCAAGAGAGATTCCTGCTGATATCATATATGAGGACGACAAGGTAAAACATTAGTCGGCACATCAGCAACATTTAGATTTCAATGTGTAGCCTTCTCTAAACATAATTCTAACCAAGATGTACAGTTTGAATAAAATCCAAAGAGAGCAAGGTTTACTAGAAGTTGAGATCCTGGTTTCAGAACATAAAAACCCTGAAATGTATTTATTCTGCCTTGGCATTTAATACTGGTGACTTCACTAATTCACTGACCTGCCTGTCTCGTGATTTGTGTGGTTATTATGATCAACTGGTTACAAAATGGTTGCATAATACATGTGCTTACAGAGGGTGGAGTAGTGATCGTACATGGCCAATTGGCAAGTTATTCCTTGATTCTCCTGGCAAAACAAACACATGGGCCTCTCCTATGTTTACCACTTGCTCTTGAGTTAAAATAGCTACAGTAACTAAGTGATTAAACCTGTTCTTTAGAATACCGTCCTGAAATGTTCTGTCTTATAATGGTCTTTCTAATCAGCTTCTTTTTTTTTAGTCTTTGGCTTTTCGAGACATTAGCCCACAAGCTCCTGTGCATTTCTTGGTTATCCCAAAAAAAAACATTTGCCGGATCAGTGAAGCTGAAGATGCTGATGCCATGGTATGTGTCTGTTTTTAAATAATACTCACATGTAATATTCATAATAATTTATAATATTCAGGGTTATCCGGCTTCAAATAGTAAAAGACCATACCACATATTTGTTCCAACAACAAAAAAAAACCCATCTGATTCTAAGAGGCACAACTCTTCAGCCAGGCAGATGAGATTATCATTACATTACACTTAGCTGAGCCTCTTCTCTAGAGCAACTTACAGCTATTTTACAGGGTACAGTCCCTGGAGCAATGTGGGGTTAGATACCTTGCTGAAGAGCACTTCAGCTATGGATAAGGTTGCAGGAGAGTATTACTTATTTACTCCCCCACCCACAGGATTCGAACCTGTGACCCTGTGACCTGTGATGAGATAATTGGTGACATTACCTGAGTTATATGCACAGGTAGAACAAACCCCTGCCAGGACATTTACTCTTTGAAGCTGGGGTTACCCACTTCTGCTAATATTATAGTGTTTTTTACATCTCTTTTACCGTCAAGAAACAGTTTTGAATTAAACAATCTACTTGCAGATCCTTGGCCACCTTTTAGTGGTGGCTAAAAATGTAGCACAAAAAGAAGGGCTACACGATGGCTACAGATTGGGTAAGATTACCATACATGTTTTTATTATTTCACTTTTACTCTTCACATTCATATTTACCTGAGTTTGAAACCAAACAAATGCTAGTTAGTAATATGATGATTTGATGACTACATTTGTTTTTAAAACTCTTTTTTTTTAGTTTCCAGTTTTTTCATTTCTCTTAATTTTCTTAGTTATTTTACCTTCTTCTGTCCGTGGTACATGTTCCCTTTTGTTTTCTTTTAATGCTGTAAGCACTGAGATTGCTCATAAATTCCTCCTTTTGCTCATAAATTCAGAGCTTGAACTCAGCATAGTACCTCCCTTACTGGCATTTCAGTGGCATGTAATTGCTTGTAGCTACCACAATACCTTATGATGTTGTGTATGTGCATTCTTTTGTGACTAACACTACTGTTTTATGACATGTATTTTATGTTTGTATTCTTTATGGAACTAACAATATCATTTTAGTGACAGATGTATGTGTATTCTTTATTATGTAACTAGCTGCCATATTATGACACGCACATCATCTGTATCCATTCTTTCATATGAAACTAGCAATACCATATTAAGTTGTTATGTATGTGCATCGTTTCGTAACCAACAACATTATATATTTGTTTGCCAGTGATCAATGATGGGAAGAACGGTGCCCAGTCTGTGTATCATCTCCATGTTCACGTGCTTGGAGGAAGGCAGATGACTTGGCCCCCTGGCTAACAACGAGCTATTTTATGTCCCCTATTTACACTTGTACAATGGACATGCAGTGTTAATGCTGATGAATGTACCTTGATATTGAACTGATGTTGAAGGACAGCTAATTTAATTTCATATGATGTGTGTAAATTTATGAAACCCTTTTTGAGGGATATTCAACATGTAAATATTGATCATTGCCAAATAAAACACTAACAAATGATTGTCACACAATATTTTGAAAGCTGCTCTTATTGTAGACCTGCCTCAGTGACGTGCACAGGAGGGGTTGCTCAGGTTGCCCGGGCAACTGCCCACATGCCCTCCTTGACTGACATTGCCCTTCCGAGGGGAAAATAATAATAATAATAATAATAATAATAATAATAATAAACCATTGAGTGGATACAAAATGTCCTGTGGGCCTAGGCCTAGATTTGAAAATGAAAACAAAAAATTGGTTGCCCTTTCTTCAGGTCAGAGCAACTGGCCATCAAAATTCCTGTGCACGTCCCTGGCCTGCCTATCCAAGTACATTTCAAGTAAAATAACATTGACCTTTGAAGTGTGACCCCAAAGAGTTAGTTTAGAGACATCATATGTCAATCACATTCAAACTACAACTTTGACATGAACAGGTGGAAGATGGTGGGAGATTCCTGGTGTGAGGCAGGATGAATAAAAGGCAAGAAAAGGGAAGAAAGGTAGAAAAAATAAAGGGAGGGAGTTCAGATATTTTAAACTGCCCCATTTCCAGAGGCATATATATCTGTATAGCTCTGGACATATACATGTCTCAAGAACCGCTTCACGCAAAAAAAGCTTGCCAATGTTTAGACAAAGAATGTCACAGATACTTTACTGAAACATAAAGCTTCAAATTTTGCAAAAGTGATTTGCAATTAGGCTACTCTTTTAATGTATGCTATGCTGTGATTTTAACTGTATTCACGTTTAATTGTATGTATCTGTTCAGCATGGTCTATCATGAACATTGTGGTACAGTCCTTAGAGTAAGGAGGACACGATTACAAATGCAAGGCGTCATCTCTTTCCACACCAGTAGATGGAAGTAGCGAGTTGCCAGTTCAGGACACAAGAAATCCGGAAGTAGTCACAACAACGACAACACATGCTGTTGACTCGCAACCATAGACATACTATACAATCTGCTTGCAACCATGGCGGCTGTCATGGCAAGGTTGTCCGTTCGGCAGCTTAGTTGCATGAGAGGACCAGCGCTTTCAGCCAACGTTAACCCAAATATTTGCGATAGCACGGCAAAGTATCCTCCTATTCTACCGTCACCTACGGCTAAAAGCAGATCAGCTAAACGGCGACGGGTGGCTGAATTCTTTGATGAACTTCGAGGCTTAAGTGTGAAGGATAAGCTAACGTCTCTTACTAAATTCCAGCGGATGAAATATGTGGTGTATCCGCAGACCTTCGCCTTGAATGCAGACAGATGGTATCAGCATTTCACTAAGACGGCGTATATTAGTGGACTTCCAAACAAATACTCCAAGTCAAGTCATAGCATACAGGATGCGGCGGAGTCAGGCAGCCAAACAACGTTTTCTCAGATTGATGATGCTCTATTTGGAGAGATACGCACACTCATCTGCGATTCCCTTCTGCAGGAGAACTGTCAAGTCATTAAGGGACGAGCCTTTCTGTACAGAGCGCTTGAACACTCAATAGGCCCTTTCCTGAGAAATGTGGCCTCTGGCTTGGCGTGTATCTTAGCTAAGCAGAGTCCCTTGCTTCGATCTTCAACCTTTGGTAAGGTTAACGTTTATTGATGGACGTGTGTTTTGTTTGTGCAGTAAGTAACCTGTCTGTTCTGACGGGTTATGAACTTTTTAGGTGGTTAGGAATTTTTAGTCATTAGACTGGTGGGGACAAACGCATCTGTCCCGTTCAGAACAAGCACAACGATCATCCTCTTAAGTAAGCATCGGCATCCTGGTTTCAGAAGCTACAATCCAGCACCACATATGTTGCACCCAGTCACGGAGTCAGCTGATTCTAAGTAGCACAAGTCTTCACCCATGAAGAAAAGTGAAATCAGCTGTACGAAGTGCACACGCAAAACTAGGTGATTTCGGATATGCTGGTGTGACTTCTAGAGATTGTCTACAGATTCACTGTTAGTAGCGGTACTGAAGGCTTTCACTGGTATGTCTGAGGTCTGGTTGAGAACACACTTTGCGAAGGTTTCCTTTCACACATACAGCACCCCGTAAAGAAAGCCGAGAGACTGTATGAGGTTGGGAATCAGGATCCAAAAGCAGCTCCATTCTGACAGTCTGTCCCACAGCCTGTTGGGTTAGCCCACATTAAGAGGGTAGTCTGCTTTATGCAACATAGACAAGCTTCAAAGAAAGCACTGATATTGCTGACTAATGATGCAAAAAAAACAGCAGAAAATTTTTTTTTTGTGAATAGTGTGGTGGACCTACAAATTACTTGTTGATCCTGAGCAACACTTGCCCCTAGAAGTTTAAAAGGTTATCAACGTTTACTAAGGACATTGTCAAGTGACGAATGAATCCAAGTTTTGCTCTACAATTTTTGCCCACAGATTCCAACCCTCAAGTAAACTTCTACTGGATAAGAGGCAAGAGGAATATTCCCTGCGGACATCGGCGGGGGCGACCAGAGCCCCTCCGATTTCAGATTGATGACAGACCGCACTCCCAGTTGAGGATACAACAGCAACTTCCTGAGGTATTATATATATTAATATTCATCATTACTCTACTACCTATATAGTCAATGTGTCAGTTGCCAGAGTAAACTTTAAAAAATGCTGATGTTAAACCATTTATACTGTTGGCGTAATGTCAGGAACTTTACCAGAAATGTATGATTATGTTGAATATGGAGGATCTCATCCAGAATTAAAGTAATCAGTGTCCTGATTGTTAATGTGTTTCTCCAGTTTGTCCCACTTGGGAGTGAAGTTTCTGTGGAAGTTCCAGTGGTGCAGCATCTGCCCGACCGGCTTCCCTTGTTCAGGAGGCAGTATGAGAACAGCATCTACGCTGGTATGGACACCTAACACCCAACGCCATTAACGCTTACCTAACATCATGTCAGTCACCTAATGACATTTTTAGCTATTCCTGTTTTTTTTTCCTCTTTTTTGTGTGTAACTAGATTGCATTTAATTGAATTATTGTATTGAATGCATCAGTAGTTTCCAGTGTCCTAGGTTGTTCTGAGAAGCCTAAAAGTGTGTGTGTGTGTGTGTGTGTTTTGCTTGGAAGGTGCAAAGGTAGATGACCCATGTTGCTATGGACACACACAGTTCCACCTTGTGCCAGACCACCTGCGCAGAGATGGCGTAAACAAACATAAGTCTGGAGACCATGTAGAAATGGCTGTACGAGCAAACGCCATCGCCAGTCTCTTTGCCTGGACAGGAGCACAGGCAATGTATCAAGGCAAGTCATAAATGCCATATTATGTCATGAATGTTAATAAATACAGGGGTGATAGCGCTGCGGCGCCACGCTGGATTTCCAGCGTATCGACGAGTTTGTATAGAAAAAAAAATCAGGTTTGCATGATCTGACAATTCAAAACATTAGAGGTGCCTTCAATAAACCATACCACTGTAGGTCTACTTTAGCCAATCAGTAATAGGGTAGGGGCTGGTCTTGGGTTTTGGCCAATCAGATTGATTCAGCAGTTATGTTTGGAATGTTTCCCACATCATCACATGATTTTTAAACTAGGGGTCGCCAATTTTTTTTTTTCTGTCGGAAAATGACATGTTACTTGGCCAGGTGTAACTAAGGACAAAATAAAATGTAAATAAAATTAAAATCTGCTCTTTTCGTATCCATAGGCGTTGTTAATAGTGTTCAGCTTATAGACAGGGCTACGGCTCCGACATAAACAATGAAGTGGTACAAAAGAAGGGAATGCGCCGCATAGAGAGACTGACAAATGACAGATAAATGGTTTGTTTAAATTACCTTTGTGTTTATTGATTAAACATGTCTATGTCAGTAATTTGTGTGCATTGAAGTGAATTTTGACTACTTTAGACAGCGATTCACAGTTTCTTGTAGGTTACAGTTTTGGTAGGTTACAGTCTTGTTCCTTTTCAACATTCTATTTTGGAATGTTGAGACGGTGGGCTTGGGCGCGCTGGCTGCAAAGCTTATCGTTTTATGTACTCACGATTTTGAGATTTTTAATTGGTCACCAGGCAACTGCGCAAGCGCGGGGTGACGTACGGTCATGTCGGCCAGTGAACCCAAATGCTATAAATTCAGTGGTAGATGCTCAATCACAAATCATACAGCGTACGATAATTTTCTTAACTAGATGTACCGCATAGCGGTACATGGTATGACCGCCGCAGTGTATTGAAATGTGGGAACTGTTGGTATGAATAGTGTGTGGTAGAGCAGTGTTGTGAGGTGAGAATTTGTGTGGAAATGATTTCCTGGAAGTGGGCATGAATGTGGGTTTTGGATGAATTACATTGTGTGTGTTTGAATAGTGTGTAGGAGTGATTTGTGAAAGGAATAGGCAAAATGAGATTTTGTACAATTACAGCGGCCCGCATAGGGCCAATTTTATGGCACGTATTGTGCTTTTAGAGGTCTTTGTGTTGATCGTGCATGAGATAGGGCCAATTCTATAGCATGTGCTGTGCTTTTAGAGGTCTTTGTGTTGATCGTGTATGAGATATTTAATGCAGTTCCTACCTTCTTAGTCCAAAATATTGGCAATTCAAAATACCAATTTTTGCATTTACCCTTATCACTAGGTGGCGCTATGCTTCAAGTGAGTGTTTATGGGCTGGGCCGATACGCCTCTGTAACACCGACATACTAACACAAAATCGTTGTCTTGGGCAAAATTGTTGACGAATTATTTAACAAAAATAGTTTTTTGACACCTAGCTTCGCCAATAAACATCGCCCCCTATGACGAAATGTCACAAAATTTAGTACACATGAAAAGAAAGCTGCTTAGAGATGGCATGTCAACTTTGACCAAATTTGAACAATTAAAAGCCAAGATACGGCCATTTGAAGAATTTTAAGCTACGTGTTAAATGTTCATTGACGTGTAACTTCGGAACGGTTTATCTCAAGATAAATCCTTTGATAACTTTTTGTCAGCATTGTCTGTAGATGACATATACCAAATTTGGTGAGATTCACATGAACGGCCTATGACGAGTTCGTTCAGATTCGTTTTCGCAATATTAAAATTTCACAGAAATTGTTTTCGTTGGAAGTGGGCGTCGACCAGTGTTTTCAATGCGTGAGGGTCAATAGATCTCACGATAAAAAAAAAATTGTTGTAAACGTAAGCATTGTCTACATAATAGGCAAAATGACATTTTCTACAATTACAGCGCCCCCTATGGACCAAATTTTATGCCATGTTCTGTGCTGTTAGAGGTCTTTGTGGTGATCGTGCATGACGTATTTTGCGCAGTTCCCACCTTCTCGGTCCAAGATATTGGCAACTCAAAATCCCAATTTTTGCATTTACCCATATCACTAGGTGGCGCTATGCTTCAAGTGAGAGTTTATGGGCTGGGTCGATACGTCTCTGTAACACCGACATATCACAAAAATTTCATGTTGTTGGGTGAAACGTTCATTGAGTTATTCAGCAAAAACTTTTGCCGGTCTCCCCCTCTTTAACGGACACTGGCACAGCGGGGGGGTGGCCCTGGGGGACCAAAAGGTGTTATTCGCTCACAAACTTCTTGGGCTACATGCCTACAAACATTCATGTCTCCCCGAGTTTCAGTGTTCCGGGAATCGTTGACGAAAAATCGGTGAAAAAAAAAAAAAAGGGAAAAATTTTACAGCAACTCCAATATGACCGCTTTCGCTAGCTTCGCTAGCAACGGTCATAATAAGTATTCTTCTACCGTTATAGCTGCAATCACTTAGTGGAATGGGAGGCTAATATTGTACGTGGGGACTTGATTCTTCGTCAACTAACTTTGGTTCCAGGCAGTCTTGCAAGCCAGCATGTCAAGGGAGCTAGCTACTTAGCATGTAAACTACAAGCTATAGCGTGTAGCTTAGCTTAGCTATCTTTCTCAATTCACTTGCATCGAATAGTAAAATCCATAAAGATAGCGATTCTGCTTACAAACAAATACCAAGTTCTAAGCTTATTTTTGAGAAATACTGATGTAAACCGACCAATTAAGGCATTGAATTAAATGGTAAGCCAATTTCTATAGATCTAAGAACATGTAAAATGCACCAGCATGCACAAAATTACATATAATTTATAGCAAAATTTCTGGAACAACGCCCCTGATTTGCTGCTCCTGCAACGCAAACTCAACTTTTTTTCCCACTTTGTTAATTAAAACAAAACAACATTACTAGCCAAATGTTTTGTGCTATTAGCCAGCCTAAAAATGGACAGGTCTAGCCTGCCCAAAGCAATTACAAGGGGTCTGGGAAAAACGTGGGGTCGCTAGACCTCATCAGACAAAAAGTTTAAGAACCACTTCTTTAGTCAATGGTTTGGCTATTAATCAATTCCTAGTTACTTACAAGCAATACGTATGCAGGTAAGTGACTAGTTGAAAGCAGGGATGGATTCCTTAACAGGCCTACCAGGCCCAGGGTCCCAAGAGCTCTGGTGCTCTACACAAAGATGCTACTGTAATATAGGCTTGTATTGGGTTTGCTCCTCTCATGTCTGAATAATGTCCATTTATATCCACAAGTCATCAGAATCTTTAATTTAATGGACTATTTATCAAAATGTTCTCCCAAGGGAGCACACCCTTGGATCCCGCTTGACAATTACGTTGATCAGGGCATATATCTAGGCGTAGGGGCCCGCTTACCTTCCAGGAAAAAGTTCAGGCTCAGGATTTATTTTTACTATCACCCCTGTAAATATTATGTGAGTTGAACTATTTGCAGAATGTATGATGAGCCAACCTAGTACCGGGTAAAAGGCCTTGGAGCCTAGGAGCTTTGGGTTGCTCTATGGAGTGTGAAAAACTGCTATATAAATGCAGTCTATTTACCATACAGAACAAATGATCGGTAAGTTCTAAACATGTACCATCATTGTAATCACTGCATATCAATGAAGTTTTCCTTTCGATCTTTTTCTCATCAGGTTTCTGGAGTGCTGAGGATGTGGACAAGCCTTTTGCGTCTCAGGCCATCATCACAGATGGCCAACACTTCTCCTTCTTCTGCTATCAGCTCAACACCTTAGCCCTGACAGATGAAGCAGATGCTAACAACACCCGCAAGAACCTGTGCTGGGGCACTGAGGGTTTGAGACTCTATGAGAACATCAATGGTAACCAGGTCATCGGATTGAACGATGACGTTATACGGCTACTGGTCCAGTTCCTTTTAAATGGAGCCTAGTCTCGGAAACCAGTAGCATTTTATGACCTTTGTAATTCCTCTATTCTGTGTATGCAAGGATGAAGAATAAACAAAACGTTGTGACAAGAATTTTATTTGGTAATCCTCTTTTCCCTTAGTAATGATAAAATACATTGTGTGTTTATTTGCCCACCGTCTATATGTCACCAGTGAACGAAGCGTGACCAACCTGGCCGCTCTATGATCAAAATCGCCCCCCAGTTTTCCACCTGCTATTCCTAAAGAGATGGCATTCCTGTGATACTTCCCATTGGTGGGGGGAGCTTTCCCTCTTTATTAACATCTTTGTTGTTTATTTACCATTATTGCCTTGGATAATTGTAATTGGAACTGTGTCCTCTGCATTTAACCCATCTTGGTGATAGCATACATAGGCCTGTCACAATAATCAATAAATCAATTTAATCACATGATTAAATGAGCGTAATCATTTTTTTGAAGTGCAATTTTGTTTACAGACTTAATAATCCATTTCGGTTATGTGGTTTTTATTTCCATTTTAGTTATTGTTTTTGGTTATGTTTTGTTTTCATTCAAGTGCATTTTTTGTTAACCGAGACTGAGAGACCATTTTAATAATTGGCTTTGGTTGTTTTATTTATTTTGGATATTTGAAAGGTCTTCCAGTTCCACTTTACAAATGAAAGTTTATTGATCTTTGAAAGGGTGTACTTGCATTATTATGCCATTATTATATTGAAAATTGACAATATTATCGGTTATTGCAATAATTTCTGGAACAATTTATCGTCCAGCAAAATGTGTTATCGTGACAGTCCTATATACACATTGGAGGAGTGAGCTGTCCCACACCCAGAGCACACATGCTCATGCATAAAGCAGAGAGCTCCCTTTAATCTGGTGCCCTGGGTTTTTTTTTTCTTGAGAAAAAATCAGCCACTTAGTTATCTATAAAAAACATATTTAAGGACCTTTTCTCCAAAATGTACCAATTTATTACAAGCGTACTTTATTACAAGTTTCACAGGTTACAATGTTAACATACAATGCTTATCCTTCACAATAATCACTCTTTCATGATTCCAGGTCCTTGATCACAGCTATATGTTTTTTTTTTTTCAGTCTATATTTTGGCAACTAAATCACATGATTTGCATTATTCCAAACATTTTCAGGCACACAAGGTTCATCATGTCTTTCGTCACAGCTAGCTCATCTGGTGTTCATCAGCTCCTAAGCGGCTGTACTGTCAGCTACTGGGTCCAAGTCCTCATCAGTGGAGATTCTCATCATCCCCTCCATCTGCCCGTTGTATCCCTTCTCCAGCATTTTCCTCCACACTGAAACTAAAAATACATAAATACTTACATACATAAATACATACATACAAATAAACAAACAAAAGGACATCTTTAACATAAAGTTTATTTTTCAAGGTAGTTTATCTCACCAGGGGGAATTCCTGTGGTCACTGCACATCTTACAGCATATAACACAGCCTACTACTACACTGAGGACATTAAATTATAAAATTCAGAAAATAAATGACAAGTTGTTGGATGCGTAGTGGCATATCTTTAATCTGTGATCCTTAATTTTTAGCAACTTAGTTGTAAACCTTTACTTGCTTTGTAAAGTATGACATGGGAAGGCAGTGTATTTACAGATGTGACTGTATTCCAGTCAGCATACTAGCAACAGCAAATCTGTACTTCTTTCTTGCAACCATTTGAAAAAGTATGCGATGGATGGATAGGTAGATACTTTATTCATTCCTTGGGGGGGGGGGTGGATGATAAATATATCCGATTTACATCACTACATATTTCACCCGTTGACACTTACTGTATGCTGGTTCCTCAGTGCAAAGTGGAGCGGGCAAGGACTCAAAACTAACTGGTGCAGAAATGTCTGCTTCCTGGTCTTGGTCATGTTCTTGCTGGTCTTGGGAATTTTCCTGCAGGCTTGCGACCATGTCATCATAGGCCTTCCTAGCCTCGGATGACAGCTCAATCATTTTATTGTAGAGGTCCTATTCAGAAAGAAACCAAACATCACTACTTGAGCTACGGTCAGGTCTGCAAACAGGCAAATATTTACGAATAAAATGTTTTCCTGTTTGAGTTCATGGCAAACATTTGTGAACATAGCAAAACATCTGAATGGGAAGCATGTACACGGTGCCCTATGGGTTACTGATGAAATTGAACAATTTGGAATGTTTGCATAAGAAAGAGTTCACAGAGAACATATTCTGCCTGAGGCTTTTTCCTCAATTTAAATGTACTAATGCAAACAAGGGGTCTGCATCCCCCGTCCCTCATGCCCATTACCCTGGTACTTGCTCCTAGGGGGGACATAAGTGGAGCTCTCCACATGGATTTCTTCTGGCACTACTGGACTATAACAAAGCTTGTCATGTGTATTTCTGTCTTGTGTTCCTTTGCTAAACTGTTGAAGCACTTTGAGCTACACCCTTTGAATGAAATGTGCTACACAAATAAAGAGTATTATTATTAGTAGTATTAATATTATTACCTCTCCTCCAAATTGAATCACAGCTCACTAAAAGCTTTGGACAATGTATAGAACTACCAGAACTACCCACTCTAGAAAAACATCTTATGGGTATAATGAAAAAGGGTACACACTTGAGTAAGAAAAGATCTGGGAGAACGATTTACAGATAAACACAGACCCAGATAGTTGGTTATCCATCTGGCAGAAAATGCATATCAAACTCTGCACGCAACAAAACTATAAATTATAAGTTTATCAATAGAACATATTACACTCCCAAAAAACTTGCACTCATGGGTTTGCATAATAAGGACATATGCTGGCATTGCAATAAAGGGAAAGGAACTTATCTCCACATGATATGGGAATGCCCTAAATTACAAACATTCTGGAAGAAGGTTATATGAAATTTATATAACATCAATAATGAAGATAATAAAGATCCCTTTAGATCCTAAACTATGCATTCTCAACTACATGAACAACATGCACTGGTCACCTTTCAAGAAAAAAAAAATCTATTTGGGTTAATGAGTGCAAAGAAGGTCATAGCAATAAACTGGAAGACCATCACTAACATCAACGATAGAACATGGCTATAAACTTTTGAATCATTATTGAGTCTACAACAAATGTGAAACTCTATATACACTGGCACTCCCAACATCTGGCAAAAAATTAAACAGCGTATTTATAGCAACATCGCTTGCCTATGTACAAGACAAAGGCTGACTGCTCTGTCTAGATTCGACATTGATGTATGATTGCCCATCTCACGTCCCACATCAAAATAGCTTACCTTTATGTTACAGACGCATGACTACATATGTACATGTATGCGTAAAGATATAGTATGTATATATGTATGTGCATGTATGAATGGTTGTAAGTACAGTACTGTGCAAAAATTTTAGACAGGTGCGGAAAAAACTAGGAATGCCTTCAAAAACTAGGAATGCCTTCAAAAATGGAAATGTTAATCTTTCATGTTCATCAATCAACAAAATGCAGTAAATGAACAAAAGAGAAACAGTAAGATACAGTACTGTGCAAGAGTTTTAGGCAGGCACCTTCAGACCAGCATCAATTCACACAAAGGGGGACACACAAAGGCAGGGATTTTGTAAGATTATAGTCAGGTGTATGATCAACCAATTACACCAAATTGAGTGTATATGTCAGGAAGCCTACATCCACAGAAAATCAGTGGTTAATTCTTCAAGATGTTTGGAGCAAGCTACCAGCCGAATCCCGTATGCAAGTATACCTAGAAAAATTTAAGGCAAAGGGTGGTCACGCCAAATATTGATTTGATTTAGATTTCTGTTTTATTCATTCACTGCATTTTGTTGATTGATGAACATAAAAGATGAACACTTCCATTGTTTAAGGCATTACTAGTTGACAGCATTTTTTTCACACCTGCCTAAAACTTTCGCACAGTTTTTCAACTCAACTGATCAGATTAGCCATGTAGACCGAGGTTAAGTAAAGTCTGAATTGACTGACTGAATTTCCTGATATCTTACATGATTAAGAATCTGGACTGGACTGGCAGATGCTGGTAGATGTGGGTGGAAAGTTGGTGGTCCCTCAAGAAATAGTTACCACTAACTTGAGGCCAGACATAGTCTATTGGTCGACCAGCCAACAGGTAGTGTATTTTATTGAACTCACTGTCCCATGGGAAAGCTCCCTAGAGGAAGCATATGAGAGGAAAAAGCTTAAGTATGAAGAGTTGAGATTGGAAGCAGAGCAGAAAGGATGGAAGGCAAGAGTATTTCCAGTAGAAGTGGGTTGTAGAGGGTTTGTAGGGAGGTCAGTCATTTCATTGCTAGGGGAGCTTGGGGTTGGTGGTAAGAATCTACGTAAAACTGTTAGGGAGATGTCAGAGGAAGCAGCTAGGACTAGTAATTGGATCTGGATGAGAAGGGCGGTCTCTGCCTGGGGTAAGCAGTAGGGTTGCCATGTTTGAATGGGGCGGTGGAGGGATTCGAACCCGGGCCCTCCAGGTGTGGGTCAAGTGCCTTAGCCAGTGTGCTACTGTGGAGGTGGAGATCAGTGCAACCTAGGGCTGTTTGTGCAGATAAGGATGGGCACCCCAGACCAGCAGATGGCAGTAGTGCGTTTAGTGGGTCAATAGAAACACAGAAGAAGAAAGAGGCTTATAAATGGCAGCCATCACACACATGGGCAGCTTAGAAGCAGGCTCTCTGGGATCGTGCGGTGTATTGGGATACAGAGTGGCCAAGTTTCCCGGGGTTTTGCGGTGTATGGAACACGGGATAGCTGAGCATTAGACACCATTAGATTCAAGAGGTGGATACATCGAATGGTAAGTCAATGGGTAGAATTGTCTTTAGAAATAGCATTGGCAGTGTCGTTTGTGTAATGCGTATGTGTTAATGTCTGCAAAGTGATAGTATCTGTGGTAAAATGGTGGGAAAGTGCAAATATTCGATAACAAGTCCTAATTAGTAAGTAAGCAGGTCAGTTTGGAAGTAAACTGTGGTTGTGGCTAATTTTGTAAGTAAAACTCTGGGAGTCGGGCGGGCGCGGTGTAGGAGATGAGATTTTATTACTATTTATTTATTTATTTGTTTTTTAATTAATTTATTTATTTTTATGCGTTGGTGCAAATAGTTGATAATGAGCAGGAAGTAGTACATTTTTGGAAGTAAACGGTGGTTGTAAATGAATTGTGGAAGTACATTTTGGAAATTTGGGTAGCAGGTAGCTAAACTGTGGACACACGCTAAAGGATTGATCACCTTTAGTGGGGCCGCCTCAGGGGAGGGTGTACAGTGAATAAAGGCCCGAAACACCCGTGGATCCTGAGGTACACTGCTGAGGATGTGTCCCACATAGTGTATGTGTCCCATATAGTTGACTATAGATAGTGTTGGTGGCATGGTGAAAGCCATGGGGGAAAGCGATAGGTAGGTGCTGCTGAGTGGATCATGTAAACGGCCCCAGCAGCCCCAGTCACTGTAACGGTAGCCGGCTGGTTCAGGTTAACCCTTGTTGAGCATCTGTCTGTACGGCTCCAGTTGGACATCCCCTCAGCTGCTCTGTCCTGTACAGCTCACATGAGGTTGCGTGAATTGCTGTAGTCAGCGGCCAGTTGTGCGTGTTACACCTGGGAGTAGGGACTAACAGCCTGAACTATTTACTTGATTATAGATAGTGTAGGGGTAGGTGTAATAGCTATAGTTTCTCCCTAAGGTGCTCTTCCTACATGCACAAGTACTTTGTGTTCTTTGTAAACTGGCATTTAATATTTAAAAAAAGCTGGCATTAATGGTAAGGCGAGCCAAAATAAGGAGATTACTCATTTCAAATTTGTGCATTTTTTTTTGCTACATTGTCCACACTTCTCACATACCCAGCATATATTTTTTGCATGTCTCACAACAGATGTGATTATGTTGCATCAAAGTTACTTTCAGGGACAAATACATGAAAAAAAAAAAATCGAAAAAGTGAACTGGATGCTGTGGTCACCTGTGCTCCCTCATAGTTGAATATGCCGACAAGACTGACAGGAACGGCTTTGTTGACACTCCGGCCCAGAGCCTTCCGCGAGAGAGCGAACACGAAGGGAATGTCCTGCTCCCTACACGTGTTGATGATCGTGTAGAGAACTTCATCTAGACCACCTGTTCAAAAACAGGGTTAAGTAAAGAGAATAAACAAAACATCACAAAAATGTCTTTCTATCATGAAGCTAAAATCATATTCTGTGCAGACATACACTTCATTACCACCTGTCTACAAACAGGATACACCTAAACGTAGATTAAGTAGTAAACCTGAATAAAAATAACATTACAAAAATGTTTATTTTCTGTCATCAAGCTAAACTGATGACCAGATGTTTCTCTTCCTGAACTATTTCTTGTACATGGACACAGCAATAAATGCTGTGGTCAGAGTAGACAAAACAATGTTCGCAAGGCGGTGCATTCCGATTACATCCCTGTTTGGCTGCTGAAAGACTCTAGCAGTGCAGCTGAAGCATGTCCTTAGCCATTCTCATAGTGTCCTTGTGTCAGGCTGATATCCTCAGATGTTTCAAAACCACCACCGCCGCCACCATAGCTGTGCCAAAAAAAGTCATCTCCATCCAGGGCTACTTTGGTGGCAAAGTTCCACTTAAACAGTCATAATTGCTTCAATTTCGTAGAGTAAATTCAGCTGCTTTACAACTTAGCACGTATAACTACCATGACCTGGATGAATCAGAAACTACAGACACATGCAGCTACATGCCTGTTTTGAGGAGTGAGTGAGATTTACCTTTGGATTGGACACGCTCGCAGTTGGGTGAGATAATGACGCATTTGACTTTGTGAAGCTTGAGATTCTTGAGGACCTCCCGTAGGCCCATGACCAGCCTGCGCTTCATGCGCGCCTTGCGAGGGTCCTTCTGGTAGAGGCGATCCTGAAAGCGACAGAGCTCCTTCAGCAGAGCGCTTGCACACTCATCCAAATCCTTACTCAGGACCTGGTTGCAGTAGCTGTTGGAAGACAAATCTGGATTTTAGATGACTCTCAGCATATGTTCATATTCTCATATGTCAAAAATCTGCATACCTTAACATTAAATTTACTTTGATTACTTTGATTGAAAGAGATTACCATCTCTTTCAAATCACTGTCTGGCAGTTTATGTCTTCGTATGTTATGATCTAACTTCTCCATTTAATGAACTGGTTTAATCATTACACACTTTTGCACACCTCTGCCTTTTTGGAAATCTTTAAGCTTTTCATATGATCAAGATGTGTTCATTCAAAAGTTATCAGATAGTTTTAAACAAACAATACATTTAAGAACATTAGTCACACTACACAGTTATTTTAAATTGTTACATCTCTACCTAGTCCACAGTTTAAACATATTACTTTTTGACCTACTCTCTAAATTTTCTACTGTGGATTTTAGGGTGATTAGGAATGATGTTAGCCACTGGTGGGGTAGTTGCATGACCTTCAGTGCTGTCAGAGACAAGACTATTGATCCCACCTGCAATACAAACAACCAACATGCATTAAATGGACATACAGATTAGCTGAAATACCCCAAATAGTCTCTGTGCACTACAGATTAGCTGAAATACCATCTGTGCCGTACTAATGCATCCTGATCCTTGTGAACAGTTTGTGTTGTGAATATAATGACAAAAATATTTGACTTTTTTTCCAAAAAATCCAAATCAAACCTAAAACGTGGTTCTGAAGGACAACATATATCAAAAGTTGACAAAAATCCAAATGAGCCTTTTTAGACAAAATTAATATAATCTTAATATAAATATATTTGTTTATCAAATGCATCAGTTTCTTAAATGCATCTAAACATTCACACATGGTGCTTGAATCCGGACTACACTCAGGTGAGAGTGCTTCATACTAAATGGTAAATGCTTGAACCTGCCAGAGTAGGTACCTAGAGAATCCGTTTGTTCCGAGTTATTGGAATTTTCTTCAACATCCAAACTTGTATTCTGCAGTTCTTCTGTAGAGAGAGATAAGCCTTGTTCTTCAGTTGCAGGAGATATGCCTTGTTTATCAGTTGAGGGAGATATGCTTTGTTCTTCAGTAGTGGGGAGTAAGCCTTGGTCTTCAGTAGGGGGGAGTAAGCCTTGCTCTTCAGTAGGGGGGAGTAAGCCTTGCTCTTCAGTAGGGGGGAGTAAGCCTTGTTCTTCCAGCAAACGTTTTTGTTTTCTTTCCTCTCTCTCCTTAAGAATCACCTGTTCAACGTGAAAATTGCAATAAAATGTAAAAAATAAATTGCACATAAACTGTTTGCTGACATTTGGCCCGATGAAGACATGTTAGAGAACACATATAAAAATATAAAAAAATGCAAAAGCTGTATTGTCCTTGTGTTGTCCCCTGTCTCAAAATGGCGGCACAACATGGCAGCCACCATTAAGCTCAAGAACTCTGCTGACACCATGTCTATTATTATTTAACTGTTTTTTTTATCGGCACTGCTCAACAAATTGTATTGTTTATTATAACAACTGCAAACCAAATCTTCGGAAATTACTATAATATTTACCATGCCATAGTCGAATTCGAAAGTGTACCACAGCTAGTGTGTAAAGGCCTTAATAATCATCAAACATTCCACCATTCATTGCTTTCCTATTTTAACACCATTCAAGCCATCAACATAATTTTCGCAATTCAAAAATTTCAACATCTTTACAGTAAGGTAACCATACCAACAGGGCTGAACTGGGACCAAAAATGGCTCTGCTATTTTTGGCCATGGCAGGCCACCATGATTATTTATATGATATGAGGAGGCATATGACATACCAGAGGATATGTGCACACGAACACACTCACACACACATTTTGGACCTTTAATCAGCTTCATTAATAGCTTCATGTCATCCCCTCCGCTCTTGCATTTATCAGGCATACATGCCTCCGCCTCCTTTACATCCTTGTCACAATTATTCAATTTTTAAATAAATTTTTTAGGCTTTTTCGCCTTTAATTGGACAGGAAAATGGAAAAAGAAATGGAAGGGCCAGGAATTGACCTCCTGTCGGTCTCAAACCCAGATCCCTGCAGTCGTGGTACGGGCACCTTAGCCGACTGTGCCCCCCCTCAATTTCCCAAATGTTACATGAGCATAATTGCATAAAAGCATTTATCTTACCCTCTTTAAAGGTGTTGGTTTCTTAGCCTTGGGGACCTCTCTCTGTTTCCCCTTCTTCACCAGGGGACTGGTGGAGTCAAGGGGGTTGTGTGCGATCTTGTCCTGCCCCCACACAGGCTTCTTCTGATGGGATGCTTCTCTCTGGGTCACCGGTAGCGCACCACCAACTAAAACAGTAAAGATTTAGGGCCACGTACAGAAGAGAAACTTGATATAGACTCTGCCTTTATTAATGGTATAAAATCCAAAACGGAAAACTGAAAGCGTTGCCACCAATGACTGTATACATTGGTCGCTAGAAATTCCGTCACCAAAGCAGACTTTTTACTGTCTAGTTGTCTTGAGTGTTGACAGCACGTTGTGATATTTAGCAAATTACTTTTAATGTTACAGTGAAGTTCAGCTAAAAATCTTTTGGCATGTTGGGACGGACTAATCCACAGACCTTAAAAGGCCTGCTTATGCTCCTCTCTTTTTTTTTTTAGATAGCATTGCAATCTGCCACAAATATTATATTGATGGATTGCAGAAGGTAAAAAAACAACCTTGCTGGAAAAACAATAGCCAAAGCAATATGACAGGCCTTAAGCAAGTTAAAAATACAATGTTCATTTCCATGCTGTTGAAAAAAAAAAAACATCTTGTGAATCTTGCAATGTGGACATGGCACATAGACTGGTTCTCTTTCAACATTTCGTGTTCGAGATCCACCTATGGGAGGGACATCCGCACCCGACCCAAGCAGAAGCAACCAATTGCACCAAGTCTGGCTTGACAGACAGCAGCGCAAGTCCTAAGCCACGGGCGCTCCGCCCAGCGGACCGTGGTATAAAGGACGGAGCCGCGCTGCTCCACATCAGATGACATTCGCTTCTCGCAGATTTTGCAACTTTGGTTAACCACCTTAAAGTACAGCTAATAGCTAGCTCAGCTAATGGTGGCACTTAACTGCCTAAAGGAGGACATATCCTTACCTGGATCCACCTCCGCCTGGCGTGTACGACGGGTGAGTTAGTTGACTGGTTATCCATCATGGCTCTCTTGAAGCCAGCGTCACCTGCCCTGGAGCCTTCTTCGCGCGCCTGCCCGGCCGCATGCGGTGCCCTTATCGCAGCCAGGGATGCCCATCCCTTCTGCGTCGTCTGCATGGGCTACAAACACGCCCAAGACGCTCTCTCCACTCCGGAGAACTGTAGCCACTGCTTGGCTCTCCCTAAAAAGCTCCTCCGCCGCCGGCTCAAGGTAGCCGCGACGCAGGGGGCTGAGGACAGGGATGACGACGAGATGGCTGACGCCCCGGATCCCCTCCTGGTCTCGGCTTCCCTCGACTGGGCTGAGAGGTCAGAAATGACTCCGGACCTGACCTCACTGTCCCTCCTCCTCTCCGGTGCGAACTGCCTGGGGAGTGTGAGCTTGATTTTGACGAGTCGGAAGGCTCTGGCGACGAGGACACCATTCCTCCGTTCCAGCCCCCTCCTTCGGCTCCGTCTGCGCTGCCTCAGACCATCCTCCTCGAGGTGTGCGAGCGGGCTGCCGTCCGTCTCGGCATCGAATGGCCGGCCCTCATTAACCCGGCCGACCAAGAGAGGGATGTGTATGACGGCAAACTCCTGGGTTTGCCCCCAGGTCCCAAAAAGCAGCTCCTGCCTGTTCTCCCCACCTGTGCTAAGCACTTGAAACAGTTCTGGGGAGAACCGCTGGAGCTGAAACACGGGCTTGTGGGTTTGGAGGTCAAGGACATGTCCGCCCTCGGCATGGGCGACCCCCCGGCTGTCGAACCCTCGATCGCCAGGCACCTCCACCCCACACAGGGAAGGCTGCTCGCCCCCCCGAAACCGGTCCTCCCTAATAAGATGAACCGGTTCTCAGCGTCCGTGTTCCAGACCTCTTACAGGGCTTCCTCGCTCGCTGTGAGAGCTCTTAACGTGTCCTCCCTCCTCTCGGCTTACCAAGCCGAGCTGATGGAGGACATGGGCAGGTTGTTGGCGAGTGGCAGCGCCACTCCTGCCCTGTGGAAGGAGATCGTTACTGTTAACGATCTCGTCCTGCGCAATGCCCGCCAGGCCGTCCAGGCTTGTGGGCGCTCCATGGCGCTGTCCGTGGTGGGTGAGCGGGCTCTTTGGCTTAACCTGTCCGGGCTCCCCGATAATGAGAAGAGGCGTATCGCCGGCGCCCCCGTGGAGCCCGGACAGGCTCTGTTTGGTCCAGCCGTCGCGCTGATGCAGCAATGCTGCGACGATAAAAAGAAGGAGGACGAGGCGTTCAAGCTTTGTCTCCCTCGCAAAGCTGTGTCACGCCCGCCCCCTCCTTTGAGACCCCCTCAGCAGCCTGCTGTCCGTCCCCCACAACCGGCGAGTCGACCTCCCAGACAATGCGGAAAACAACAAGGGCAGCAGGCACAGCAACACCAGCCCCAGCTGCAAGCGAAGCCCTGGGGCAAAGCTTCGTTCGCAGCGGTGGCGGGAAAAACTCCCGCCAACCCAGCGGAGAACAAAAGGAAGCGTCCTTCCTGACCAGGATGCTTCGGAGCTCAGTCCAGGTTCGCGGGCGACCAGCCCAATGGGCATGCTCCACGTTCCTCCCCCCTCGAAGAGGGGAAGATTTCTGTCTGTTGCGGAGCGTTCCCCCCTCCGCGTGAATGCCCTCATGACGGCCACGGCACAGTTCCCCGTGCTACAGGCCACTGGCGCAGGCGAGACGGGAGACAGCGACGTGCTTTGTGCAGCCCAAGCACACCGTTCACACCACCACAATCTCCCAGTTCCCTCAATAAAGACCCCGCCCATTCAATGTATAAACATGATTCAAACATTTCTGATGCCAGGTTGTATGAGCGCCCGGCCACCGCAGTCCGTCTGGCCACTAGAGGCGGCAGTGCACCGCGTATGGGACCACTGGCCCATCTCACGCGACGCTCCCCCAGCCTGGTTCTACCACCAGGTGGCGACGTTGCAACGCGGACAGGAGTACACACTCCTCACGTACAGCGGTGCCCTTATGCTCCGCTGGAGCACAGAGGCCTACTCTCTCCCCATCTCTCCGCTTGGAAGGCTACGTCCGCCCCGGAGTAGGTTATCAGGACGATAGAGAGGGGATACAGGCTTCAGTTTGCCGTACGACCCCCTCGTTTCGGCGGCATAATTTATTCCCAGACAGAAGTCACTTCAGCTCATTTCTTAGTGGAAGAGATACACTCTCTTTTACGAAAGGGGGCTATTCGGGAAGTATCACGGAGCGAAGCCCAGCAGGGCTTCTACTCCCGTTACTTTCTGGTACCGAAGAAAGACGGTTCTCTCCGTCCTATTCTGGACCTCAGAGTGTTGAACAGACATTTAAGACGTTACCACTTCAAAATGTTAAATTTCAACACTTTATCTCGCTCAGTACAGAGGAACGATTGGTTTACATCGATCGACCTCAAGGATGCCTTTCACCACATAGGCATATATCCCCCTCACCGCAAATTCCTACGCTTTGCCTATCAAGACAAATGCTACGAATTCACGGTTCTTCCTTTTGGGCTTGCCCTGTCCCCAAGGGTGTTCTGCCTATGTGTGGACGCGGGGCTGGCCCCATTATGCCTAATGGGGATCAGAATTTTAACTTATTTGGACGACTGGCTGGTACTGGGCAGGTCCAAAGATCAAGTGCTCCGAGACACCCATCGTGTGCACACGCATCTGACTTCCCTGGGCTTCATGGTGAACCATTCCAAGAGCAATTACTCCCCCTCTCAGAACGTCACGTTCATAGGGTTGGAGCTCGACTCGGTTGCCATGCGCGCTCGCCTGTCCCAGGAGCGCATTCGTTCACTCTCGAATTGTCTCGCCCTCTTCAGAGTAGGAACGAAAGTGAAATTCCGCACATGCCTGAGATTGCAGGGCCTGATGGCTTCTGCCATACAGGTCCTGCCCTTGGGGCTTCTGAGAATGAGGGAATTCATGCCTCGACCCCACGCGCGATCTCCGCCGCGAGGTGACAGTCACGCCCGAATGTACAGCGTGCCTTCACCATTGGCGAATGGCGGAGTTTTATTCCCACGGTGCTCCCCTCGGGGCAGTATCCGAGATGAAAGTTGTAACGACAGACGCGTCCCTGTCCGGCTGGGGAGCCACCCAAGACGGCAGGACGGTGAACGGGGTGTGGTCGGGGCAGATGCGCTCGTTCCACATAAATTACTTGGAGCTCCTAACCATTTGGATTGCTCTCCAGCGATTCCTCCCCCGTCTGCTGGGCCGTCACGTGTTGGTCCGTTGCGACAACACTACGGCAGTCGCGTATATAAACCGACAGGGGGGAATGCGCTCCTCGACGCTACATTGCCTAGCACGCGACCTGCTGCTGTGGAGCAATCAGCGTTTTCTGTCGTTACGCGCAACACATGTCCCAGGCAAACTGAACACGGGGGCAGATCTTCTATCGAGGGGCAATCCACTTTACGGAGAGTGGCACCTCCACCCTCAGGTAGTGGATCTGATTTGGCGGAGATTCGGCAGAGCAGCCGTAGATCTCTTCGCCTCGCGCGAAAACGCCCACTGTCCTATGTACTTCTCGCTACTGGACGGAAACGCGCCTCTCGGCATCGACGCACTTGCCCACCCCTGGCCCAAAGTGCTCCTCTATGCCTTCCCCCCTCTGTGTCTGATTCTCCCTACGTTGGCCCGAGTGAGGGAACAGGGGCTGACTTTGATCCTAATAGCCCCCAAATGGCACAAAGCACCTTGGTTGGCGGAGATTTTTCGTCTCCTTTACACCCAGCCGATGATGCTCCCGCTGCGTTCGGACCTGTTGTCGCAGGCGAACGGGGAAATTCACCACAACCACCCAGACCGGGTGGCGCTCTGGGCTTGGCCCGTGAGAGGCGCAATCTCTCCGCGTTAGGATTACCTCCTAACGTCGTGGCCACCATGCAGAGCGCTAGGGCTTCGTCTACTAGGTCACTTTATGACTTTAAGTGGCGAGTCTTTGAGAAGTGGTGTGATATGCGTCGGGTGGTGCCTTATCAGTGCTCGGTCGCCGACCTTCTTGGCTTTCTACAAAACCTTATGGAGAAAGGGAAGTCTTTCTCTACTATTAAGGTCTATTTGGCGGCTATATCCGCCTGTCATGACACAGTGGGACGACACCCCTTAGTACGCAGATACATGAAAGGGGTGCGCCGCTTGTTGCCGACTTCTAAAAGGCTCATCCCATCTTGGGACCTCCCCTTGGTTTTGGATGCGCTGTCTGGCGAACCCTTCGAAGCCATTGGGAGCATAGGCCTAAAACAGCTGTCCTTCAAGACAGCCTTATTGCTTGCTTTGACCACTGCCAAATGCGTTAGTGACTTGCATGCACTCTCCGTGCACACGTCATGCATTCAGTTCTCGCCTTGTGGTAATAAGGTTTTCCTTAAACCTAACCCGGCGTTTCTACCGAAATGTTTTCCCACATTTGCTTGCGAGGTGGTAGAGCTCACAGCTTTCCACCCGCCTCCTTTTTCCTCTGTGGAAGAGCGAAGGCTGAACACGCTATGCCCTGTACGGGCTTTGAAGGCGTATGTGGACAGGACTAAGGGTTTTAGACAGAGTGACCAGCTCTTTGTCTCCTGAGCCGCCCCGTATACCGGGAAACCGATCTCGAAGCAGTACCTGTCTCACTGGCTTGTCGAAGCCATAGCTATGGTGTACGATGCGAAAGGGAAACTGTCTCCCGCGGGTTTGAGAGCCCACTCGACTCGCGGCATGGCGGCCTTCCAGGGGGTGTCTGTGCAACAGGTGTGCTCCGCAGCCAGTTGGGCCAGCCCGGATACGTTTGTGAGGTTCTACCGTCTGGATGTCACCAAGACCCCGGTAGCTCATT
This sequence comes from Coilia nasus, assembly GCA_027475355.1. Classification (NCBI taxonomy): domain Eukaryota; kingdom Metazoa; phylum Chordata; class Actinopteri; order Clupeiformes; family Engraulidae; genus Coilia; species Coilia nasus. The sequence goes on from CM050217.1 coordinate 34,414,911, forward strand.
CAGTACTGAGCGTAGGCTCTGTGTGACTCTCTCACGAGCGCCTCGTTCATTATTCCCTGTTCACTTCTTTTCGCTGAATTGTTACATTCTCTAGGGCAGATGCTGACTATGTGGTGTACAATTCAACACTTTTCCAGCTACCCGCTTGGGAAAATATGTGTGTGTTTTTCACGTAGGGTGAGTCTGGCACCGCTCCACTGAGGATTCTCCTCGGTGGAGGGACCATCCGAGGCTGGCAGACACAGTAGGTCATTGGGCAATCGGGGAGTTGTCCATATCTCTCCCATAGGTGGATCTCGAACACAAAATGTTGAAAGAGAACTAAAGGTTATTCTATAACCCCGGTTCTCTGAGACATTGAGTGGAGAGATCCACCGACATTGCCCCGTTTGCTTTGCGATAAGCGAATTTGTCTACTGATGTGGAGCAGCGCGGCTCCGTCCTTTATACCACGGTCCGCTGGGCGGAGCGCCCGTGGCTTAGGACTTGCGCTGCTGTCTGTCAAGCCAGACTTGGTGCAATTGGTTGCTTCTGCTTGGGTCGGGTGCGGATGTCCCTCCCATAGGTGGATCTCTCCACTCAATGTCTCAGAGAACCGGGGTTATAGAATAACCTTTAGTTTTCTAGTAATGGATGGCAATATGCAATGCATATAAAATTCTCAAGTGCACGTAGAAAACAACACATTTTTTGTTATTGGAAATTGATTTTCTACATAAAAAAGCAAGCTCCATACCTGATAATTTGACTGGCTTGTGGTCGGCTTTGCCTTTCTGGGACTGCTGCTTCAGCTCCAATGCGGCCAGCATGTTTCCCAGATCCAGCTGCACAGGAACTTTACTCTTCCTCCCACTACTGGGCTTCTCTGCCCTTGGCTGATGAAGCAGCAGAAGGGCCGTGTTTATTAATTACATGAGGGTAGGTTCATATCGAACCAGCAGCCTACGCTGGTGGCATTTCGAGGGTTAGCAGCATGCTTCAACACACTAAAGACTAATACAGTTCTGCATAAATAGAATTTCTGATGTTTCCGTTGGTCAAGTGAAAAAATAAGTTACACATTTGTGTGTAGATTATATTCCTCTGACAAAAGGACAACTCTTACGTAAACCGGTACTGACAATATGTAAGGGATAATGGACGACACGTTAGGATATCAGAAAGTTAATGCACGTTCGAGGTGGTAATGCGGTCACGACGCGAAGCGGAGTGAAGTCCATTATCCCGCTTATACCACGGTTACCACACTTGTATGATGTTAATTTCGGGTAATCATTTCCACGTTTTAATCGTTAAAACAAACTTATTTGTAGAACTACTTCCATCCGCCACAAGATGTGTCTTTTCATAACTTACTGGACAAACTGCCGTTGCTAATTCCAAACTGGAGATTGCTATGGCCAAGACCCAGTCGTTAGTTCCATAACTTTGGTTGTCAAGCTAGCTATTCCAAAGCTCTGTTAAGCCTTGCTTAGCAAAGTCACGTTAGTAAAGAGTCCAAATGCAGCATGACAGCACTAAAAGACGTTCTCAGAGGCATATAACATGTTGCAACTCTGTGTTCTTCCATCTGCTCGTCATTTGCTAAAGCTGTCACGTCTTAATTTGTTTATTTACAGTTCACCAAGAACTTGGGGCATTGATACATAAACATAATAAGGTCGGAAAGCAGGGACTACTTCATAGGTGTGCGTACATAGAAAGTTAATAACCTTTCTAAAGGACTCATCACAATGTGAAATTGAACGAAGACGTGGTATAAACAGGGTTAATTGCAATGTTGCCAGGGAACAACATTGGCTTCAAATTTTCATTTGGTTTTATCTTTTGATAAAGTTGTGTTGCCCAGTAGCAGTGATGTTTCTAAACAACATCTGTTAGTAACTTTCCTTGGCAAGATTGTTCAAAAAGTTGCCCATCACCTTCGTAACTTTGACGAAACTAAGGCAAAACTGTGTCATTGTACATTTAGCACAAGGTGACAAGGCCAAATCAACAAAATCATTGCAACATGGATTGACGTAACAGCAGAGCACACAGAATACCTTGTTCTGTGGTTACCCCATGACACATCAAGCCTACATCACCGCAGGCTTTTTAAAGATCACTTCTTAAACACAACTCGTGTAACTGACTATTCAGAGACTTTTCATTTTACACTGAAGTTCTCCTTTAAGTATGCAATTTAAGTATCTATTTGCTATATGTTAACCAAGGCCACTTTTCATTTAATTCCTCCAATAGGCAAGTGTAGATGGGCAAAGGTACTGTATGTTTTTTCCTTTTCAAGAATGACTGCCCCTGATCCCACATATCAGTTGCCAGTTCAGGGGCAAAAATCTACATCGTGCAAGGTATCATGGGAACTATGAATAAGATGTATAAACATAAGTTTAGTAGTGACAGACCTCAAATTGCTTTCTTAAAAAACAGATATATAGTTATGGAAGTAATTGTCCTCTCTCATAACACATTGTGTTCCTTTGAGACCTTTTGCATGGGATGCAAAGAATAAACTCCTCTGGTAAATTCCCCAAGTAATCTCTGAGCTAGTGGAGCTGTTAAATTGCTGGCCTAAAAATATAGCACCAACCTGCCCTTGTCCTTTCTGTTTGACCAGAACAGACGGTCTTGTGTTCAACTCAGACTGTTGTGCTGGGATATCTCGTTGTGAGAAAGGTAATCCAACATATTCTGCCACCTGTGAAAGAATTTGATATAATTTTAATGAATTTGATAAAAGTGTGTGTGGTCAATCCACTACATTGGTTTAACTTATTACCATCTAATGTGCCCATTCAAAAAGCGTGACTTTCATTGTGAATTATAGCCTTTGCTTTAATATTTGTCATTTTTTTCATCCTTAAAAAGGATGTGTTGAAAATGATGACATCACATGAAACATGATTAGGTTGAATCTGGACATCTCAGCCAGTCTTAAACAGAGAAGCACCTATACACTGCATTTGGTCTTAGTGGGTTAATTTTGACTCAACACTTACAACATTCTGGTGTGTTTTTTTTAAGTCCTTCTGCACATGGCGAAGACATACGGGGGAGAGAACAAGCCCAGGAAATTCCTCCTCATCCTGTAGTGAAATAAGTAGTTAAGTGCTTTGGGTGTCTTGAAAACCTCTATATAAATCCAATGTGTTTTGTTGTTAAATATTACAGGCAAATATCTGTATGAGATATTCTGCATTTTTACTGCTTTGGGAGTCCGAGGGAAACCTTTCAGCAATATGATCTTTAAGTTTATGGCTCTGTCTCAAATGGAAAAAAGTCTGCCTTTTTAGTGAGCACTCGGAGGCAGCAAGGCGTCAAGGCATGTCCCAATCCAATAAATACATACAAGCCTGCTGTCTAAGATACATTAATTCTATCGAAAAAAAATGAGCTGTGGGTGTCTTTGTAACAGTGTCTAACAATCAAAATAGGGAACAAAGGTTTTAGCTAGTACCTTGATGACTGCCAACGAGCATCACTTCCAAGACAGTGAAAGCAGCGAGGCAGAAGGCACCTTACAATTTTGGACACACCGGCTTTATTTATATAGCACACTCAATGCAACATGTGGCTGATCCAAAGTTAAACAACATGACTGTACATAACGTATCACTTTTTGGTGTCACCTTAATGAAGACAAAGGTTTATTTCATATCTTATATCTTACTTCAAACTTGGGAGGCTCTTTCAGTGTCAATGCCTCTATTTTCTCTGTGTCTGCATCTTCGGAGGTCGACTGAGGACTCTTTTTCTTCCTTCTTTTCTTCTTCTTCAAAATGGCCTCAGTTTGTTTTGTTGTTTGATCTGTAGTCTAGACAACAAAAACATGCACTCTTACAATAAGGTGCCATTGCTGCTGTAAATACTATTTTGATGACCACCACTGATATTTATGGTTTCATGTAGATTTAGAGTTTTGAATTGCTAATATCTTGGGCTAAGAGGATCATTATCACATCAACCTTGACATGTAGGTATACATAGAACATTTCTGGAAGTACGTCAAGAAATTCAATCCATAGGGGACGCTGTAATTTTTAGAAAATGACATTTTGGCTTACATCTACAGGTCTGTATGATTCAAAACAAAAATTCTTAGCACACATTTCCTGACAGGCTCTGTATCGAACGCGTTAGGCCACACCCACGCCCACCCATCATTGATTTCATACCAGTTTTTGCTCAAGAAAAATGAAATAGGTCAAGGGCCTACTTTGGAGACAAGAAAAAAACACTATTGGGTCAAAAGAAAATCATTTGAGCACTGAAGAAACATGTTTACCTTTGTTGATACATTTGACATGGCAGAATTACTGATGGGGGTCTTCTTTGGTGGCAGGGACGCAACATTTGCCCAAGAGGTCAGTTTCTGATGGTGACTGGCTTCTACTTGCATTGTAGTTGCTGTTCAAAACAGATGGATATTTGGAGTGGGTCACATAATGATGTAATACCTCTGTAACATGTTCTTGGCCAAACCTGAAATATTCACTGATTCATATATACTGCACTATGCAGGTAACAATAATGCACTAAGTAGTGAAGAAGTAAACATATGAAAAAAAAAAAAACATGGACATTTGAAGCGAGTAATATATGATAACGTACTTAGGCCAGAATCTTGCAGCGTAGGCCAAAGACAAAATGTTCAACTCGTTCAAAATATAGTACAATATGTAGGAAACAAAACCTTGTAAGTCACATCCTATATAGTGCACTATATAGTAAAAAAGTGAACACATAAAAAAAAAAGACATGGGTATTTGGAGTGTTCTTGTGAAACGTAGGCCAAATCTTAAATGCTTCATGTGGACTATTCAGCACTAACATGTTGCTGTGGTTCCTCTCGTACTGAGCAGGATTACAGTGATCGTCAACCTGGCTGTAGAAGCTCTAATCCAGTACCACATTTTTGTTCTAGCCACTAAAACAGCTAAATCTAATTAGCACAACTCTCCACGTAGAGGACTTAATTATTTAAATCACCTATATCAAGTGCACAGACAGAACCAAGTGATATGGTGTATGTGGTACTTAACTGTTAGCCTGGCTATCGCGACTTGTCAATGCTCTGAGAGCATTGGTCTGGCCAAGCTGTGTTGTAAACCCATTTCTCAGAAGGCGGGCTTAACCCGCCTCTTTCAAATGCCTCTGTTTGCTACTGGACGAAGCTTCAACCAATCACACCCCTCTGTCCTCTGGTGTATACGAAGCGAAAGAAACTGCTTGATCCAAACAAAAAGTAGTAGTAATCTCTAGTCATATAGCAATGGCGTTAAAGGATTTTTGTCGGATTTGTGAGGTGAACATGAGAGTGGCTGGTGTTGGTCATTCAATATTGATATTCGAAAAACGAATCAGTGCGATCAAAGGCGACACGACCACAACAACAGCGTCCGCGCAAAGCCCAATGGACTTGGCTACCAGCGGGGGCTAACTAATAAATTAAAATTTTACCGAAGCCGGTCGGTAGCATTGCAAAAACGGCATTTCCCGCAACAAATGCTTCAAGGGCTGCCCTTTGCTCTATTTTCAGATAAAACTTCCCTTTGAATTCGTCCTAAACAGCAGCTACAGATGCATTGAAATCTTACGGTTGCTCCACGTTCGCCATGTAGAATGTGAGATATATTTCCGGTCGCCAAACTACCGCGTCATTGCCTTTTGAAATGCTCGATTTTCATTGGCCCCCTATCTGAGGACTGAGCAGAAATGGTTTAGATAGGCAGCTTGGCCAGACTGACTTGCTCGCGAAATGTAAATGCAGCGTCACAGGCAGTATGGGCACACCCAGGCTACTTAACTGTAGCTTCTGAATTCTGAAATCTGAATTTTTTTTTTTTTTTTATGCGTTGGTGCAAATAGTTGGTAATGAGCAGGAAGTAGTAAATTTTGGAAGTAAACGGTGGTTGTAAGTGAATGGTGGAAGTACATTTTGGAAATTTGGGTAGCAGGTAGCTAAACTGTGGAGACACGCTAAAGGATTGATCACCTTTAGTGGGGCCGCCTCAGGGGAGGGTGTACAGTGAATAAAGGCCCGAAACACCCGTGGATCCTGAGGTACACTGCTGAGGATGTGTCCCACATAGTGTATGGATAATTGTAATGGCTGTAGTTAGGAAAGCCTGAAGTGTGGTACAATGGGTGCTCTCCCCACATGTGCAAGTGTCTTGTATTTTTATGTATTTATCTAGTTATTTTAATTGTTAAGGAAATGTTGGAGGAAACTGCAAAGGCTTGCCAGTGGTCCTGGATGAGATGCATGTTGTTGGCATGGTGAAAGCCATGGGGGAAAGCGATAGGTAGGTGCTGCTGAGTGGATCATGTAAACGGCCCCAGCAGCCCCAGTCACTGTAACGGTAGCCGGCTGGTTCAGGTTAACCCTTGTTGAGCATCTGTCTGTACGGCTCCAGCTGGCCATCCCCTCAGCTGCTCTGTCCTGTACAGCTCACATGAGGTTGCGTGAATAGCTGTAGTCAGCGGCCAGTTGTGCGTGTTACACCTGGGAGTAGGGACTAACAGCCTGAACTATTTACTTGATTATAGATAGTGTAGGGGTAGGTGTAATAGCTATAGTTTCTCCCTAAGGTGCTCTTCCTACATGCACAAGTACTTTGTGTTCTTTGTAAACTAGGCTGCCTATCACTGTCAGTAACACACCATCAGTGAAAGCTGGGATTGTCAGCAGCTAGGACAACCAAACTATTGACTGATATGCCACTTCTGTTGACTGCTTAGTGCTTTCATTACATTTGAGATGAGCATACCTTACTTGAAATATTTCCACTGGACAAAAATGAGGAAACCAGCTTTCACTGTTCACAAGTTTTTAAACACAACAAACTTCTCAATAAAAAGTGTACTAGTATGAAAATTCAACATTATGAGAGAAACAAAATAAAAAACTCACCTTTGGCCTGCAGGGCTGGGTGCAATCCTTCCAAATCCAACAGGCTGACTGTGACTTCATGTGACTGCGTCTGTTAAGTTTCAGAAATTCAACGTTACACACTTCTTGAGACACATCAGGGAGTGAAAAGCTAAATAGGTCAAATGGCAACAGTAAAATAACCTCAGAGCATGATGCTACCACCACCAAGTTTGACAGATGGTACTCTGTTCTTAGGTCTGAAAGCCTCACCTTGACTCCCCAAAAACATATGTCTTGTCATTGGCCAAATAGCTCAATCTTTGTCTGTTATCACCATAAAATCTGATCCTGAACTCCTAGCAAAATGGTGACACACCCGAATAAATTGTAATGGCATACAAGTGTTTGAACTGATTATCTTGAAGCCACAGTTGTTTAATAAATTGCTTCAAGCCACTTTTCAAACTTATGAAAATCTACAAATCCATTTTTAGATTTTCCTGGACTTTCCCATTGTCTGAATATCATTCAGTGCTATGAGAGGTGCCAAACACATCGTTTTTATGCTGGAAAAGAGAAACTACCAGCTGTAGTTACCACACTGACTGTATAGTGAACCATAATAACTAGCAAGAGGTCCATATGCCTTGGCCTTGTCAAATTAAAAGACATTATAGAACCGTCAGCTCCATTTATTCAAGCAATGAAGGGATTATATGCATATATTTCAGCCTGTATGTATAATTTGTATGTATAAACCCTGTAGAAATTGGACAAAATTCTAATTGTGTACCTAATTGTTGTTTTTAAAAATCATATAAGTTGTATGTTGTATTATTATTCCACCTTGACAAAAAAACAGTCCAAGTAAATCATTAAAAGCTCAAAATTATTATGACATTTATGACCATAATGAGTCTTGGTAAACAACTGACCACAACTGTAAACGTGAGGCACATCTGTGTGACCTGTCTGTCCCACACATCACTCTCGAGCCATTCTGGCGTCAAATGTAGTAAGTGTCTTGCATTTAAAATGAGAGTGCATGCACTGGCCAAATTCAAAGTTGTTTTGACGATGTAAAAGATATTGGGGTTCTGTCGCTCTATGCCTCCCACAGTGCTGCATCTATACACAGGTCAGTTGTAAGACATAGCGGTAAAAGAAGCACACTTTGCCATACTGCAAAAGCCATGAATTGTACCTCATATATTAATAATATAAAACATGTTTTGAGGCCTTGCACTAGTGCTGTTTAAATCCACACGTCCTGTTTTTTCTTTTGTTGAGCATTGATTCATCTGCTTTATTGGACGAACCACCCTATGACATGTGTCTATTTACAAGACATATTTAGCTATGATATTATCTGTACAAAAAAGATAATTAATGTTAGTATAATTAATGCTCACTTATAAAAGCTGAATGTAATTCTAAGATTCAATGAATTGCTTCATTCAATGATACATACAATCCACTCAAAGAAAATTGTTTTGATTTTCAAGAGTAATATCTCAACTGAGAGAGAGTAATATCTCAAGAAGATATCTCAAGGATTGACTTACTTTGCTATTAGATGCTGGGAAACCACTGTGAGCAGTGTGCGGATGTGAGGGATAACTGCGGGCCCGGGTCTCAGTGGGACAACGGGATGTGTCATTGCCAAGCTCTGGAAAATCTGATGAGTTCACTTCAAATGATGTGCTGCCTGACAACACTTTTTGCTGATGTGAAGTAAGACGATTTGACTGGATACCCTGTTTGCCTTCAGGAAAAAAAACGGAATCAATAAGGACATCTGAGGTAAGATTTGTAAATATGAATACTTTTGTACTGCTGTAAAGACATGCTTAGAAAGGCCATAGAAGTACATTGTGCAACCTGACCTCTTCTCCTAGGTGCAAATGAGTCCTTGAAATTTTTGCTCTTATTGCTGTGGTGTACGTCTACTTCCATAGTATCTGTAGAGGCTGGATGAGACACAACAGACACAGCCAACAGGCTTGTAACAGACTATCAAGATATCTCTGATCCAATTTACTCCAATTTACTGTCAAAGGTACAGATGACTGTAGTCCCTACTTAGCACAAATAAATCGAACCAAGGTTTTGATTAGCCTTGCTAGAGTGATTATTTACACAATCAGTTGTTGCCCAGTTCCCCTGTAAACCTGGATTACTTCAACATATTAAATACGCACTTAATCGCTTGTAAACGCTTTCTTGTCGCCTGTTCTGTTTGCCATTAACGTGCTATGAGACGTATGCTACACACGAATTCGGCAGCTAGCTAGTACAGCTTGCTGATAACGTCGTTCTTCAGTTGGCAAACTGCTCAGATGTCTTCACGACAACGTCCAAGTACCATCTTAACGCAATAAACCTGTAGCAACAATCGGGCACACTGCAATAGCAGATTTCTTTAACATTACAGATTTGTCATACCCCCGTTAGCAGCTTGTCAGCTGATTCCGTAGAAGCCTGTTGTCTCAAGCATAGACATCCATGTATAGGATGTCTATGGTCTCAAGTGCGTAGGTCCTGTATGGCTTAAAGTCGTCATAATAAAAGTACTTCCTTTAACCGCGTTGCAATGACAGCATTAGTTAAAAGTTTTAAAATACTGTGCAAACCCCATAGTGAAGTACTTCCGATTCCGGCCCGATTGTGGTTGAGTGTCGGCAGCGCAGCTGAAACCATAGTCGGCTGACACATAATGTTTCTTTAGTGGGCCTATAATGGCACGCATAAATCAGGCCGATTACATTGTTTCTGACTTGGCCCGATTAGTTCAGTAGGGTTCTGCGCAGCAAACGAGCGACTTTTTTTTAAATTCTGTTGTCGAGAAAATGCTCTCGGCTAAAACATCGGTCTGACACGCAAAAGTACTTTGCTGGCAGAAGTGCGCCAGAAGGCATTTATCATTAAAATTATAAATCTCAGAAACATGGAGAATGTAGCCTTTTCCCTCTTCACAGTTGAGTTAAACAGTCCTTATTTCACTGCGAGTTATACTTTTATAACTGTGATAGATAAATATTATCATGAGCAGCGCGGATTTGCATAGCATTGATGCATGCATTGATTCGCGGTAAAAATTAAATAGTTATGGCAGACTGGCATCATGATGGAGATGGCCCGATTCCTTCAAGCGGCTGTTGGCCCACTACACATGTAACGATCATGGGCCGACTGTCATCGGGCCCAAACCCGCCAAGGCAGCGCGAAAATGTATAAAGTTGAATACGGGCTGTCATCGAAGGAAAGGAGCCAAGGCAGTGCAAACCGTCGCTTTTCTGACACGACACCGATCTGGTAAGTGACAGCTCTGACTTTTTTCTTGTCAGTGTCAGTTAGGCTTATTAGATAGCCATAGCAATACATTCTCCGGATGCGTAACGAAAGACTACGCATAATGGTACAAATATATTTTATCTTGTTTTAGGGATAAAATACAATTTGTAGGTTTCTGTTACATCTAGCTGTCAACCGCCAGCTCACGTAGCCTAAAGAGCCGGGGGTATGGGCAGAAGTTGGTATAATGATCCATATTTTTGCAAGGATTTGTTACTATGATTTACTACAAACAATAAATCTGGTTTTTAGCCACAGCCACGGTATGGTAGGCTACCGTAATTTCAATGAATAATTTAGAAAGCCAGTCAAATCCCACAGCACTGCGCACAATCATTTGACATTTAAAACCAGTGCACGACTTTCTTTCTCCAGATTACATTATGTGGTTAAGCGAAATCGTTTTTGAACCGGACTTTACTTTTAAAAACAAGTATTAAATCGGTGTTAATCTGTAAACTGCAGCAGAGATATTATTCGGTGCAGATAGACCGTTAGCCGTGTTGAGGTGCTAATCACGCACCAAGTTTAATGGTGGAAAACATGGATGAGTCATCATCACCAAACTTATCAAAAAGTCTGTTTAAACCCTCTAAACATCAGAGCTGAAATCCGAATACTACGGGTAAAGTGTATTCGTGTATTCCATATAGAGAGCGCTATGACCGTAACTCCAGTGAAACACAGGCTACAGAAGAAAGTCTGTGCTGTGGGCTTGTCTTTGCCCCTTGTGTTGCCTTTGTGTTGCAGGTTAGGTTCCGTTAAGGTGTGGGACGCGTAGGTATGAGTCTGTGTGTGTAGGGTGTGTGTCTGAAGTGTTCCTGCTCTGGGAAACTTATTTAAAACACATATATCTCCTTGTGTGCATGTGTGTGGTCTGATTAATCTGTGTTTCTCTACACCTCTGTTAGCTTATTACGCCCTCCTTTGTAAGTAGTGTAATAAACCCGGTGAGTGCGTCATCAAACAGAGTATAGGCAACAACAATGTAAAGAGGTTTAACAACAATAGTTTATTTATTTAATGCATCAAGACAATTAGCACCGTAGGACTGCGAGATTCCCCAGGAGAAACCCACCCATGCATAGCGAATACACACACCACTACAAAATAAGCATTTGCTGCTACCCAAACATAGCAGGCCAGGTTCCCACCAACACACTACCCACAAGGCTACGGCATACAAAGGTTGGCACACATCGTACCGCACAAATAAGTCTTTTCCCCAAGGGCACTGCCAATTATCACACAGAACACCAGTTATGGCTATGGCTATGGCTATGGCTATGACCCGAGTCAGCCCGTCCAATCCCTACGGCACTACATTAAAACCCACACTCATACACATACACACGCACACGCACGCACACACACACACACACACCAGATACAATTTAAAACTTATCTGAGCCGGTGAAGCAAGACCCTTCCCCGGGGTCTAGGCAATGGCGCTGGGTGGCGAGGAGAGCAGAACGCCTGGTCAGCGCTCAAGAGGCTTCTATAAGACAGGTTCAAAAGCCTCTTGCTGGAAAGTAGCCGCCGAAGATGCCCTCCTAATTTCCGGCCCTAACTCACCTGTCGCCCGATAACTGTATTCGCCGCCGGCAGCCCTAAACGGCTACGAACGGCACCCACCCCCAACCGTGAGTGCAGCCGTGCGTTTTAAGCATACGCGGCTCACACTCCTAGCCAGCCCAGCCCTCTCTCACACTGCCCGCTGACTATCTTCACCGCCGGCAGCTCTAAACAGCCACGAACGGTCCCCAACCACCCACCGTGAGTGCAACTCGGCATCCAACCTCTGCTCCTCTCTCCCCCCCGCATTTGCTGCCTCCCTCTATTTCCACCCTCTCGCCACCAAACGCCGTAATCACCTGTAATCAATCCCAGTGCGTTGCCCATCAGCGCACAGGTGAACCCCATGAAGACTCCCGCTACCCTCTTTAATCCCTCCCCCCCAAACACCTACAAACACAAACCCCACACATTATCAATCATTACACTCCCCCCACCCATCAGGTAGACTCGCCCCGAGTCGAAATCACATTTCATAGTCCCGAGACCATACAGGAGGCCTCCTCTGTCGCCCCGGATATGAGTCCTGGGGTGGTGTCACCCCTTGCTGAGTCCCCCCGGCTCTGGCTGAGTGGCCAAGTGTCTTTGTTTGCCCCCGTCCAGCTGACGTAGGCCAGTCACGCCTGCGGGATTTTGGTGTGGCACCACAGTGTCCTAATACACCACTTGCTTCCAACCACGAAGTAGTTGGGGGGCCCCCACCCCCAACTCCCCCCGGCTCAAGGGCCTGGCCCTGGGTCACCTCAGCGCGGCTGTCCATGGCACCCCACGTGGCGGCACATGTCTGAGGCTGGCTCCCCTCCGGCCCCCTAGTCATGGCCACAGAAGCCTCTGGCTGGGTCCCATCAGACGGGATACCAGGCGTGGCTGCAGGGATCTGCGGCAGGATCCCCTCAGGCAGGACACCCCCAGGCGTGGCTACAGGGGTCTGCGGCAGGGTCCCCTCAGGCAGGAAACCCCCAGGCGTGGCTACAGGGGTCTGCGGCAGGATCCCCTCAGGCAGGACACCCCCAGGCGTGGCTACAGGGGTCTGCAGCAGGGTCCCCTCAGGCAGGACACCCCCAGGCGTGGCTACAGGGATCTGCGGCAGGGTCCCCTCAGGCAGGACACCCCAGGCGTGGCTACAGGGGTCTGCGCATCCCTGTGGTTAGTGGTTTCTGTCGTAGAAGAGAGACATGGTTTAAGTCTATTAAAATGCACCACCATTTCTGCCCCCCCTCCCACTGGGATCACCCTATACAAAACTTCTGTTACTCTCTCCAGGACCTTGAATGGGCCCCCAAACCTTCGTTGTAATTTTGGGCACAGTCCCCTTTTCTTAGCTTTATCCCGGACCCACACCAATTCCCCTGCGGAATAGTACTGGAAGTGAGCTCTAAAATCATAGGCCTCCTTCTGCCTCCCAGATGCTCTCAGCTGATGGCCTTTTACAGCCTCTACCACCGTAGACAATGTCTCCAACAACCTGGCCACATATTCGGAAGCAGAAGAGAATTTTTCCCCCTCCCCCAAATTAAGCATTACATCCACAGGCAGAACAATTTCTTGCCCGAAGACAACTTTATAGGGTGTGAACCCAGTACTGGAGTGAACACTGCTTCTATATGCCATCATCACATAAGGTAACAGTAGGTCCCAATTAGTTTGGTTATCATCCACAAAAAGAGACAGCATGGAGGCCAACGTTCTGTTAAACCTTTCGATCATGCCATCTGATTGAGGGTGATACGCTGATGTACGGGTTTTATGAATGTTCAACAGCTGACATACCTCTTTAAATAACCGGGATTCAAAATTCCGACCCTGATCAGTATGGATAACCCTTGGCGCTCCAAAGCGGCACACCCACTGTTCCACTACCAACTTGGCCTCCGTTTCCGCTTCTTGATTAGGCAATGGAAAGGCCTCTGTCCATTTTGAAAAGTAATCTCCAATAACCACAATATATTTGTTTTGTCTAGATGTTTCAGGAAGAGGTCCCAAGATGTCTAATGCCACCCTCTCGTAAGGCCTTGAAGCCACCACAGACTGGAGGGGGGCCCGCCATGGTTTCCCCCCACCCTTACGGGATCCACAATCCACACATTCACGGCACCATTGCTTCACATCCCCGAACCAACCCAACCAGAAGAAGCGATCTTTTACCTTGGCCTGTAACTTTTGTACCCCCAAATGACCACCCGTAACATCATTATGTAGCTGCTTTAAGATGTTTGACACCATGGCAGTGGGGACAACTACCTGTACCTGGTTTGCAGCATCCGAGTTTGGTGGAGGGACCCTTACCAACCGGGAGCCCTGCATTTGTAATTGGGGCCACACCGGTGCATACTTCTGCAGTTCAGGTGGAGGCTGCAAACAAACATCCCCCCCAGTCTTGAGAGAAATGATTGCCTGAAGCTCATGATCCATTTGCTGAGCCAGTGTAAATTCATCCCCCTCCCCCCCTGACGTTACTTTGGGGGGCACATTTTGCACTGCCGCTATGACAGATGCCCCTGGTGTTGATAGGGCAGGTTCAGAGTCATGGGATGCGGCCACATAGGCAGGCAGCCTAGACAGGGCATCCGCGTTCGCGTGACCTTTCCCGGGGCGGTGCACAATTTTATATTGGAAGCTAGCCAGCTGCTCCACCCACCTGGCCAGCTGCCCCTCCAATCCTTGAAAATTATGCAACCACCTCAAGGAAGCATGATCTGTCCGCAGGATAAATTCTTTGCCCAACAAGTAATGCTTAAAATGTTTAATAAAAGTCACCATACTCAAGAGCTCCTTTTTAGTTGTTGCATACTTTCGTTCCTGTTTAGATAATGCTCTACTAGCATAAGCTATCACATATTCCCCTTCCAACCCTTCCTGAGACAACACAGCCCCAATTCCTGCATCACTTGCGTCAGTGTCTAAGATGAATGTTTTAGACGGGTCAGGGTACCCCAGGATAGGAGCTGACATGAGGCTCAGTTTTAGCTGCTCAAAGGCCGCCTGGCACGCCTCTGTCCATTTAAACCGCCTGCCTTTTTCTGTGAGCTGGTGAAGGGGACGAGCAATCTCCGCAAACCCCCTCACGAATCTTCGATAATAGGATGCCAAGCCCACAAAACTCCGCACCTCTGTCTGTGTTTTTGGCACTGGCCACTGGCGTATTGCCTCCACCTTAGCAGGGTCTGCCTTCACCCCATCTGAGGAAATTATATGGCCCAAGTACTGCACCTATATGGCAAACAAATTACACTTTGTAGGTTTGACTTTCAGGTTGGCTTGACGTAGCTTTACCAAAACTTCATCCAGACGGTCTAAATGTTCCTGAAATGTACGACCAAAGGTAATAATGTCGTCCAAATAAACAAGACAGGTAGTCCACTGAAGATCTGCTAGCACCAGATCCATTAATCTTTGAAACGTGCTAGGGCTGTTGCAAAGACCAAAGCTGAGAACATTAAATTCAAATAGGCCTTGGCGGGTAATAAAAGCAGACTTGTGTTTATCCCGGGGGTCCAGCTCCACCTGCCAGTAGCCACTGGCTAAGTCGAGCGTGGAAAACCAACAGGCTTTGCTCAAACTATCCAAAGCATCATCAATCCGTGGCAACGGATACGCATCTTTTCTGGTGACGTCATTTAATTTGCAATAATCCACACAAAATCTGAGGCCCCCATCACGTTTGCGCACCAAAACTACAGGTGCGGCCCATGGACTATTGGAAGGCTGAATTATGTTGTTTTCTAACATGTGTTTTACATGGTCAGACACCTCCTGTTGTAAATGCAGTGGGACCCGACGGGGTGGCAACTTTATTGGCCTTGCATCTCCTGTATCAATTCGGTGCGCGGTTAAGTGAGTTCTCCCCAAATCACCCTCCCCCTCACTGAATACTGACACATTCTTCTGCAACAATTCACGAATGGCAGTGATCTCTGATTGAGAAAAATTCTTATTCCCCAACCCAAACTGTTCCATAAGCGAATCAACGGTCCATGGTCGATTACAGCCACCCTCCCCCACGCCTAACGGTTCAGCCCTACAGCCCACCTCAATGTCTGTATGGAGCATACCCAGCCTCATACCCTCATTCAGTGTAAGTGCATCCTTGGTTACATTAATCACCCGAATTGGCAGAGTTCCCCCATCCACTCTACAAACAACACGAGCAATCATTACATCACACTGACTAGATAAAGAGTCTACAGGTTCCAACATACCCTCACAGCTGGGCCACAAGGAGTTATCCACTCTGCCTACAATGATAACCTCACTACGAGGAGGAATTACTGTGTCTTCTGGAACAATGACAGGGCGGGGCTTATCCATATCTGCTGGAATTATCAGGGGAAACATTTTACCCATAATGCGACATTCTTTCTTCCCAAAGTTTACCACAACCCCATATTTATTTAAAAAATCAAATCCTAAAAGGATATCTTGAGAGGGCACATCAGCTACTAAAAATTCTGTAATTAGGGCCAATGAATCAAACTGGCAGATGGTTTGCCACTTGCCCAAAATCCCCATCAGCCCCCCATTAGCAGCAGACACTTCACCATGATGCCCAGTAAGTTCAGCCCCACCCCTAGTAATATCGAGCCATAGTGATTTCGGTATAACGGACAGACTAGCCCCACTATCAATCAAAAGAAAAGACTCGGACCCACCTATTTTTGCTCCAATGTATCCAGAGCCACCCTGGTAGCTTGTAGAGGCCGCATAAGCACCAAATCTCATGGGGGCAGGCAGTGGGCCTACGGTACCTGCCCCCTGTAGTTTCCCTGTAAATATGGACAGTCACGTTTTATGTGTCTGGTACACCCACATTCCCAACAAGCATTTGCTGCCCTACTGTCTCGACGGGCAGGCTCTGGCGCTGAAGCACCATTCCGAGGGCCAAACCCAGGTTCCCTTGAGAACTGGCCAGCAGAGGCATTAACATTCCTAATTGATCGTTGCATGTCATTTACTGTTATCCTAAGGGACTTTACTTCCTACCTCAACTCCTCCACCATCCCCAGCATCACTGTCATTTGCTCATCACTTTTTGGTTCATGCTCCACGACCACGCCTCTTACTTTAGCATCACCAATCAGATGATTTTGTTCTAAAGTTTTAAGCAGCTCAATTTCGGCAGCCAGATCAATAGCCTCTTCTAAGGTCTTGGGCTTAGCCCGTCGCAGGGTAATACGAAAATCACCAGTTGCAAAGTGTGTAAGAAACTGATCTCTGGCCAACATATCGCGGGTGGAATTATCAGCGGAGGGGTACGCTTTAAACGCCAAGCGACGAAGAGCATTTCCAAACTCGCGAGCAGTTTCATTATGCATACGGCGGCGACCTGTAAACTCAGCCCGGCTCCAGTCTGTACTGTCACAGGGCTCAAAACATCTAGCCATAGCCGCTTTTAATAAGCCGTAATTTTGTTTTGCTTCCCCCGACAAACCACTATACATGTCTCTCGCACGGCCAGAAAGTAAAAGGGACATGAATTTTAGTTTAAAGCCGTCATCCCAACCATTTACCTCTGCAGCCAAGTCAAATTGCTCTGACCAATCAGCCCATTCTCGGCCAACGCCAGTAAAGGTCTCTGGCATAAACACTGGTCGCGCAGTAGCATTGGGCAGTCTCACCCCATTCTCCCCAGCAGATCTAGCCTCGTTGGGCCTATCCTCTGTCTCCGACATGTTTTACTCACCAGATTTAATTAATACAAATATAGCACTTCTGTTAAAGAAAGTATCCCACCGCTGCCACCAGTGTAATAAACCCGGTGAGTGCGTCAGCAAACAGAGTATAGGCAACAACAATGTAAAGAGGTTTAACAACAATAGTTTATTTATTTAATGCATCAAGACAATTAGCACCGTAGGACTGCGAGATTCCCCAGGAGAAACCCACCCATGCATAGCGAATACACACACCACTACAAAATAAGCATTTGCTGCTACCCAAACATAGCAGGCCAGGTTCCCACCAACACACTACCCACAAGGCTACGGCATACAAAGGTTGGCACACATCGTACCGCACAAATAAGTCTTTTCCCCAAGGGCACTGCCAATTATCACACAGAACACCAGTTATGGCTATGGCTATGGCTATGGCTATGACCCGAGTCAGCCCGTCCAATCCCTACGGCACTACATTAAAACCCACACTCATACACATACACACGCACACGCACGCACACACACACACACACACCAGATACAATTTAAAACTTATCTGAGCCGGTGAAGCAAGACCCTTCCCCGGGGTCTAGGCAATGGCGCTGGGTGGCGAGGAGAGCAGAACGCCTGGTCAGCGCTCAAGAGGCTTCTATAAGACAGGTTCAAAAGCCTCTTGCTGGAAAGTAGCCGCCGAAGATTCCCTCCTAATTTCCGGCCCTAACTCACCTGTCGCCCGATAACTGTATTCGCCGCCGGCAGCCCTAAACGGCTACGAACGGCACCCACCCCCAACCGTGAGTGCAGCCGTGCGTTTTAAGCATACGCGGCTCACACTCCTAGCCAGCCCAGCCCTCTCTCACACTGCCCGCTGACTATCTTCACCGCCGGCAGCTCTAAACAGCCACGAACGGTCCCCAACCACCCACCGTGAGTGCAACTCGGCATCCAACCTCTGCTCCTCTCTCCCCCCCGCATTTGCTGCCTCCCTCTATTTCCACCCTCTCGCCACCAAACGCCGTAATCACCTGTAATCAATCCCAGTGCGTTGCCCATCAGCGCACAGGTGAACCCCATGAAGACTCCCGCTACCCTCTTTAATCCCTCCCCCCCAAACACCTACAAACACAAACCCCACACATTATCAATCATTACAGTAGCTTTGGATAAAAGCGTCTGCTTAGTAAAATATAGCCAAGCATTTCATGTACTGTGAAATAGAATAGAGCTTTAAAAAATGGTGGGACCTTCTTGGCTCAAATGAGTCTTGACTTCATCATAACTTCTTAAGTTAACTTGACTTCATAATAGTTGTTATATTGCATGTTAACTTTTATTATGCTTTTCCCATAGATGTACTATTGCGTTGTTGCAAGGCCCTAAAGGTGGTCATTAAATCTTGGTCGCCCGCTGAGGCCACCTGGAAGCAGTGGGAGAAGAGGGAGCTCTACCGGACGGGTAGGTCTGAAATTATAACTTTTACTGTTGCAAAGTCTCTTTGTCTTTCACTCACTGGTCACTTAAATTTGTGTGAAATCCTCCTGTAGTCATCCTGTGATGTTTGTAAGGCTGCATTTATTATCATAGATAAAAAAGCCATCATGCAAGTTTACCTGTTATGCCTTTATTAGAAATGCAATGTATTATAATACAAATACGATGACATCTCATTATGTATGTCTCTTCTGAGACAGTTTCCCTTCATAACAAAACTAACTGTACTCATCTGTACTGACCTTGTTATGCCTGTGTATTCTGTATTCTCCCCAGGGTCCTTCAAAAAGGTCCTCACTAACAACCTTGTGAGGCAGCTCAATTGGACAGGGGTGAATGGCAAAAGGACCCTCTCCAAACAGAAGCTCTGCGCCATAAAAATTTGTAAGTGTGTCTGTGGGACACATTAATATTTATTTTTGGGTTATGATTACATTTTTAATTATTATTGCGCATAAAGATAAAGACATTATGGATTTATTCATTGTCCATGTTTCTTTCCATATCTCAATTTCTACCAAAGCTGCTGTAAGGAAGAACCCACTGACCACGTGCCATTGAGGCAGAATTGGAGGCCCTGATAAAAAGATGGCTGCAGCTGTCTGGGGACAGAGAGGGTGGCAGGAAGCACCAGCTTTTGAGAGCAGGGCCAGAAAGCCAGTAGTGTGTGTGTGTATGTTCAGTTTTCTGTTTTTATAGTTTTCTGTTTTTATCTTTGCTGATTGCCTTTGTTATATAATGTTTGTTGTTGTTTTTGTTGTTGTTGTGTGTGTTTGTGTGTGTTTTTGTATTTGTTCATTTATATTTGTTTCTATGTGTTAATTTGTTCTTTGTTAAATAAATGTTCAGATAAATTCAATTAATACAAATCTCTGCCTTTTATGTAGTTTTGACAGCTTTTGGGTCACATCTAATTGGTGGATTATGAAATATTTATGAATGTTCAAAGTTTCATTCATTTCATTTGTCACATACGCAATTACAGCAGTGTATAATTTTAAGTGAAATGTGGGATTTGACATGAAAAGGGTCAATATAGGCCCTCAGTCATGCAGGACTTGGCTATCAGCTAATAGTATGTGGGCCAGTACAGGCCCGGGGACCCAGCCAGCACTCAGCCAGCACTCAGCTACCAAATTATCGTATCTGGGCCAGCACTGGGCCAACAGAAACCGTGAGAGTCATTTCATAGTATTTGGGCCAGTACAGGCCCAGGGGCCCAGCCAGCAATCAGCCAGCACTCAGCTATCAAATTATTGTATCTGGGCCAGCACTGGGCCAACAGAAACCGTGAGAGTCATTTCATAGTATGTGGGCCAGTATAGGCCCGGGGGCCCAGCCAGCACTCAGCTATCATAATAATGTATCTGGGCCAGCACTGGGCCAACAAAAACATGAGAGTCATTTCACAGTATGTGGGCCAGTACTGGGCCAACACTGACAATAACTGTCAGTTTTCAGTAAGTGGACCACTTCTGGGCCGAGGGCCCAGCCAGAATTGGGCCAACTGCCGGACACTCGCAGACAAAGTAGTGGGTCAGGGCACTAACTACTAAGGGCACTTCACACTTTCTTACACTTTCACACTGTAAACTGCTCAGTCTAGCCCCAGACCTAGCCTGGTAAACCAGCCCCTCGTACTTCATTTCTGGTTTAGCAGGTTACATCAGGCCGCCCTTGAACCCACAACTATGAAGTATGTAGAACATAGAGGACTGGAATGTAGGCATGCTACCAAGGAGGTTAAACCCATGATTAGGCCTATGGACAATATCACTAAAAAATGCAAAAGCCTTAATAGCATAAATACAAAACACTTTAAGAAAAAAAGCAACTATCCCTATAACTCCTAGGTTATCTAGGTGTGGGCGGGCCCCACTAGTGGGCAATAGAGACATGACAGGTGTGGTGTGATTAACAGGAGGACATGGGTCTTTCGTGCTTAAATTTAGTAATACATTTCTTGATAAATAAAATCCCTACACTACAACAACCATAAATCAATAAAATTATTCACTGGCATAGACCAAATCAGAGTGATTGTGAGGAAAATGTAACAAGGATTTAGTGGAAATTATATTCTAATGTCATTCTTTTCTTCTAGGGAAATAGGGGACACGTAGGGCTTGAAACCTCACCAGCCTCAAAAGTGGGAAATGGCAGAAAAAGTTTGAGAATCATTGCCTATACAGACATGTAGGTACTATCCAGGTAGGTACTATGGATGATACTAGAAAAACCCAAGGTAAACATTAAAACGAAAGGAGATGTAGTGCATCTTCCTGCCACAAGAGGACACTCCCGACCATTCCAACAGCAGCAGAGCCTGGAGAAGCAGAGCCTGCTTCTCAATATGACAGCAACGGACTCCTGGTCTTCTCTGTTATAGAGACATCAGGTTTATCTTCTACTGCAAAACAAAGCACAGCACTGTCACATATTTGTACCTATAACACAATGTGGCAGCTGTGGCCTTAGGCATTTGGTCTTGGGATTGGAGGGTTGCAGGTTTGAATCCTGTACCAGTAGGAAAAATGAGGGTGGGGGAGTAAACTAGTGCTGTTCTGCACAGTCATCCATGGCTGACATGCCTGTGAGCAAGGCATCTAACCCTGCATTGCTCTAGGTGGACTCTCCCTATTCCTATTAATCAACCTGCATGTTGAATAATTCTGTTTAATTTAAAAGAAATAAATATTGTAGGTCATACATGACACAGGAGCTACAGAATTTTGTGCATTGAAAGGAAGGAAACAATGGTATTACGTAGACACCTTAGTCATGCATGGTGTTAACATTAAATATTGACTATTTAACTGACTCTAGATTTCCGGCGAAAGGTAAACATCTTTTTCCTTTGCTGATTACTCATTACTCTCCAGGAATTTCCTGTATCCCAAAAAACAAACAATGAACCTGTTTGTTGTTACATTTTGAACTGCTATGCTTTAATTAGAACCCATGACAAGTTTAAATGAAATTTAAATTTTCAGGCACGAGAAATGTGTGGAATATCGGTCTCACAACTACTGTGTAAAGAGTAGGCACTACTGATTACTGTAAGCCTAAGACTTTCAGAGGACAAATGTATCAGTATTAATCCTCCTTTGTCAAGATTCACAGATACACAAAGGTCACTGAGTCATTCCAAGACCTAAAAGGACTACTGATGACAGGTATATAGTATGGCTTTTGTGTTGTCAGGGTCTGTATTTGTATTTGCTCATTAATTTACTTTAACAGTCACATCCAGGAAATATATTTATTGAATATGAGAGATTAATTCTGCCATTACAGCTGAAGGTGACTGATGACCTTAAGTTTAGCTCATGGCTGGAGTTGCAGCAGCCTCCTGTGGCTCTTGGTAAAGGCAGTAGGACTCCTGTGATGTTGCAGTGGGAGGACCATGGTAGGGCTTTTACTTCTGAAGACGCAATCTCCGCCTCTTATTAAGTCTTTAGCAATTTAAGGCACACTTATTTACTCAGGTGTTAGGGTGATTGTTTAGTCATTTCAGCAAATTGGCCTCCCTGAACTAATGTGTAGATTGGCTGGAGTCACTTTTGGCACTGTAGGCTTCCTGAGCACATGCTCAATGGGACAGTGAGGAGTGAATTTGATAATAAAATGTATTTGATTAAAAGGTGACTACACCTCACAGACAGATGACACCTTTAACCTGAAAGTCATGGGACAGGAATGAATCCTATACGTCAAGTGTAAGCAAGGAGGTATTATAATAACTGGAGAAATGGAGGAAGTCCTCCTCAGATTAATTTCAATGGAAATGCAAGGCTAGTGAATTCACCCAAAATTTTTCACAAATCACAAGTTTCAAAATGGAGTTTCATGGAGCTATCCTCAGTTCCACTGTACTTAGACAATTGAGTGCCACATTACTGATTGACATGAGGTAGGGCAGAAAGCTGTATCAAAAAAGAGCGTTGGATGTTCAAAATGGACGTTGACGTAATTCGAGTGAAGCACCCACCAATCAGCATAGGGGAAAAGGGGGCGGATATGATGCAATTTCTGGAAAAATGGCGACAAGAAAGTGCCTTGCTAATCGGCTGAAGCCAACCAGCCAAATCCTGAACCCCTAGGTATAAGAGGAGGACGTTCAACCGCATGGTCATGAGCATGGAGTTAATTTGGAGTTTAGCATCTTTGATGAAAGTATGTGTTTAATGATGCCTTACTATGTAATGTTAGGCTATTTATTGACTGTTTTGATGCTATGGCTAAGACAGTCAGAGGACTTTAAAAAAGTACTTAAAAAGGAACTTAAAAAGTAATAAACTCAATAAAAGCTTGTAATAGTGAGAATTAGCCTGGTAAACCCGCCCCCTCGTACTTCATTTCATTTTGTACAGAGGGTCTGGACCAGAATCTCTTGAGGGTCATGTAGTCGGCCCCAGCCCAGACCAATCCAATCAGCGAATAGAGGGTGTATTCGTTAGCCATGACGTTGCCTTGTGTACTACATTTGAATTGTAGTGCGTAGGTAGGCTAATTGCATACGTGGCGACCAGGCGTTAGTGATTGGGTAAAGGTAGAGGCACTTTAAAAAAAAATGAAACTTTAGCAGAGTCCACACCTCCAGGAAGAAATCGACGGTGTCTGGACCGGAATCTCTTGGGGGTCATTTAGCAAGTCCCAGCAAGACCGATCCAATCAGCGAACAAATGGTGTGTTCGTTAGCCGTGACGTTGACCTTGTGTGCTACATTTGAATTGTAGTGCGTAGGTAGGCTAATTGCATACGTGACGACCAGGCGTTAGCGATTGGGTAAAGGCAGAGGCACTTTTTTTAAGCGTCAGCAGAGTCCACACCTCCAACAAATCGTTTCTGACGGTCTCTATTCCAGACCCTCTGTACAAAATGAAATGAAGTACGAGGGGTGGGTTTACCAGGCTATGTGAGAATGCCCGTGAACAACAATAACAGACAATTTTAAATTATTTTAAGTATTCATTTATTTTTTTGCAAATAACACTAGAAATGTTTACAAAAGCATTGTAGAAACATTTGTGCAGTATAATTTATCAAAAGTAAGAATGGGTATCATCATTTTGAAATGATTTTGCACCTAACATGACAGTAAGATTGTCATTTTCAGCAGCAAAAACTTCATTGCAGGCAACCAACAAAAAAAAAAAAAAAAAAAAAAAAAATCTGAAACAAAGAAAAATTATGGGGACACTGTATTTGATGTGTGAGAATGTCAAAAAAGGGGGGAAATACTCCCATAATCCCATAATAATCCCATCTGCTACATTAGTAATGGAATAGTGTTACTGTTGAAAAGCAAATTAAGTTTCTACAAGGACGATATGGCACAGAGAGTCCATCCCTGATTGGCTGACAGGCTTCATTCATCTAAGCAGAAGGTTAGATTGCAATTTTTTTTTTTTACAGATATACGCAAAAATTATGTAGCTTTTTCAGCAATCCCAACTAGTCTTCCTTAAAGACATTCAGCCTTTCCATTCACAACTATAGCAAGGGGGGTAATTCCAGAGAGCAGGTTTAAGTCACTTTATTGTGGCATGTTAAGTCGAAGCAACTGGTAAAGCTCCTAAAAGCAGAGAGCTGTGGCTTTGTTTCGCTAGAATGACGCTAGACCGCTCCTGCCATTACATTTACACCTCAGTCTGAGTTTACTGGTTGGGATTAGTCACTAAACCACATCTACTTTGAACACCCCCCAGTCTGGCAAATTAGACAGACCAACTGATGATGTCATCACCCATACCTACATTTCATAGGGCATTCAGTCTCACTCTACTCATACGGACTTTACATCGCAAGACATCAAGCCTTCATTCAATAACAATAATAAAAAAAAAACACTACAATGGTGAGTTTACACAGTTAAACAAAACAAAAAATGGAAATGATCATGACCAAGGCTATGGTTGTTCTAACATATACAAAAAACAATGTGTCAATTTTTGATATTGCTGTTAATATATAATACTGACTGTTTTTCATCATATTATGGCAACCCATATCTTTTCATTTGCACAAATTCATTCAAACTGATAATGGCATCAACATGTTTAGTGCTTCAAATACAACTTTAGCATTCCATGAACACTGTTCTCAATTGGCCACCATTTTAACTTGTGAAAACCAGAGAGGCATGTCTGAATAACATAACATTGGGACTGGTCTCTCAAGGACATCTTTGGTCAAACGTGCTGTGGGGTTCTGAATGAATAAGACCATTAGCAGTGTTTGGCAACCCGTCTTATGAAGTTCCAATCCCATACCGATGCTTTGTTCCAGCCATTTCCTAAATTAGTTGATTAGTGATTTGAAGTGCACCTGTTTAAAGTGCACAAGTGGGTGGCACAAGTAGAACCAGCTGATTTGACATATTAATTTGACTTCTTAATTGATTTTGTGTACGGACGGACGGAACCAAAATTGGGCATGAGATTGGAACCTCTGAAGCCAGGTTATCTAACCCTGCTGATTACTTAAGGAAAGGTAGCCGTTACATCTGTGGTGCAGCGGCACATGTGTGGAATCTTCTCTGCGGAATCATCACATGCTTATAATGGTAAAGGTCAAAAAGGTTCAAGTCACAAAGTGCCCTTACAGCTTCCGCACCTATAGCTCCACCCTCCTGGTCCAGCAACTACAAATCTCCATTAGGCCTCCCGAAAAGCACGCTCTCCAGGGGGGGTATTCCAGGAAACAGGTTTAGTCACTGTACCTGAGTATGCCAACTCAGATTAAGTGGTAAACGTCCTACAAGGAGAACCCTGTGGCTTTCTTCTGCTAGGAGAATGAAGCCAAGAGACTCATCTATTACAATGTTTACAGCTCACTCCGAGTTAACTTATCTGGGTAGGTCAATACAACACCTACTTAGAATACCCCCCACACACACACTCTCTGTTCCCAAAGCACTGACTGCTGTGCCCAACACTTTAAAGCAGAAACCCAAAAGGGCTGACTGATAGCCAACTAAATAAATCCATAGCTGCACAAACACTCAGACTGTACTTCCCTTTGCTTACTACAGACTACACAAGTCTGGATAAACACACAAAATGTTCCAGTTCTAAAGCATCAATATTCCCGTCAACGTGTATATATAGACACACACACCACAGAAAGCCAAAAATATGTAACAAATAAAGTAATCTGCATTTATATCATTTAAACTTGTTATGCAGGCTTGGCGGAGATGATCAAATTCTATTCAGATGGCCTGTAAGCTGTTTCCTCTGACCTTTAGAAAGAAAAGAAGTTCCAGTGCAGCAAGTTACTATTTTTGTGGACTTCTAAAGAAGATTAGTTCCCAGCCCCTAACAAAAAGCAAAAACATTTTTTCAGTAGCAGCAAAAATAGTATAGGGATCATTCAAGTACATAAATGAATGATACAACAAAGAGTCATGAATTCATGTACGGTGGGGAAAAAAACATCAACAGGACAGTGAAATGTGATGACCATGACGTTGAAATGAAAATTGTGATATAATGAGGTGGGGAAGAACAAAAATATATTTTCCAGTAGAATTTACAAGAACATCAACTGGGTATGAATGTAACCCAGTGATTAGAAATATAACAAACCAAAAAAAAAAAAAAAAAAAAAAAAAAAAAAGAGTGTTTCCATTTGTCATCCCCCTGTCATTTGATACTGTGCATGCTTGTTCCCTAAACAGTGTAGAGTTCAGACATTTGTAAACACCTGACCACAGGTGGGACCCCACACCAATGAATGGAGTTCTATTGTGCTTTCAAGTTCTTATTATAATACAAAGTCAAGAAAGGTGGTGAAAGGAATGAACCATGCATATAGACAGACACACACACACACACACGTACACGTACACGCACACACACACACACACACACACACCATCAATATGGCTCTTTTCTGAATAAAGTTCTCTTAGATAGGTCTGACTGTCCACTTGAATGATGTGTGTTATTGCCATGCAGAAGACATAAGGCAGATGATTTTTGCTTTCAAGTCTCACGTGATTAGTTTTCAACATTTTTATCGTTAAAGAAGTTGACAAATACGTCACAACTCCAGGATCATGCCTCTGCCAATTTCACGGTATCTCTGAATACTGTCTCGTCTGCCTGCCTCAGATAATTTTTGCTTTCACTTGGTAGTTTTTCAACCAACATGTTTTTTTATCGTTAGAAGCAGCTGACAAATACGGACTATCCATCTACCTGTCTCTGATAAGGATGCTGTCATGGAGGTCAAATGGGTTAGTTAGACCGATCTGTGGCATCAGTTGCATTGTGAAAGCACTTAACGAAAAAAATAACGATTGAAGAAAATACTTAGGTCAGTAGTGCTACATTTAAGTGGTTCTTAATCTGCCAGTGCAGTTGGCAAAAGGACACACGTATAACATGCACACACACATACCTAACAAGGTGGACAAGATGGTGACCCCCATACTCCACACACACATACTTACAAGATGAACAAGATGGGGACTCCATACACACATATACAAGAGGTTAAAAGGTTTAAGCCTTTTAGTGGATTACTTCACCAATGGTAACAAAAAAAAAATGTATTTGAACAATACTCAGATCTCTCAGCAAAACCTGGATACAGGTCGCTATATCCGGGTGAAAAATACACCAAAGTCATAAAACACTGATGTATAACATTTTTTTTTTCAGTCAGGTATGCCACGCTGACTACTGCCAAAGAAAGTAACCTTTTCTCTGTTAACCTCTTGGCCTCGTTTTTAAGGTCTTTGGCCTCCACACTGATAACACACAGACAGGGTTGATCAATGAGCGCACGGCTCATTTTTCGGAGAAAGTACTACACGGCCTCTCTCTGGGGCGACACCAGCACTATATGGGTCAAGCCCCGTTTACATTTGTTGTTTGTTTTTTTTTAACACTGACACAGTTGCTTGGCGCATTACAATTTTTGCACATACAATCGAGAAACAAGAAGGCTAATTAAAAAAAAAAAATACAAAAAGTGAAAATTAAAAAAAAAAAAAAAAGCCAAAACTGACATGAGGGTAGATGAAAGTATTTCTGAGAAAAGCTCAAAAATTAAGCGCACTGAGGAGAGAAAGAGAAGAGAAAGAAGAAAGCACCCCTGGGTAGTAATAAAGGCTCGTTAGTTGCAATCCCCCACAGAACACTTAGCACTTCTGCGCTTCCACAGGCGACATGGCGATGTAGGAACCATTCTTCATTGGCTGACTCGTGCGGTTTTCCGACGAATCGTCTGGCTTATCGCTAACTTGTGTGTAAGCGGTGTCATCTTTGCCCGTCTGTAGGGGAATGAAGACAATGTGTGAAACAGGAAGTTAAATGTGTGGAAAAAGGAAGTGAAATTAATGGAAAAAAGAAAGAATGACAAAAGTCTGTTTAAAGAAAAAGAAATGGGTGGCTGAACATGTAGACTTTACACAATGTCAAAAGAAATCACAAGACTGATCAAACAAAATAGGCAATAATAATAATAATAATAATAATAATAATAATAAAAATAAAATCACTGCATGCTGTCCTGTATTTATAGTCATAAAATGCTAATGTTTTTAGCTGCGATTCATGCCAAGTAATTCACAAAACAACAAAAAGGAAGAAACTAAGACTTACACCAAAAGAATGAAAAGCTTCTGAAAAATCAATACGCTTTACTTCACTCTGAATAGGAAACGGAAACAAAGGATTGAATTAAAAACAGAAATCCATCCACACTTCTATTAGTTAGTAAAAGCTTTGTTATATTATTTTTAAAAATAAAATCCATGGCACATTTGCATTTGTTAAGGCAGGGGTTCCCAAACCGTTTATGCACCATGGGTTAGTTTAACACCAGACAATTTCTCTATAGAAAAGGGGCATAATGTGGAGTTGAAAAAAAAAAAAAAATATATATATATATAAAAAAAAAGTAATTTTGCTTGTTAGCTTTTGCTAAATTGTAGCTTCATGCATGGAAAAACTGGCAACCAAGTCAAATGCGGGTGTGAGACGTAGGCAGAAGTAGCATTTCAAAAAATATATACCCAGCTGATAGAATATATGATTTAAAGACAAGTTTATTCTTTCTCTGCAGCTTGATTCCAGGTTGTGGCGTGGTGGTTGGGGACCGCTGCCTTAAGGCACATAAGTAACCCAGTACATGTGCACATCCTTGCTTTACATAAGTGTATCCTTGTGTCTGACGCATCACCCCTGACAATCTGCAAAGTAAAGTCCTATGTTCACCTCTGGTGTACTCCCATAAGGCCTTTTTTGGCTAACAATTTTTTAAGCTGTTAAATGTTGGTGCTACATGTCTGGAGGATGGAAATGGCAAAAACAGCTACTACGCGTCAAAAAGCAGGTGATGGGCAGAGGCTGGTTTGGATTTGACTTTGGGACAAAGTTATTGGATGGCTTTAACCAAAGTTCCAAGCATCAACATTCTGGGCTAAACCATGAATGCAAAACTGAACGTTCTAAAGTTGCAACACCCCAGACATCCACTGGGGACTGTTAAAAAGTCTGTTAAATGTCACAGTGGAAATAAGGATATTTACAGCCTTGTTTAAAAAAAAAAAGCAGTTTTGACAACAATTTCCTATTACAGGCCTTTGAGTTCCATAAGATATCCTCCTACTACATACCTTCCTCTGGCGTGAGCGACAGACCAGGCAGATGAGGACGAGGAGGAGGATGGCGCCCATTCCAACGATGATGAGCGGGAAATTGGACACCAGCGTGACGATAAGCAGCAGCGTCCTCATCTGGGCAGCAGACTCGTCATCAATGGTCGCTGTCTGGAAACACACACAGTCACATTTACATGCAGGGTTAGGGAGTTGAATCCATAATAATGGCTCCACTGATATTACTTGAAATCTAATGATCTAAAACATCGGTCCATACATCTAGTATCGGAGTAAGCTATGCAATTAGACTACTGCTCCGTGCTTCTAAATATAATATTTCTGAAGGTCACCAAGCACGACATAAAACATTGTAATATTTTCGTGTGGGAACTTGGCTCAGCCAGAGGATAGGCAAACTGGGACCGATTATTGTATTGGTGGCTTTCAGAAGCTAAACGTGAGATGTTGCTAGGAAAACAGTAGCTTAAGCAACATGGTCTGCATAATTAGGGAAGTTAAAAATGCAATGGCTATTCCATTAATAAAAAAAACACCCCTTTCTGTTTCTGTTTTTTTTTTTTAACAAATCGTCCCCTCCATACTGCTCCGCGCTTCTACATTTAATGTTTCTGAACGTCACGAAACACAACATTAAACACTGTAACATTTTCATGTAGGAACTTGGCTCACGCGAAGCAGTAGGAGAGAGCTGCGTCGTCAGTGGCTTGCTGTCAGTGCAGGCGGCTCAGTCAAGTGCAGTTGTATGCGCGTGTTGTCTAGCATCTTAATCAGCATTGCCTAAAGTGAAATTACTGAATCGGTGGCTTGCAGAAGCTAAACGTAAGATGCTGCTGGAAAAATAGTATCCTAAGCAACGTCTGCATAGTTAGGGAAGTTAAAAATACAATGACCATTTCCGTGAATAAAAAACATTTCCCTTTCTTTACAGACGTTTCTTTATTTATTTTTTGACAAATCGCCCCCTGCCTCAGCCCACCGCTGCATGCCATCCAGCCACCCAGTGGAGTTCATTAACCTCGAGTGATGAAGCACAATCTCTCCATCCGATCTTTTTAGGTGTCATTCTGAGTAAGCTATTCATCTTTATTCGCAAGGTTTTCCAACGTAGCTGACTTGCTGTAGCAACCCGACCGGAAGTAATGTTACAATTGCAGAAAGCCGAGCAACTTTGAAAATGGGCGTGTCAGAATAAGGTGAATAGGTAGAATTAGAGAGTCAAGGGGAACTCATGCCATCTCTAATAGTCCAGTAATGGCTCAGTCATGTTTACTGGTAGGGTTGGGGATTTAACCCTATACCATCTGTAATAGTTTAGTAACGACTCTTTACATGTCAATAATCAGATTTACAGGTCAGTATAGGGATTTTAATTCAACACGTCTAACAGTTAAGTATGTTTACATTTCAGTAGGTATGTGAAAGATATGTAAAAATAAATAAATAAATAAATAAATAAATAAATTATTTAATTAATTAATTAATTAAAAAAGTGGTTCTTACCTCATTTACATACATAATGGGGAAAATGGTTCCATTGAGATTTTTTGTTTGCCTGAGACAAAAAGAAAATTAAGTTAGGATGTGAAGCTATTAGCGTTAAAGGTGTACTTCCATCATGTTTTCATTAATTTTGCGGTGTTCTCTAGTATTGATAATTGCCCTGTGCGCTGGTTTTGATGAAAAAAATGTTCTAGTGCTTCTGTTTCAGGCTGTTTTAGTTTGGTGGAGGGGGTGGGGCCGGGAGAACGACACGATTTCACCAGAGGCGTGACACGCTCCCTGCAGCTTCCTTTGCCCCACAGTCAACTTGATAGCAGAGTGGGGAAAAGTCAACTTGACAGCGCTAAAACTGCACACAGAATGTATTCGGAGATACAGCCTTATGTGTTTGATCCTGAATCCAAAGAGGAAAGAGAGATGGCACAAGCACAGTCGCTTCCTGACCGTTTGTCAATGAACATTTCAGAATGGTAATATTTGCATGACAAAACAGTGCAAGTGCCCGGCTAAATGCAGTTCAGTCATTTAACTAGCCTGCTAATCTTATGCGAGTCACAGGCTAACATCATTTAAAGCCCATTCGGTCAGTTTCTCTTATATGTATTTTCACGTCTGCGTCACGCTAAAGGCCCTTTTCGCATTGGGTCGTTTTTCCAGCCTATTGTTTTCTTTTGACTGATATAGAAAATGGGGGTAGAAAAACATTTTGATATGCAGCATGCATATGCAACTCGGGGTGACCCATCATATTTCAAAAGAGCAAGTACTAAACGGTTTCTCGTGGAAGTACACCTTTAAGCAAGGAAGAAGACATTTACATTTGCAAAACCACGACAAAACTAAGTCTATTTATGTATATAGCAGCACATTTACCACACAATGAAAGTGCTCTACATATACACACATTCCTTACATTTAAAAACAAAAACAAAAACAAAAAAACACACCAAAGATATAGCAAAGATATAGAAATTGCTTCTGTTGATTACTCACGGGAAGCCACTGACTCTCTTCAGAATGATGTTCAGCTGAGCTCTTTTGCATGCGCGAATAGGTAGTCCTGTTGTCTGTTTGACAAGAAATGACAATTCACTACATGCAAAAAATTTCCACTTATGATAATTTTGTGCTAGAAACTTTGCATTCAACAAGTCCACTATTTGCAGCAGTTAAAGAATTATAGACCTTCAAACCTTTAAAGGAATGTTGGGAGGAAACATTCCTTTAAATGTTTGTAAAAAATCCTTAAAATTTTTTAAACAATGTTGGGCACAAAAGAATATAGTGTGGAATTTTAGAATCTTATTAGTAAAATAAAATCACTCCCTTAAAAAAGGTCAACAGTGCAGTTTCTGAGGTACTCAAGAGAGCAGCGATTGCAACCCTTGCTGTCTTAGATAGCGCCTCAGATATTGACCTTTTTCAGCACATATTCAAGCAGCTTGTGCAACAGTTTTGAGATCATGTGACAAAAGCTGACCTAATCCTGACAGCAATAATGGCATTTTTAGGCACATTAAGGCAGTTTCTGGAATAGTTTTATGGGGTTGAGATCATGTGACTAATAACGCTGACTATCCACTTTACAGAAAGAGAACTGATAAAATTCCTCTTCTCTGACCAGGTCTTGCATAACTTAGAAATGATTTTAGCACACATCCAGGCGGTTTCCAAAACAGTTTCATAGTGGTTTGAGATCCTGTGACAAATGCTGACTAATCCTTCACAGTAGGATGACCGACTGAATGCTTCTTCCTAACCAGGTCTTGCATAACCCCTGGAACAGTGCTTTGGGGTCGTTGTCCTGTAGAACCCTTTGACACTTGCTCTAGTTTGGTGCTGTTCACAGGGCAGTGTTGCACAATAGACCAAGGACCTTCCCTGTTCCATATTTTTTGGCTGGTGCACTAACCTTCCCTAGCTACAGACACCATGTACACTGTCAGGTTTCCACCACCATGTCTGACAGTCCAACAAGTGTTTCTCTATAACCTTTTCATGTGTTCTGTGCTTTACAAATTGTTTTTTTTTGTGACTGGAAGATCGGATCAGTTTGTCTATGATGCTTTTAAAATAATCATAATTCATGTAGTCTGGACTGAGACAACAGACATACAGGAGTTTGGGTATATTAAGTCTAACTCCTGAATAACACCCTCATACTTTGCTCTGGGCCCTTAAAACTGTCTCTCTCAACTGGTGGGTCATGGCCCAAATTTGGGTGGTGAGCCACTCTGGCTGGGTCACAGAGTATGGGGCAAAAAAAAAAAAGAACCATGCTCGGCTATCTGAGGTAGGACTGTTTTTGATATATTTGCAGTATGTTTATTTTTAACATTTATGTTGAGGACCAAAAAGGGACAGGGACAGTTTAACTGTGCGAAAGCCATTTTAAGCACCTGTCCCGCTCAAGTTGAAGCGGAGGAACAAATTGGAAATTAAACAAGATTTTAAGTAGCTTTAGCCGACATCCTTTCAGACTTTGAAAGTCCTTGTGAGGAGTAAAACACATCAGCAGCTCTATCCTTAGTGCTCATAACACAGCCCATTCCCCAAAATACAGCCACTACTAAAAAATATGATTTTCCTAAATATGATCAAGATGACCTTCATTTTATCTTATTTTTGGTTATAATTTTGGAGTGAATGCACCACTAAGTAGACAACAGCAACCTTGAAAAGCACAGATTCTGACTTGTATGTTATATGATATAAGCTTTATTGTCAAAATATGTTAGTCATCATGCTGGCAAGCTTTTATCATTAATGCAAACTTGTGTTTTCACACAATTAGCTCACCAGTATTCTTTCACCAGTATGGTGCAGTACAATAAGACCACCTTTAAAAATACCACAATTGTTCTCACATCATTTTACATCCACGTTTCACTAATTTGTAAATCATTCCATCTGACTAATGGAAGTCATAATAATGGCCAGTTTACATAGCACAGTTTAAAAAAAAACAGATTAACCAAAGTGCTTGAGAATGGGAAAACATGGAAAAGTAATGATGGCAGTAATACAATAAGACAACTAAAATGTGTACATTAACACAGTGACACACACACACACAAATACAATAAAGAACTAACTTACTGGATTCAAGTCCAAATAGGTTTCATGTTCCTCCTTGTTAGGATTCATCCCTTCAATGGCATTTATGTACTTGGCATCGGCCTGGTAGAAGTGTGGGAAGGAGACTACTATCGGGGCACCTGAAGAGTAAAGGGGAAAAACAGAGGCTCTAAGAGTTTAGTGTCACACCAGTGTGAGGGAAATGTTGGGATGAATATCCTGGGCTTCACAGAATAGTGTAGAACTTTAGAATCTTGCGATGTTGCAGAACACATTCTTTTAGAAATGTAAAAAAATAAAAAAAATAAATAAAAAATAAAATAAAAAAAACTCACTCCCTTAGGGCTCATTCACACCAAACACTCTGCGTGTTCAGCGCGTGGCCGTATTCTGAGTGTATTCATTTAAAAATGCACGTTGGCAGATGAGACCATTCCCACCGCAACCGTGTTCTGAGCGTGTTCTGAGCGTATTCCATCACCATAGAAACATATTGTACGGACAGAATACGGCCACGCGCTGAATACGGACAGTGTTTGGTGTGAATGAGCCCTTACAGATTAAACATCTGGGCTTAATGGAGTACAGGAAACAATGTAAAAACTGTAACCTTGACTGTATACTAAACTTAACATGACTCGACAATAGCATTCCCTCTCAGAGTCAAATTTTAATGTTTGGAAACATTTTTTGAAGAATAAAACTAGGCGTCCTTTTAAAATCGTGGTTTGATTTGACAAAATGACCAAAACAACAAACAAAAGGGAGAAAGCCAAACTGGACAGAAGAACAGTGCCTGATGAGGTCAACGCTGCACGATCAAGCGTCTTATTAAATCACTGTCGCTCAATATATGAACTGCCATTTTCCCT
The DNA here is from genome assembly GCA_027475355.1 of Coilia nasus. Classification (NCBI taxonomy): domain Eukaryota; kingdom Metazoa; phylum Chordata; class Actinopteri; order Clupeiformes; family Engraulidae; genus Coilia; species Coilia nasus. The sequence goes on from CM050217.1 coordinate 34,449,951, forward strand.
GTGTAACACACTCTTGGGCTTCTTAAAAGCCCTCATCCCTCCTTTTAACAGTTTTTCAACTTAGGAGCTCTCTTAAGGCCCAAGATGCTTTGTGAATAACTTTTACCTTACCAGTGGAACATTCTGAAAAAAATCTTTGAGGAATCTTGAAGAAAAAAAATTGAGGAATCTTCCAATTTTTCTTAGAATGATGTCACTAACAGCTACTTTTAGTCTTAGGATTTGTTGTGAATACAAGCCCTGGTGTCTGGAACAATATGCTCACTTGCATCAGTGACTTTTAGAGAAAAGGGAAAAGAAAGAGTTAAAAAATTCAGTAGTCTTTAAGTTACCCAGTAGTGAATCCATGGATTCAACCTCCTAAATAATTAACCATGTTTGTTTAACCACAAGAAACCCCATACAGCAGCCTGTACTTACACACTGAAAGTCATATTTGAAACGCATCAGTGTATTTTTGGTATATAATACAATAAAAAATATGATATAATAGCACAGACACTCCCGCATGTGTGTGTGTGTTATATTATAGTACATGTAAGTGCATTGCTATATTATATGGATAAGGTTGTGAGAGTTGTTTTTCTTACCTTCCCGACAGACGCTGACTTTAAGCACACCTTTGCCCAGGCAGTCACCAGCAGGGACACAGAAGCCCTCGTTTGCAGGGTTTTTGTCCGGACTCTCCAGGACGTCGGCAGGTGGAGCGAAGCGGAAAGCGGGAATGCCTTTGACCACCTCGTCCTTCACGTAGCCCAGATGGATAGAGCTGTTTGCACAGAGTTTTAAGTTAGAAGGAAATCATTTAATTTCATAATCATTTCACTGCACTACAGCACTTCAGTAGACTGCTGCAACGGACACACAAATGCATCCTATTACTGAAAGGTTTACGCCACATTTCATTTAAACATACATCACCAACAGAGGTGCAGATCCCAGCTTAAGAAGGTAAAAATCCTTGCTACATATTTGATCCCAGCATTTTCTGAACCAGCTTATTCTGAGATATTTAGACAGGTGGGTAATTAGGGAACCACTTGTGTTTAGTGCACAGGCAGAAGGAATACATGGAAGGGGATCTCCACCTCCTGGTGACCAACATGAGTAAGAGGAAAAACCACAGTTTCATTTGCTAGCCTTTTTGAATCACATCAACGTGAAATAATTCTGATAGTATAGTCAGTGCCTGTAATAACGGACTGTGCCGGCCCAAGGAAAAGATAAAAGAAACTAAATAAATCAATAAAGTCAAGACATAGTTTCAAGAAAATCCATGGTGCAAACGGTGACAGAGCGTACCGGCACAAGTCTGCAGCGAAGATATAGAGCAGCTCGTCTCTGGACAGGAGAGGGTGGAACACGCTGCCATCGGTTCCGTTGATCATGTTACTCTGGTTAGAGGACCACCACGACATTTGCCTACAAGGGGGAGAAAAACAAGCAAAAAATATAAACAATTATTTAGCTCACCATCAGTTGAAATCCGAACACATTTCACTGCCATTTGATGTAGTGTTTTTAAGCTAAAGGTACAATGAAGTGCTACTGAAACGCTATGGTGTGTTGAAGAATTCTCCTACAGTGGCACATTAGTTTCAGTCCTTCCAAAGGAATGTACATCGATCTGGAGTACTGGATGTACTGAAGCATTCACTTATACTTTCACGCCTTCAAAAGTGCTGTTACTAGATCTGGATTACAAAATTCATTTAGTGACGAAAACACAGGGAAAATACTTTTTTAGAGGTAAAGAGAGCATACTAAGTTTGTTTAGTCAAGACAAAACATTAAAATGGATGTGGTTTAAACAGTGCTACCGCCAAAACGACCATTCACATATTTACCGCAGTCCGTTCCAGGTGTCAATCTTTCCATAGTCCAGGTAATTTTGTTCACCGGTGTGGAAGACAAATTCGCCTTCGTGGGTTCCATTTTTCTGTGTAATATCAAAAAGAGAGAGACCTGCTATGAACTACTATTTTCCCCACTGCAGTTGCAATTCCCTCAAAAAAAGAGAATTCCACTTGACTTTTTAGTAGTTCTGTGCTCTGATATTCTAAATACCCTACCCTACCTTCAATACAACTTCAAACAATGGTTTGTTCTTGCTGAAGGAGTCTTAAAGTAGTGATTAATCGCAAAGGTAAACCAACATTTGAACACAGCATTACGGATCTCTCATTGGTTATTTCAACAAAGACATAAAAGGGAACAATGTGGGGCTCTTTAATAATTTAATATTTTGTATAAACTTGTATCCCAACCCAAAATGACAAAATGGTCGTCATTTCTGAAATGAAGACTGAGGGCATGGGGTATTGCGAATGTGTGCGTGAGTGAGAGAAGAAGAGGTCTTTAATCTGAGCTCCACTTTTACACATGCTTTCAAATTCTCACTGAAACATCATGAAACTTTCTTACACACACCAAAGCCCCCCCTCACACACACACAATCAAACTCTCTCCCACTTACTAATCAAGCCGTCCCTCACTTGGGACAGATGCACCCATTTTCGGGGCAAACAACTCTGGTAAATTGTACTGGCACTGAATGGAGGATATGGCCATATCAACGTGCCAACAGGATGTAATGTTTTGTCCTGTACCGCAAAACCCACCAGTGTTTCCCGTCACTTTCCCAGAAAGGGTGGGGGGGAAGGTTTTACGTCATTATTAGGGAATTTTTTTAACATTTTATAAAAAAACGTGTTCTACAAAATTGCTAGATCTAAAATTCGCTTCTGAGACTAAAGCACAAACAAGTAGCATTACTGTTATGTTTATCAGCCTGGGTGCTGCCACCTTTGTTTTCCAAGCATGTTGACAACACAAGAATGGTTGGTTACGGCATTCTATGTTGTTCACATGAGGATGAGATCAACAAAGAGCCCCACGGAGGCTGTAAGGCGTTTCAGTCCACCTCCAGAGCAACTTAGGCTTCTTAACAAGCATAACACTCTTTTTAATAGGCAATGTGAACTCTTACAAAGTTTGCAATGCCTTGTTTTGAATGCCAGGGCCTTTGTTATACTAGCAATGAAGTTTGTTCAAACTGTTTAATGGTTTAAAAATAGCGTTATGTTCAAGCTTTCTTTGTGCCCTTAGCACTAGCATTGTTAGTCTTCTCGACCAGTGAAACGGTGAAGTTTGAAATGCACCAGGCTAGCGTGGGTTTGATTCTCAGCAACCACACCAACTTAGTATGATTTTTTAATATGCCAATTTTCAAGTCAAAGTAATACATCACCATGTATTGTCTTGTATCCTGATAGCAGACAAGAGCAAGTACCTAAAAGTACATGAGTGGATGTTCGAGTGTATGCGAGAGAGAGTTTTGATAGCGTGAGACGTTTTGATAGTGTGTCTGTCACAGTTGACAGTGTGTGTCTCAGGTTCCCAGTCTCTATCTGCTACCAATGTCCTGTCACTCCACTCCACAAAGTTAAAATCATGAGTAGAAGCCAAGCCATTCAGAATTATAAAAATACTCTTTAAGCTTCATATCCGTCCTCCTGTGTCATGCTGTTCATGCTGCCATTAAGTCATGTGCTGACATGTAAACTCCCTTCAGTCTTTATCTGCATAACACGGGGACCAGCCCAAAGGAAATTGTGCAACTGCCCAGCCCACACACACACAACTGCACAAGAATGAACATCTGATAGCCTCCTCTGGGGCGCTTCACACTGGGGAGGAGTAGTAACTCAGAGTTCAGTATGGATGTCTTAAACTTAAACCCTTACCTGCACAAGTGGGGTCAAAAATGACTGCAGGGAGGCTTTTTTGCAATACCTCTTCATTAAACTGGTCTTTGACATAAAATCATTTACATTGCGTTTTTATTTTTTATATATTTTAAGTAATTGCAGTTTTGTATCACTACCCCACTTTTCCATAAGTAAGGTGAAAAATGACCCTGAGCCTTTCCTATGCAATCTGAAAGGAACCTTTGATTCTTATCAACTCTGACTGTCAAGTATACATCAACTGTTACCTTACACATCTAATGTCAGCAGTCTCATCATTTTGGTTGTTTTTGTTTGTTTTTTACTTGAAACTACTTGTTCTGCCATCTTGGCCAGGTCTCTCTTAAAAAAGAGATTTATATCTCAATGTGACCAACTTGGTTAAATAAAGCTTATAAATAATAATCCAGGAGGTAATTTTTACACAGCAACATACATGTAAATATTACCTTGTTTTTATAAATCTCTGGGAAAAAAAAAAAAAAAAAAAAATTTATATATAATATATATATATATATATATACACATGACAGTCTAAAATGTCTATATATGACCTTATTTTCCACATCCATTGGACGTCCATTTGACTTTTGTTTGATGAAGTATGGTGTTATAAAATTAGCCTAGTAGTGTTGTACTGTTTGTAAGTATTGTTTAAAGGAGAACTTCGGTGTAAAATGAAAATTGGCATGTTAAAACATCATACCGAGTTGGTATGTGTACTGAGGAGCAAAATTGATTTAGCCTGTTGCATTCAGAGTTTAACTATTTTTTATCGTTTGTCCCAGGAGGCCAACAATGGAAGTGGTAGGTGCCCTCAGACGAAGCATGACGACTACGCTATTTTTAAACCATTAAAACGGCTCGAAGAAACTCCACACTCTATCGGTAGTACAACAAAGGCCCTGACATTAAAAACGAGGCACTGAGAACTTTGAAAGTGTACACAACATTTATTAATAAAACAGTTTTGACAAGCAGTACCTTGCTGTAGTTTCTCGTCGTCGCCATGATGAAGGTCCGCACCAGTCGATTGACGAACACGAACCAGCAGGAAGAATAGGAGGAGAGGTGGTACAATCGACTTGTTTGGACTTTCATCATGGCGGCGACGAGAAACTACATGTGTGCATGTGTCTGTGTGAGTTTAAATGTTACATTTAGTATGGTAAAACCTGAGTGACTACATTTGAGCTGGAAAAACTGAGGTATACACTGTGCGTACGTGTGTGTGTGCACTTATCTATGTTCTTCAGCTGCCATCCCTTATCAGGAGAGAAACACCAGCAGTACATAGCCTCTATCATCCCTCCACATGCACACTCACACTACTCATGACAGGAGTAGCTACTGACTTTGTTTGCTAACTCCATGGCAGTATTCCAGAAAGCAGGTTTGGTCACTTAGCGGGAATGTTAACTCTGAGAAAGTGGCAATCCCCACTCCTTTTACTGACTCCAAGGGGTAACTTTATGTCAGTTTACTTAGGAAGCACACTGATAAAGGTGGACATTCTGGCTTCAGTAAAGTTAAATCCCTGCCACATACATCATCTAACCATTTTCTTAACCAGCTGATTCTAACTGGCACACAAGGCATCAGACAGGTAGACTGGCTAATTAGCAAAATCACCTTTGCTAATTTCACAGGCAGAAGGAATATATGGCACTGTTTTCTTCTTTCAGAAGCCAGGATCTCAAGCTCTGTGTAAATGTGCTCAATGTGAAAGTAATATCCTACTGACCAGTGATTAGTTATCGTGTGTCTGACATACATTTAAAGCAAAGGGAAATAGAGACATAGCCAATGAAGTGCCCTAGTATCTCAGCTCAGTATTATTATTTGGCTACAGTACTTTACGCCCATCCCAGCTCTTTGCTTTCCCTCAAGTAAAGTCTTTGGTTACAAATCAGTGAATAGAGTGGGGGGTGGGGGGTTTGTTGCTCAGTGAGAGGGCTAAAGATGTTGTAGAACTTCAGAATTAGGTTTGAGCATGTATGCTGCATTCAGGCAGTTGCGATTGGTTGATGGCCCAATAGTGTTCACAGGAAGTATCTACCCAACAGGAAGTCAACATATGCCTGTTGTGATTCTCCAGATTCTTAGTGCAAAAGTTAAAACAAGGACAGTAAAGGCAACGGTGAAACTAAAACTTGAAGCGAATGCTTACCTTGTACATGAGTCCAAAGTATGGGTCGACCTCAGGTTTGAGGGAGTGGAGCTTGGACATGAGAGGGTCCTTGAAGCCCCAGAGGATCTCGTGAACCGTGCGGGTCATGAAGAGGCTAAGGCCTTGAGACTTCATCCACATGGACACTACGGTGCGGAGGATGAAGGAGTAGGAGTTCAATTCGTTCATCACCGCCTGCAGACGAACATGAAAACGAGTGAGAGGCAGATAAAGGTTTACTAGTGAAAGGCCAACACACACACACACACACACACACACACACACACACACACACACATACACACACACACGTTTCACAGCCTGAGAAGGAGGAGTGGGAGACAGATGAGTGTGATACACACAAACACACACACAAAGACATAATATACAGACACACAGCCAACCAATGTAAATCAGGGAGTCAGAGACAGATAAGGGTTTACTGGTGAAAGGCCCTTATGCGGAAAATCTGTACATCACCCCTCACTTACTGTAGACAGCGCGCACACACACACACACACACACACACACACACACACACACACACACACACACAACACCAAGAAATTCCGCTGGCATGTTACAAAAACACAAAATTGCCTATTCATATTGCCAGGGTTCCAGTAACAACTATGGATATTCAACTGTTGTAGCAAAAACATCCTATAATTGAATGTGTTACACAGCATATTTCACTAAAACAAACAAGTGGCTGTGCTGTGGGTACTTTGCTGAGTGGAAAAGCTCTATATAGATGCAGTCTATTTACCATTCAAACACACAAACATTCACAGAAGGACACTCACCACGACAGGAATGTAGACCGTTGTCAAGAGGTCGGTCTCGGGGTCTCCCACAGACATGTTCCTCAGGAACACAAAGCTTTTTGGATTCAGGGCAAAAATCTTTGTGCCGTTTTCCACAAAGGATACGTTCTCTCGAGGTCGATATTCTCTAAAAGAGTGGCACAACACAAACACATACTTCAAACGCCATAAAAAGTCATAAATCACAACCACTGTTGGAAGGGAAAGGCTTTCGTTGTTGTTGTTACAAATTGTCCTTGATGGTACACTAATGTCTTACGCTGAAACCTTGATAGTTATCTAGATGTTCTTGGCAGTTACTGATAACAAAGATGGTTAACACTTTTCAGGGACGAAACAAACTTCCTATGAATAGCCCTTCATGCTTTCAGGGTGTGAGTTTGTGAACATTCTGTTAACGAATGCATTTTACAACTCACTGGGGTGGCTACAGACAAACAAAAAAATGATTATGATTGATATGATGATGAAATGATATGAGTATTGCAAATCCTGTTGCCAATAACCCAATTATTGCTTTGATCAGATCTGCGCATAACTGCACTGAATGTTTATTTCTAAAATTCCACATTATATTCTACGGACCCCAGCATTCTATAACATTTCAATTCCATAACTTTCTTCTAACATTCCATTCATGCTGTCGTGACCATAGAACACCTATGTATCTATGGGTGTGACAGTATCCCCTATTCAGGTTAATATTTAGAAATGCATTAGAAGAAAAACTCCACCCATATTTCCTTCAATGATCGTATTTAGACTGTGCCACTCCCAAAAGGACTTTCACCATACTGTATGATTATTCAGATTAATCATATTACAAACCCAGCAAATCTTTATAAATATTTAACCTTGATGTGGTTGGTTTGTGGAAGGTGTGTTTGAACTATGTTTGTTTAAGATGTCCACCTCAACACAGTTCCAGGATCATGATGCCTGAGAAATACACAATGCTGGTGTTTGGGAAGCGAAGGCTAACCCGCATCCGTAGTGGTAACATGGCTGCCAACATTTGAGTGGCTAAATCTGAGAAACTTTAGCGGCAGTCACACATACCGTGTTTTCTTGATAAACGTGGCCTCTGTATCATTATACGCAACTTATTATGAGGTTGCAGGAAACATGCAGCTCTATTTTTTTTTCTTACATAGTGGTGTGTATTGAGTGTCCTCTTTAAAACTGACATCTCTGAATAGAACACATGGACACAAAATGTCTGCCCCCACCTGTATGTGTACAGCCCAATTTGAGTAACGAAGTACTTTTCACCGGCAGATAAATTAAATTTGAG